>JBBBDQ010000515.1:1780000-2380000 GCA_037127315.1 Ascarosepion bandense
ATGAAAAATATATGCATTTCGCCTATTTAAGGTTTCATCAGATAAAAAAAGAGAGAGAAAGAGATAAATGTATACAGGTATACTTCGGGTTAAGTCGTTTCAAGTTAAGCCGTTTTCAGTTATACGTCGTTTGTCAAAAAATATATGAAAAAATAAAAATTAAGTTTAGGTCAATTTGTTCGACTTTATGTATGTCCACCACAAATATTGGTGTCGTAATATCACTAGAAAAGCATTAAAAGCACATAAAATCATATTACTGTACAATAAATAAGAATAAAAGTATATAAAATCATATTAAAATGCGTACATTTATACTAAATGTAAATATTAGTAAATTTAAAATAAGTTAATTTTCTACTATCGCAAAATAATTTTAATAACTGTATTTTTTATTCAACATTAATGATTCATTTTATTTTGTTTTAGAGCACTTTCATAATAAAGAGTCCGCGATGTACTGTAAAGATCGTCAAATTGTAAACATCTACATCTACATGTACATCTACAAGTATGTACGCACATTTATTAGTAAATTTAAATTTTTTTCTGTACTATATTAAATACTAAAATTTATTTGTTTGTAAGCTTAACATAGATTTTTATATTATCAAAAATTTATAAATTTATAAATTTATTTCTCTATTTATAAATAAAATAGAGAACTGGGAATGGTTATTTTGGTTTAGCCTAGTGACATGTAAATTCGGAAACAAGTAAATTCGATTTAAGTCATTTTTCGATTTAAGTTACCTCTATTGGGACGAATTACTGACGTAATGTGAGGTATTCCTGTATGTGTGTATTTGTGGATGTTTAAATATAAAATGAAAATTATTACTTTTATCCTATTTTAGCATACATATTGTGTGCTATATATATCAGTGAATGCCACAATCTTAGACATTTTCTTGTCGTAGGTTTTCCATGTCCTAGCAGCATGTTGTCCAGTTGTACCAGCTCATCTGCCCTTTGCCAATACATTCCAGGTTGGAATTCAATGTTATTCTTCTATTCTGGTTGCCAACCAAGGCTATAGGGCCCAGTTTATCCTGTCATTTACCCATAGCTTTCCCAAAGTATACACACACACACACACACACACACACACACACACACACACACATATATATATATATATATATATATATATATATAGCGTCTTCATTAATGTTGTATACCTACCTATATACAGGAATGGAACGTTCCTATCCTCAAAAATATGTGGACACTATTAGAGGAGAATAGAGCGATTATACTGACTAGCAGTCATTGTTCTCTGTCTTCCTCAATGCCAACCGGCAGGAGTAACCCAGACCGGGCTCCGCCGAAGGGTAGAGCCTCGTCTGGGGAAAATCAACAGTAGTCCTAACCAGGTCTAGTGCAGTGTCAACGGGATATTTTTGGCCGAGGTTAACGCTCGAAGACCTCGCTTTAAAAGTTGCATTGTGCCACATTCCGCCTATGTGGCGAGGCATATAAATACAGAGTGATTATACTGACTAGCAATTCACTAGCAGTGCGAGTCTTGTATTTGGTGAAATCCTATTATTCTCAACCTCAGTTTTGGTGATTGCTCACGCAGTAACCTTTTATGGTTACAATAGTTACAATTAAGACCGTCGTGTACTTATTTGTGTGTGTGTGTGTGTGTGTGTGTGTGTGTATATATATATATATATATATATACAATCACATTGCTACACTCTAATGTCTCAATATTCATTGCTCTACAACCACAAAGCCTTTAAATTATAATAACGTCCCAATCCACTACATTCACCCAAAATGGTGGCATATTTTATTTTTTTATTTTGAATTTCCTTATCAATATATATATATATGACTCCGTAACTGAACCATATTTCACTGTCTGATGATGGTGCACTGAGCACCAAAACTTGATAGCTTTTGAGTTGCAGTATGTTATTATTATAAGAATAATAACTATATACAAATAAATAAGAACAAAGAAAACAAAACATTCATTTAAAACAGTGCTCAATATAAAAATAGAGCAATAAATATTTATTAATTATTACGTTAGAGCATGTGCAAACTATAAACTACTACAAAATTGAAAATTTGGTTTAGATATTGAAAGAACAATGTCTCATCAGGTAGTTAACTACGTGGATTGTTATTCTATTAGACTTTACTATATATATATATATATATATATATATATATATATATGTGTAAAAGTTAATATTTGTTTCTTATTATATATATATATATGTGTGTGTGTGTGTGTGTGTGTGTGTGTGTTTCTTATTATATATATATATATATATATATATATATATATATATATATATATATAAACCAAATATAACCTTATCCAGTGAATTAAGGAGGGAGTATGTGGAGTGTTGGTTAGATTCGATAAGCCAATAGAAAGTTAACTATTGATAATACCGAAACTTGACAGCTATTATGGAGCGGGGAAAAATGTTTTTTATTAATAAACACCAATAATCATTAAAATATTACTCTATATATTGCTCTACTATGTATCGAGTACTTTTAAAAAAGTAAATGCTACGATCCATGGATTGTTATCCCATTGGTCTTTTACTTTTCGTCTAAATAGGTCATTCATCATGAACCAAGGGTCAGTTGACCTGGTTTTCTGTGAGGTTCTCTCTACGCAGCTGACTTTTTTTTTTTTTTGACAAGATAATTGTTAAAAGAATTTTTTAAACATCTTGCAGATGTTTCCTTAACAAGATATCTGCTGACAACTAATATCACTCCCGCCATATGGCAGTGTCTTTAAATTTAAAAATCATTTGTTTCTGATGAAGGACCGAGGACGGTCTGAAATATAAATATAATAATAGAAATAAACAAATACTGTCAAAAAATACATTGTAATACTTACAACTTTTTAATAGTTTTTCCTATATATATATATATATATATATATATATATATATATATATAGTTTTTCATAATTGGGACAGCTGCCAAATTGGGTTAATCTCTTGTTTTTCAGCTTGCTAGTAGACAACATATTGGCAGCTGAATGGGAAATGGCTACTGGTTATCATTTTGGAAGGCATGAAGTTACCTTTCCCACACTCCCATATTCCATGACTAGCATGTCACAATGCGTTAATTTAGCTGGCTGTTTTTTAGCAGATATTACAAAATATACGAAAAATATACAAATACATAGGTCAACAGTGGATACTGTAGCTACTGATCAGCCTGGACTAAGATTTGTTTAAAGTGGTTAGTTACTTGTGCGGCACAAAGCGCACTCTCTCCATCAAAACAACATGGCCCATACAGGGACGCTGTATGTCACGCGTTAGGTGATTGCATATTATATTATCACGGAGTTGGATCTCAAATACATGATGGACCACACAATATACATGATGTCAGAGTTTACCATGTCTGGTACGAGGGCTGGTGATTTTGGGGCGCCCATGATGATTTTGCTCAGGCTTCAAAAAGCCCAAACACATGTACACATACGTACACATATACACATACACATATGTACATGATGCAATATGCACACTACATACACAGATGTCCCACGCGTACACATACACACATACGCACGCAGTGTATCTACACAACAAACACGCTAACTCATTCACACACGCAAACTATTTAACCCATAGATGTGTCCCTGACAGGTACCCTAGGCCGGAGTGGACCTGGAAGTAATGGCATTTAAGACGTAACTCCACAGTCCCAAAAACTTCAAATAGTAAATTTAGAGCCACTCAACGGGTCGCATATATATATATATATATATATATATATATATATATATATATATATATATATATATATATATTTGTACGAGTTATGTAGTGTCTTCAGGTGATTTGCAATAACTGATTTTACCGCTTTTGAAGAACACTCACGTAACGGGGATTTTTTATGAACGCGTAATTTTCAAAAATTAGAAGTTATACCATTTTTATCCATGGTTGTATGACTCGGCAGGGTCATTTTATGAAATGTAATACCTGATAGTTATTTTGGGTCGCGTAATAACTCGTTTACAAATGAAATAAATATGCAAATTTTCTACAATATAATTGTATTGAACACTTTTTAATACAAATATGTACTGGTCTAATTTAATTATGATAAAAAACTACGTAATTATATATATATATATATATATATATATATATATATATATATATATATATATATATATATCAGTTTTGGTATTAATGCCGCCATAGATTTAAACTTAAGTTCAAACTTCCTAATAATTAATCTAAAGTTAAAATTCCTTAAAATAGTTGCTTCATTTCTTTTTATTAACCGTATAATTAAATTATATTTTATAACTTTCCTTCCTTAAATCTCTGTTCTTTCTAGTCTTGTTGCTTTAATTTTTAACTTAAGTTATGTTTAACCTATTTGTTTTGGTATTAACATTATTCGTGGCTCTTTAACAGTGGTCCTAAAAAGTTGTAACTTCACCTGACCTATTTCTTCCTTTATTATTTTTATTTTTAATTTATTTTATGGTATATCTTTTCGTTACTGTCACCCACATGGCAGATCTAACATGTCCCGGTAGCAATGATCTGTTCGTTTTATCTTTTGTTTCTTTTTTCTTTATCCCTACATTTACTTCCGTTGTTACACACAAATTTATTTTCTTATAATGTTTTGTCCTCGCTGATGAGATGATTGTTAAATTTACTCGTTGAAATGGCCATCTGATTAAAGAAATTTTGAATTTTACATATATATTACAATAGAATAATTGTCAAAATGATTTCTGTAACATCCCGCAGATGTTTCCCTAACAAGATATTAGGTGACAACTGATATTACTACTGCTGCATGCCAATGTTTTTATATTATTATAGTTATAATATATGTAGATATATGTATGTGTGTGTAGTGGTCTCTTCAGCCATTTTCGAGGTGTGAATGTTTAACGGTTCAATTTTAGAAATTAACTCTGTGCAATTAAGTTTTGGTCATAACGGTGAACGGTTGCGTCGGACCGATCACACTTTACGGGAGAACTGAAAACAAATGGTGCCCAGTGTGTCAGCAGCTTATGTCATGTTTGACTTGAGAGATTTTCTTCTTATAGTCTGGTTGCCAACCAACGCAAGAGACCCCAATATATCTTGCTAGTCCATCTATAACTCAGTAGGGGGAATATGGATACATGTATTTCCCAATGAACTCGACCGGAATTAGACTCCGGTTTGCCAATCCGCTACACTAGCCACGCCTGCTCGCGCGCGCACGCACGCACACACACACACACACACACACACACACACACACACACACACACACACACACATATATATATATATATATATATATATATATATATATATATATATAGTGTACAATTGTAATAATGATTATCGTTGATTGTTTAATGGTTTTACTGATAAAATGTATTTTGGCAAGCAGGTTTTTATCGTAAAGTGCTCGATATCGGGGTGAAGATAGAACGTTGATAAGCACAAAGAATTTGTCAATTTAACTGAGCAGGTTCATGTCGACTTCGAAGTTGCATGAGGACACCGTTAAAAAGATTTATATATATATATATATTGTTAAACATAAGAGACAATGAATGTCTATTATGTTTAATCATGAGCCGTTCTAAATATCGTATTTTGGCTTTAATTTCAGGTGAAAATAAAGACAAAAATTCTCCAACATTTGGATAATTTTTATTATGCTGGTTCTAAGCATGTTTGACAATTTTTGTCTTTATTTTCATCTGAAATTAAAGCAAAATACGATGTTTGGAACGGCTCATGATTAAACATAATAGACATTCATTATCTCTTATATTTAACAATATATGTTTAGAAAATTATCTTTTTCCTCGATACACTATATATATATATATATATATATATATATATATATATATATATATATATAGGTATGTATTATAAAATATAGTTTTAATGTATGCTAAATTTATGAGTAAAAGTGCTCACTATTTGGGATAGAGAGGTTAGCACCAAGTGACGATTATTTGTTTTATGCTTAAACACAATCTTATGTTTGCGTTTAGGCATGAGGCTGACTCGCTTGTCAGCGTTGATATATATATATATATATATATATATATATATATATAGAGAGAGAGAGAGAGAGAGAGAGAGAGAGAGAGACAGTAACTGATTTGTTTTCTTACTGGCTATAAACCCTTTGCGGGTTATTTAAAGCCAGAAATATTTTTATATTGTAAGAATTTGGGAATGGGAGAGATAATAATGGTTTAGCGATATAAGTCTTACAAATGAACCCATAGCTTGGAGGAGAAGAGGTTGATTCATACCTTTCCCAAGGGTATTTTTGCTTAAGTGAATATAACGAACCCAACGTGAATTGGAACTTTGTTCTCTTGTTAACAATTCCGGGCCACTATCCATTACACCACCCGTACATCCAAACTTACAGCACCTTGTATTCCCAAGCGGTTACTCATCTAAGTACTGACCAGGCTTGATGTTGCTTAACTTCAGTGATCTACAGGAACTGATGTTTCAATGTGATATGACCCAACTGAGATAGATAGATAGATAGCTAGATAGCTAGCTAGATAGCTAGCTAGCTAGCTTGCGAAAACCGGTTTTTCGTTAGATACTTTTGAACATTCCTGATATATTAACTATTCAATACTTAGAAAAATTGCTAACTTTTCACATTTCGTACAGGAATTTAATAAGACATTTCTTGGGAAGAAAAAAAAACATATTATACATAAGGCAAATTTATTTTCTTATTTAATTTCTCAACAGCAACACTAAATTAAAACGAACAAAACTCATCAGTCTAAATTAATTTTGCACATCTAATATTCAAGTAAACTTTATGTTGATTTTTCTTTTTAAGTTTATACAACTGCCTAAATTTTAAACCTCAGCAAACCCGGTTGGGATATAGTCTTGTATTTTAAAGATTTAAAATGCATAACTCCAGCATACGTCCGCATTTTCTTTTTCCGTTTACCACCGCTTACCTCCTGTCTTCCATTATTCAAAAAAATAAAAATTTTAAATTAATTTTTTTAAATTAAAAAAAATCAAAATTGACTAACATGTTTTTTATTTATTTCATTTTTTCAAAGCTTTTTTTTACTTAGGCATCGCCGACGAAGCTTGTTCAATTGGATAGAAAACCAAAAAATGAGATGAAGAAGAAGAAAAAAAAACGGTATCGTGAACTATTTAAACCATACCATATCATTTTCCCATTAATTACAGTTTGTTTAATCATTTCTTCCCCTTTGTTATCGATTCGCACGCTTGATATTTCCCGATTCTATCAACAAAGATTCAAAGACTGATTTTATGTATAAAACGTGTCTATTATTATATATGAATATGTGCCACAATTAAAAGAACTTATCATATCTTATACCTTGCCCATCAGGTATCGTCTGTATTTTGCATGATTTTGTTGTGTATGGAAATCAGGCAGATTTATGATTCGGTTGTACACGAATTTTGATTTTCTTGTTTAAGTTTCAAACTGTATTCGGTTGAATGATTACATGATCCTAATTTAATCAGATTAGAGTTTCTTTAAAAACAGATGTAAGAACCGTATATAATAAAATCTCTTCATAAATACGAGTATATAAAAATGGATAGAGCAAGAACAAGATAGATAGATAGATAGATAGATAGATAGATAGATAGATAGATAGATAGATAGATAGATAGATATGAACTGAAAGAAACGGAGACATAGATGTACATAAATGCATACATACATACATGGATTTCATGGGTATCAGCGGTGATTTTTTTTCTTTTGGTAGGAGTGGGGTATTGATGGGATTGGCGGTAAAGAAAATTGTATATTGTTTCTCAAGAAAAACTGTTTACTGTGAAATTCAGTATTTGAACAGAGATTACTTGGGTATCAGTAATATATATATATATATATATATATATATATATATATATATATATATATAACATACACATATATAATGCACACACATACAAAAACGCACACAGTATATATATATATATATATATATAATTAAAACGATATAATTTGTATAAATCTTAAGACCCTTCTTAAGGATCTGTGTTTATATTGAAATACAGCATTGTACAAAGATGTATAAGTTGAATATATTGATCGGAACGGAATCCAACAAAATGCCAGAATAAAGAAAAAAGTACAAATAGAAAATGTATCTCAATCTAACATTTCTCTTTTATATTGACTTTGTTGTTTTTTCTTTTTTTTTTTCCATTTTTCTCTCAGTCTCTGAAGAAGCTTAAATAAAAGTGAAACATGTTAGATTGAGATATGGTTCCTATTAGTTTTATATATATATATATATATATATATATATATATATATATATATATATAAACACAATTCGTACTGTTGGACAGATTGTAAGGCTCTTCTGATAGATCTCTGCTTATACCGAAAAAAATCATTTACACAAGATAGATATGATTAAACTGAATTAGATAGATAGATAGATAGATAGATAGATAGATAGATAGATAGATAGATAGATAACTGCATTCTTGAATGTGACATTAGGATTCCGATTAAGAGTTGGAATAAATTTCGAACATGTGATATTTTCGCCGAAATGTTTCCTATTCGAAGATTCAGACATGTAATAAATTGAAAACACGACAAATATTATAACTCCTGCAAATTAACCAATATTACTAACAGCAACTACTACAGTTATCATTACCTTAAGTAGTAGTAGTAGTAAGTGCAGTAGTAGTAGTAGTAGTAGTAACAATAACAATAACGATCTTTGATCCTTGTGTGCATTTTGCATCAAGGGGGTTAAGATTGTAAATTGTGTGTACATTTTTCGGAGAGGCAATGTAGTTTTTTTTTTTTTAACTAAGTCTCGCCCGGTGCTCCATACTTTCGACCTTGTACCACATTAATGTTCTGCATAGTAAATCAGTATTTGCAGTAAGTCTTTAACTCAACAATGATTAATAATGAAAAAAACTTTTTTAATTTATTTATAATTTCGTATCTTTTTCAATGCATCTCGCGGCGACAGTGAGTTTTTTTTTTTTTTTAATTCTGAAAAGCAAGTTAAATTTACTTTTCGAATAAGTAAAGAAAGTTAAATCAATTTGCAGACAATTTATTGTTTCTTTGGGTTTTTTTTTTTTTGTTTTTTGTTTTTTGTTTATTTGTTGTTTTGTTTTTTGGACGGCGTGAAGAGCGATCACAACCTGCAGAAGTATAGCAGAAAATGGTTTTGGTTGCAATAAAAGTGTGAGAGAAATTATCCATGCTGAAGAAATTTAATTATAAAATAAATAAATTGAGAGAAAGAAGATCCGCTCTGTGTGTGTGTGTGTGTGTGTGTGTGTGTGTGTGTGTGTGTGTGTGTGTGTGTGTGTGTGTGTGTGTGTTAAGGGGCTATCGCTGTATAAATTTTTTATTCATTTTTACTCGAAAAGCAAGTTTAAATCGTTCTTGGATATATATTATATATTCATATTATATAAGTTTCAACAATTAAAATAAGATCAACTTAAAACCAAAACATGAATAAAATTAAAATATTAATTTCGGTCTTTTGTTTTCAAAAACCGTACAGAAAACAACCCCTTTTTTATCATATGACGCGAATTATTTTTGTATGCGAAAGACAATAAATAACGCAGGGCCAATCGAAAGTAAGTTGTCATTTCAAATAAACAATTTACAATGTGTGTGCACAATGAATGTTTATGCATACACACTGTCCCCCTTTTTTTTCCTTCTTTTTTTTTTTTTTTAAACTATGCGCAAAGCAAATGAAAATATTACGGGAAACGCATTTTTGTGCGTTGAGCTACAATACAACAAAGAATGTGAAAGTATGAAAGAAAAGATCTCCTTCTCCGACACACACCCATGTGATAAGGGAAAGGAAATAAAATTTAAAAAAATAAGTGAATACCTAAACAAATCCTAAACCAAAATCAACAAAGAGACAACAACAATTTTATCAGCATTTCTCAGGTTTAAATAAAATTAAATAATTTTTAATATTGAAAAAATTAAAAAAATAACTATAGAGATAGAGAAACAACGGGACTTACTGCGATGTGTGAAAAGATTAGAAAGCCTACTGCTAGTATCTGGTTAGTGGTACTGCTTTTACTAACAAGACGAGGGTAGAGACTCTCGGCTGAAGCAGACATCCTGGTCGAAATATCTTTCTGAACTGACTGACTACTGATATTGTACTATGTTTTCACTGTATACACGCACGCCTCACAGAACGACATTCTCCACTCCGTTTCTCTCTACAACTACCCTTTCCTCATCCTCTTTCTTTCTTTCTCTCTCTCGCTTAGCTTCGGCGTTATACCCCCCCTCCTTCTCTTCTTTCCGCGTAGCTCTCAAATAATTTGACAAACCCGCACTTGCCCGTTCCAAGTAACAGAAAATTGGTGGACCATCTCTACGTATGCGAGCGTGTGAAGATGGATGGGAACTTGGAGATGGCAACACAAAGCCGCTGGAATGAGGATGAGAGAGAGAGAGCAGTTGAGAAACCCTCGGAGGATACTGGCATCTTTTGTTTGTTTGTGCGTGTGCCTCTGTGTGTGTGTGTGTGTGTGTGTGTGTGTGTGTGTGTGTGTGTGTGTGTGTTAAGTGGAAAGTCAGCTACCCAATTCGTTTAAATGCATTAAATTATATTACGCTGTTTTGCAAAGGTAACAGGAACACTTGTCAACACACCGCAAAGAAATGTTACAAAAAGAACTGAAAAAAAAAAACAAAAAAAAACAAAGAAATTATATAGCATTAAATTTCTTGAAAAACCTCTTCTTTCCATTTACCTATTTCCGTCTCTCTCTCCCAGCGTTGCTATCAGTAAATAGAATCAACTAAGCGTAGTTTGTCACCGCTAAGGGACACTCTGGGTGGATCGAATTCAATACTACTGATTCACAAATCAAGCTTGCTAACTATTACGCTACAAGATTTATTCTGGGTTAATGATTTAAATTTCCAACGAATTTCGGACCCAAGAACACAAAACGAAAGCAAAATCTTGAAATATTTCAAACCGTTAATTCAAAAATAAAATAAATTTTAAATTTTCATTATATGATTATTTATTTATAAATAAAAAAATAACTTACCATAAAAAAAATAGCTACCACCTCTTAAATAAATTCAGCTACTACCCCCGCCAAAAAAGCCTGAAGTTTTTCTAGTTTGACATAACCAACAAGTAATAGGAGTAGTTATCGTCCAGTTCATACTCCTCCTCAGTCTTTTTAAGAAGAAGAATTTTATCCCTTGTTTTCTGTTTAGGATTGAGTTTCTGGTTTCTTCTAAAATGTACTTCCACTCTATACTTCTAAAATTAAAAAAATAAATAAATTAAAAAATAAAAATAAAAAAGTCTACTCTCACTCTATACTTCTAAAATCTCCAACTGAACTCTGAAATTTGGTTTATTATTTTATTTCTTTTTTCTCCCAATAGGAGTAGATAGGCTCGCCTATCGTCTGATTCACATTCTTCCCCGGTCTTTTTAACACGCTACGGGTTTATCCCTTCTTTCCTGTTTAGGACTGGGCTTCCAGGTCCCCTTCTAAGCACTTCTCATTATCTTACACCCCTTGTATCTTAGAGACATTATCGACTTGGGGTAAAATTATTAAAAGAAAAAAAGACTGAAAAGGCCTCATCCGATTCATAATTATCTATATTTAGATGTTCCAAACACCTGCCTGTATCACTATGGTTCGCGGAAAATTTTAGCACAAGCTGCATTATAAATATAGTCATGTGTCAAATTTGCCTAAGATGAAGTTAATAGAAACATGTTTTCTTGTTATAAAATTGGTTTTACAATAGTGTTGACCCCGCACAAAGCCCAAGAGCCACTTTAGGTAGGGGAGAAAGTGGTTTTCTTCGAGGAAACCTGTAGTAATTTCGATCTTCAGTTAAAGAGACATAAATTAGGCCATTTTTTCAATAGTGTTGACCCCGTACAAAGCCCAAGAGCCACTTTAGGTAGGGAAGTAACAGGCACAGTTGATGTTGATATATGGGGAAGATAACGGTTAACCCTAGACTTGAACAGGTTAAGATTGTCGTGGTCCCGGAAGCCGGTTCACAAAACAGCGGTTCGTGGAAAGAAACTTCTCGGGTGAAACTTACATCTCACTAATGATCTACGAAGGGGGTGAGGGTTGTTCACTAAAATGAGCGTAGCGTGGCGGGTCTCAGCCATGAAGGTAAGACCCGGTCGAACCAAAGAATGTAGTTTTTCTGAGCACATTCCATGGAGCATCTTTTTTTTTTTTTTTTTTTTAATCATATCACCCCGAGCAAGGCGGTAACACCACTGATGTGCAGGGGGCTACGTAAGAGTGAAAAAGATTGGAAAAGAGAAAGCCGGAAACCACATCCTAAACAGGGAACAAGGGATGAGCCTCTTCACCTGTTCAATAGACGTGGGTGGAGTGTGAACCGGGTGATAGTTTAGTCTAGGGGAAAGAGTTGAAGTCTAGATAATAATTTGTTACTCACAAGGACACGGGGATATTTTTGGACTAAGTCGAGACTGGAAAGTGAAAACTGGGCAGCCTCAGACCATATAAAGCAGCAGTCCTTCATTTTCAGTCTGAAAATGGCTTTTGTAAAGGAGAGTCAGGTACCTATTGGAGTGGTATAGGGAACCGGCCTTCTAGGTAGTATCTTTAGCAATGGATTCTAAGCATGAGTCTCACTTGAGGTCAGGGTTCAGTTTGAAGGAACGCTGAAGGAACGATGTCTTCCTGATACAACATCCATTTATCGTGACAATATATTCATCTTAACATTATAAGATACGCAGAGGACAGGTTGCTGATAGCAGACAGGGAAAGGAAAATTCAGGACCTCTAACAGAAGGTAGCAAGGGAAAGTGAGAAGAAATGATTAAACATAAACTACAATCAAACTGAATGCATGGTCATCAGTAAAAAAAAGAAAGCCCAAATGCCAACCACAGGTCGGGGATACTGTGGAACTGAGATCCGAAGATGCATTGGCATAACCAAGGACGCATTTCAAAAGCTAAGCAGCGTATTGAGAGACAGGAAGATTTCGTTGGAAACAAAGAAAAGAGTATTAGACTCCTATGTGATATATGTCCTCCTATATGGCAGGGAATGCTGGGTAATCTCTTCAGAGATGAAGGAGAGACACGAAGCAACAGAAATGTGGTTCTACAAAAGGATGCTGTGGATACTATGGACCGAAGATGTAAGCAACAACAAGGTTTTGGAGATGATGTAAACGAAAAGGAAACTTATACTTAAAATCAGGAAGAGACAACTGAGGTTTCGGGAACACGTAATGAGGAAGGATGACTTGGAGAAACTAATACTCACAGACGGATAGATTGAAACAGACACAAGAAAAATCAACGCCAGATAAATTTGATGGGTTTGAGCAAGTGAATGGGTTTGGGAGATATCCGTCACTTAAGTACCATATGTGATACACGCTTGAACGATCATGTCTCGAAAGAGACATGACTGACTGCGTAGATTTTCCAACAGTAGGTTAACATTACTTTCTGCGGTAGACTGGTTGCTAACCAAGGCTACAGAACACAATCTGTCCTATTTAACCCATAGCTGGGGAGAGAAGGGACAGATTAATACATTTCTTAAAGGTATTTGTGAGTAAGTGAATGCAACGAATTTAACTGAAATTTGAACTCGGCTCTCAGATTTCTCGTTCTGAGCCGATATCCACTGCACCACAACGCATGTCCGCTAATACCAAGATGAAAAGTGTTAAGATCGACAAGGAATAGGGGGCAAGTGGAAGTCCATGGTCGCCTACGTTTTGAAAGGAAATGGCACTTAAAGAAGAAGAATGTAACCAGCTATTTTTCTCCTCATTGAAATGTTTGAACTAGATCGGAGGAGAGATCAGCTGCCAATCTCTGATCGTCTGTGCTTCCGTGAGCGAACATCCGTCTATCGTGGTTGGTGATAGTCATGGCCTTGTACCAGGTTAGCTTGGTTCAGAAAAATTAAAGAAAATAAGAAATATTTGCATTATTTGATTTGATATCTTCTTTCGGTCGAGCTATGATTGGCATAGCTCAGCTCCTTCCCTGTAGCGTAGAATAACAGTACATTCTGCAGCTGTTGCAAGCAGTGCCACCGCATACGCGCGTCCAGTGATATCAGGTTTGCCCATGGTGTTCTGTGAGGTCAAAGTTTTCTGGAAATAGTCTCAAATGCTCCAACAACAAAGGAAACAATCTGAGCTTCTGCTTCGTACATTTTTTCCGATTTTTGTCGTCAAATTTTGGTACCTCTTTATTTTCATCTGCTCCGCCGTCACGATGTTCCTATCCCACGGTATCTATCATGATGCATTCGTTACTGCTCTTATGTACAAGTGTGATATCAGAGCGATTTTCTCCAGGCACTTATCAGTCAACAGTTGCATCTTTTACGTGTTTATTCTCGGCTACTAGCTGTGATAAATGCACACAAATCCATATTTTCTGTATAGTTCTAATATATTATCAGGGCTATGATGGTCGTTCAAAAAGTTTTAAGCCTCGCCCAGAAAGAGTTAGAGAAACGTGACTTTTTTTCACTGTTTTCAATATAGTTTGAATGGGCGCATTATCCTGGAGCAAGAGCACACCTGACCTCAGCTTCTCTCTGCGTTTCTAATCCCACGCTACCTGCTTTAACTTCTTCTGGATTAGAGAACCAGAGCATTTCCACTATTTACTTTGAATCTTTGATTCAGGTTCGAAGTGGTGAACCCGAATTTCATCTTAAGTTAAGTCTTGGAACCCCTTGATTCTTATCTTTCTCTAATCCGTTCTTCTTCATTCCTTGCACCTTGTTCTCTGTCTGTCTGTCTGTCTGTCTGTCTGTCTGTCTCTCTCTCTCTCTCTCTCTCTCTCTCTCTCTCTCTCTCTGTGCACCAGTGGCGGTCTTGCATTGCTTGTGATGAAACGATTATAAAAAAATAAAAACATCTGTGGTGAAAATTCTCAAGGTCAGCCTGGAAGCGAGTCAGAAATGTTCTGGAAATGTCAACCCTTTTTAGTTTCTGCTCTGGTGTCAGCATTCTTGGGACCCATCTTTCAGTTAAAACGAATGCCTATGGACTTAGCTATCTGCTAGATAGAAAGATGTCTGCTATCCAAAATACGGTGAATCAACTTGTACATCAGTGGCTCAGGTTTTAGGGCGAGCTGACCGAAGTTCATCTTCCATGCTTGTCCTTACCCCACTTGATTTCCACAGCCTACTTCTTCACAGTTGCATAAAGTTCTAATGAAGATCAGCAACAGCGTAGGACCTAGAGTAGACTCTTGGAGGACCTCGTGTTCGTATGAAAGAATATGGAAGCGAGCCCGTTCAACATGACTTCCATTTTACTATTTGATAAGAACGTTTGAAATAAAACAAGTATTCGTTCTGTGACATCGTAATCCTGGAGCTTGCATAGGAAACCAACATGCTAAATCATGTCGAACGCCTTTGAGAGTTCTAGCGCCACATCTCGAGAGCGTCACCGTTCTTATCTCGAACATGATATACAAATTCAGTGATGGTTATTAACGCTTCGGAGGTAGACCTGTTAAAACGGAAGCCATATTGTTTGTCCGAAAATGAGGTAGTGAGAAGTAAGATACTTAAACACTTCGGCATTGATTAAAGCCTCGCGTATTTAGCCAATAAGCCGTAAGAAGCTGCTGAATGTTTAATTTCTATAATGTTTTTAAAAAATACTATTATTTATTGCTGAATAACTTCCGAAAAGTAATTTAAAAGCTTTTAATTATCTGATCTTTTTAGGATTTTTAAAAAATTGACTAGTTTTTCGTTAATAAATTAGTCGTATCTTTTCCTTCTCGGTCCACTTGTGATATTTTTACCCAAATTAATATTTTCTGTGCGTTAATTATTTTAAAAGATTATGATCCGATCATTTGCGAATATCTATGCTGATAATACAACGGTATATGGCTGCACCTCCAAAACTCCAGACGACCAGAGATTAGCAGCCGAACTTTCCTCCGATCTAGTTCAAACATTTCAGTGGCAGGAAGACTGGCTAGTTACATTCAGTCAGTAAGATGCGATTCGTGATAAACGCTTGGGCGATCATGTCTCTTTCGAGACATGACTGACTGGAGACACGTAATGAGGAAGTAGGGCTTGGAGAATATAATACTCGCAGGAAGATTAGAAGAAAAAAAGAGGCAGGGGAAAAAACGCGAGATATACTTGATGGGCTTGAGCAAGTGAATGGTGTAGCGGGGTTTAGGAGAGGTCACTCACTTAAGTGCCATATGTGATACATGCTTTCGAGACATGACTGACTGGAGACACGTAATGAGGAAGTAGGGCTTGGAGAATATAATACTCGCAGGAAGATTAGAAGAAAAAAGAGGCAGGGGAAAAAACGCGAGATATACTTGATGGGCTTGAGCAAGTGAATGGTGTAGCGGGGTTTAGGAGAGGTCACTCACTTAAGTGCCATATGTGATACATGCTTTCGAGACATGACTGACTGGAGACACGTAATGAGGAAGTAGGGCTTGGAGAATATAATACTCGCAGGAAGATTAGAAGAAAAAAGAGGCAGGGGAAAAAACGCGAGATATACTTGATGGACTTGAGCAAGTGAATGGTGGAGCGGGGTTTAGGAGAGGTCACTCACTTAAGTGCCATACGTGATACATGCTTGAACGGTCATGTCTCGAAAGATTTTTCCACAGTAGGTTATCATTACTTTCCGCAGAAGACTGGTTGCCAACTAAGGCTATAGAACCCAATCTATTTAACTCATAGCTGGAGGGAGAAGAGACAGGTTAATACCTTTCTCCAGGGTATTTGCGAGTAAGTGAATAAAACGAATTCGACTGGAATTCAACTGCTATTTCTCGTTCCGAGTCGATATCCACTAGACCACAACGAACGTCCTAGTTACATTCTCTGCCACGAAAACTAAATTAGTTATATTCCTTGATTACCGATCGAATCCTGAAATAACACTAGCCTCAATGAACTGATGTTTCCTTAAAGAGTTATTCTTTCAGTGACTTTTGGATCTCAAACTCCACCCAGACGGCAAATGAGAGTTCGTATATATGATCCATAGCTAAGGACGAAGTTAAAATGGTCGGTTCCCTGTACTACTCCAGTAATGGTCGGTTCCCTGTACTACTCCCTGCTATCCTCTACCTTTCTTCTTGTATGTTCTGTGTCCCTTCAGGACGTTGGCGATGATGGCCTTCCACATTTCCCTATCCCTAGGAGCTGTCAGGACACTTTTTCCTGTTATTCCTCCCAAATCTTTCAAGTATGTTACACGCTGTTTTTTCTTGTCTCTTTTTCCTCTATCTGACCTGTGAGTATCAGATTCTCCACGCCCTTCTTCCTCATTACATGTCCCAGGAACTTCAGCTGTCATTTCCTGATGTTAAGTATTAGTTTCCTTTTCGTTTCCTTCCTCTCCAAAACCTCATCATTGCTCACATGTTTGGTCCATAGTATGGAGGATTACTGTAATATCTAAGAAGTAACTGTCCAGTTTTTGCATGCAGCTGTGTATGCATTACGAATAGGATTACAATTGTAAACGGGGTTTTCTCCCTCAATTTGCAAGTTTGTCTTCTTGATATTTACTAAACGTCGGTAGATTTTGGTGATTTGGTTTCATCTATATATATTTTTCTAAGTATATTTGAAAAACATTATGCATGTTTTTTTTTCTCTCTTTTTACCATAACAACGTGAGCTTACTTAATTATTTATTTACTTATCAATACACTTTTCTTGCTTATTACCCGCTTTTTTCTCTCAAATATCTTTTTGTCATATCTGTTGTTTGCTTGTTTGTTTAATGGCATATCAGGTTCTCGTGGGGCATTGAATGTCCAAATTTAATTTTCTTGTGAGCTTTGAAAAAATAAAAAATGTGATATATGTTAATCTCGCTTTCACAATTGAATACTTTGTAGATGGTTGAGTGCTTGATTTGGTTTAACGACATATCAAGACCTCTATGGGTTATTTAATGCCGAAATTTAAATATTTTAAAAACAATTTCATGGGTTCAACTAAATATATTTTGAATGGTTTGGTTTGTTTGTTTAATGGCACATCAACTTTTTATGGGTCATTTAATACCAAAACTTAATTTTCTTTAGAGCTGGTATTTCTATTATATTTTTATATTTTCATTGTATTTTGATCCAGTACGGGGTTTCACTATTTGACCATAGCTGAAACCCTAAAAAGTGCTAGCAACCCGGGTCAAAGTGGGCCTGGGAACAGCAGCAATTAAGAGGTAGTTTAACGCTCCTCAAAACCTCCAATCTCCCAATCAGATGCCTTGTTGCTGGATGTACTTTATCGTCATACCCAGAACAATATTTTGTATACAATTGTATGCCTTTAACTGCATATAAAATGCATTGTTGGTCAGTTTTATGAAAAATGTATTAAAGGTAATTATATTATAAAATATATTGCTGGTCATTTTTGCTTTAAAAATATATTGTCGTTATTTTACTGCAAATATGTACCGTTGATTATTTTTTTATATAAAAATGTACTGCTGATTTTTTTGCTATAGAAATTAATTTTTTTATACTTTCATAGATTTTTGTTGTTGCTTGGTTTTTTACTATTTGACCATAGCTGGAAACTTAACTGGTGCTACTACCCCAGGTCAGAGTAGACACGAGAACAACAGCAATTAACATGCGATTCAATGCTCCTCAAAACTTCTAATCTTCTGATCAGAGACTTTGCTGCCGGATGTAATTTATCGTCATACCCAGGACTAAAAACACACGTAAAGCCATTATTTTATTCTTATCTTGCCGATGTTTAAGATTTCATTTTTTAATGTTCTGTCATTTCTTTTCAAGATTTTCGAAAATTCCGAAGTTGCATTCCCATCATGCAATACTTTTACAATATCTGATTTCTCTTTGCAAGCTATATGTTTCTTACGACCCAAATACGTTATTGTAAACCTTTTTTAATACTTTGTCTCTTCAAGACGTATGCGATCATGGCTCTCCACGAATTCCGTTTCTTTCATATTTGTGAATTAACATGAATACGTGGGAAAGAAAGTGGAATGGTTGCCTGTTGCTTTCTGCATAATTCTAAACACAGAATAAGACTTCTCTTAGAATGACTACCACCCAAGGCTAGAAAGTCCAATTTATCCTGCTATTTAATCCATAGCTGGTGATAGATAAGCGTCGGTTCATACTTTTCGCCCAGAGCATTATTGGGAAGTGAACGCAACCATACTGAGCCATGACAATAAATTATTGTAGATTATTGTGCCTCAATATGTTTTTCAAACGCTATGTCCCTTCAGAAGGTAGACAATCTCCAGATATACCGTTTCTTTCATATCTGTGAATTGTCATGGTTATTGTAGATTATTCTGTCTCATTATTTTTCAAAGGCTATGTCTCTTCAGAAGAGAGGCAATTATTGCTATCTACAGGTTTCATTTCTTAAATATCTGTGAATTGCCATGACTATGTGGAAAAGACAGTGATGAGGTTTCTTGTTGTTTTTTCCATGGTTTTGAACACAGAACAAACCTTCTTTTAGAATGACTACCAACAAAGACTAGAGAGTTCAGTCTACTCTGCTATTTAATCCATAAATGGTGAGAGTTAAGCAACATATTTTAATGCTACATGCTATTAGAGCGAAAGGCAATCATGGATTGTACAATCTACAGAATGTTTCTCTTTCTTATCTGTGAATTGTTATGGCTTCCTGGAAAAGGTAATGGAATAGTTTTCCATTGTTTTCTCCATGGTTTCCAATTCAGAATAGACATTTAAGTTGATAAGCTGCCATCCAAATCTAGAGAGGCTATTTTACCCTGCTATACTATCTAAACTTATTTATAAATGGAACTTTGTCTATGTGTGTGCGTCTGTGTGTGTGTCCGTTACCTATAGACTCCGAAACGGCTGAACCGATTTTCTTGAAAATTTGCACAGTTGTACTATAAGCGTCTGCGAATGTTCTTAGCCAAGTTTTGTGTCGAGGTACCCCCGATAAATATCAAAAATCGATAATCGAAAAAAATCGGGTTATAGAAGGAGTGGTTCGATTTTAATCAAATTTGACAAAGACATAAGAAACGATATTCAGAAGTTTCAAGGTTGCAGTTCTTACAATAGTGCAGAAAATCGATAATATATATATATATATATAAAAGGCAAGATGCTTGTGTGTGTGTCTGATTATCTGCCTGTATGTCTGTATTTTTTCAGCCCTTTTATTTTAGTTTTGCTCTAAGTTTGGCTCTAAGTAGGTATCATTGTAGTTCTTAGTCTCAGCCATGATACCATTTACTCAGAGGACTTATTTAGCCTTCAAAATTCAGTTTACGACGAAAAACTTATTTGATATCGATACCAGGAAATCAAAATTTGACTTACATCCATTCATTTCTCTTTCAGTCTGCAGTTTCGCTTTAACTGGAAACAACTATTGCTTTTTAGTCTTTCGTGCCAACGTCCAAAGAGTCTGAACTCCAAGACCATGGATTAGTTTTAAAGCTTTCATTACACCCGAGCAACGCCGGGCTATACTGCTAGTAATATGATAAGTGGAAAAGCTCGATCTGTTGTTCTAAATATCTCGAAAGCTTTTGACAGGTTTTGGAATCCTGGTCATCTCTGCAAGCTTCAGAGCTACGGAATTTTTGGACGATTGTTTGATTCAATTCAATCGTTCATATCGCATCGTGAATGAAAATCATTTTGAACGCGCAAGCTTCCAGTTCTTTCACACGAACGCAGGTACCTCTCAAGGTTCTGTCCTAGGTCTTTTACAGTTTCTGGTCTTAATCAATGATATTCCTGATGTCATCAGTTCCCAAGCATGAATGAAACCTGGCTGTTGCTCTTGAAACGGCCCTCCAATCAGTGGTTAACTGGGAAAAGAAATGGATTGTAAATTTTAATTCCTCCAAAACAAAACTGTTGCACCTAAATCTTAGGAAGGTTGACTCTCTGTGTCGCGCCAGAACAGTTTTCTCATCAAAATCTATCTTGTACATTTATAAATTTACCATTCGTCCGCGCATTGAATACTGTTACCATATCTGGTTAGGTGCTCCTGCTATTCATTTCGAGGTTCTCGTCAAAATCCAAAGAAAGATCTGCAATGTAATCGGTCCTGACTTGCCATCTTGACTTCAGTCACTTTCTAACTGACGTTACGTGGCTTTCCTCTGTCTTTTCTACAAATATTTTCATGGAAAATGCTCTGATGAGCTTTTCTTTACCCTTTATGCCCGTCCACGTGAATGTAAACGTACTAATAGATTAGCATCTATGTATCACTCTTTTACCATTGAAATAGTTAAATGCAAACTCACTTCTACTCGAACAGTTTCTTTCCTCGCACTTTCCGCCTGTAAAACTCGCTTCCATTTATTTACTCCCTGATAGCTACAATCTCAAAAAAACTAAATGCAACGTCAATTGCTATCTTTTATCTTTTTGAATCCCGTTCATTTTTTATCCTTTCCCGATTCCCAGTGTACCTAGTCTTTTATCTCACTGTAAACCCATGCGCACAAGTGGCAGTCCCGCTTTGTTTGGGGTGAAATGATTAAAAAACAAACAATACTATACACTAACATTCACTTGGTATATTTATGTAATAAATATAAGTGTATTCCCGAAACTTTTATCTATATCAAGAGCCACTCAAGGTAGAGAAATACTGATAGAGGTGGTGTGAAGGTAAAAGGAGGAAGTAAGGAGCGTGATATGTAGGTTGGATAAAAGTTGACCCAAGATATGATTATTATCGCAGCTCATCAGTACGGTTAGACATCCGATTACTTCTAACCAGGATTGAAACCCGACTGAATTGACATCAGTCGGTGCTTCTACTTCTGAGCTCTCAGCTATGGGCGCTCGGTAGATATACAACGTAAACACACGTTTAGTAGCCAAGAGTGTTCAAATTCATTACTGAATGAACGATATATATATATATATATATATATATATATCCGTTGTCATAATGATTGTAATGATCGGGAAAGTATACACCATTTACTTAAGCTTATCAAGTAGCTATGAGCAGTTTTCTTCCGTCCATCTTGCCCTCAGTCTGTTCTGTGTACATCAGATTCTCGAAGCCCCACTTCTTCATTATATACCTAAGAAATTACAACTGTTTCTTACTGGTGGTAAGCATGAGTTGATTTTTTGTTTATATTTTCTCTAAATCTTCGTCGTTCCGTTCATATCTTCATCATTTTTCTGTAAAACCATGTTTTTGTTGTTTCAAGTCTATTCTTCATCTTTAAGGAGATCGTCCAGCTTTCATTGTCATATAGAAAGACATATATAACGTAACAGTTCAATAGACGTTGCTTTGTTTCGAACGAAATTTTCCTGCTTCTTAATACTTCTTAGCTTCTGGAAGACATCTCTCACATTCACTGGCATATAGAAGGACTGATATTGCATAACAAGTCAGTACTCTTTTCTTTGTTTCTAACAAGATCTTTCTGTTTCTTAATACTTTGCTTAGCTTTTAAAAGGCACCTACAGCATTCACTGCCATACAGAACAACTGATATTACATAACAGAAAATATATTTATAACATAAGTCTACCATTTGTTCATAGATTGAATATTTCTGCAACATCTTGTCTGGTGATTCTGCTATATATATTTAGAGAAATAGATTAGATACAAAGAAAAATCTGCAATGTTATTGGTCCTGGTCTGATATCTCGTCTTCAATCATTTCACACCATCGTGCCTTTCTAAAAATATTTTCATAGTAATTATTCTGAAGATTTTCCGGATTTGGTAGCCAAACTTTATGAATTTAAGCGCAGTACTAGATTGTCTGCTAGTTCTCATTATTTTACTGTTGAAAATACTAGCTGCAATCATAAGTTTTATATGAATTGTTTCTTTTGTCACACTCCTCGTTTGTGGAATGTTTTTCTGCCTTGCTTTTTTGTCAACTAGGATCTTCATAATTTGAATTACAACGTCAGTCGTCATATGTCTCTTTTGTTCTTTTACTATCTTTTTTGGTCTCATAATTTCCTTTACATATTTATAAGTCTACCATTCGTTCATGCACTAAAATTGTTGCAATATCTGGTTTGGTGCTTCTTATATGTATTTAGAGATTCTAGATAAAAAACAATGAAGAATCTGCAATGTTATTAGTCCTGGGCTGGCGTCTCGGCTTCTGTTACTTTCACATCTCCGTAAAAAAACTTAAACGCCATGTCAATCGTTATTTTCTGTCACTTCATTTATCCGCTAAAAATATGTCGGATTAAATCCATTTCGTAACGGATTCCTTAAATAAATTATCTTTGTTTAAATTTGGATACGAAGCAGAACAGATATGAATATTTTTCAAAAATCGGATAAATGTGTGTTCAAAAATAATATTCGGGCTTTCTTTGATCTGAAGTTCTACGTGGTCTAGCGGTCTAAGGCAGGTCAGATCAAACGACGAGTTACACAAGGGGACGTAGGTTCGAATCCTGCCGAAGGACGCATATTTTCCTGACAAGATTTCTCTGTTGTTCAGGCCAGTAGATGTAACTAAATATATTGTTTAATAATACAAAAAAAAGCAGAGAATCTACTCAAATATGATTACCCATTAAAAATAGTTTTTAAACAAATAATATGTACATATATATAGTCATCCGTAGACAGATCTGTTTCGCTGTACCACAGCTCATCAGTACGGTTAGACATCCGATTACTTCTAACCAGGATTGAAACCCGACTGAATTGACATCAGTCGGTGCTTCTACTTCTGAGCTCTCAGCTATGGGCGCTCGGTAAATATACAACGTAAACACACGTTAGTAGCCAAGAGTGTTCAAATTCATTACTGAATGAACGATATATATATATCCGTTGTCATAATGATTTTTCCAACATCTAGAAACACATTTCTTTTCATATTTGACTGTTTAAAATGTGCTTTGTGTTGTTTTAAATGCTAGTAAGGGCGCATTTATTTAGCGAACACACCTTCATTGAATAATACAAACATATTTATTTTCACAATAATCCTTTCTAGTTCTCTAATTATATTTTCGAGGTTAAATTTAAATTTATCAAGTAAGGTGCCGTATTTTTTGTAGACCCAAGTACTTTCGATCATTCTCAGGGGTGAATTGAGAAAACAAACTTCACAATACAGGAAAACAACAATATATTACACCACAAAAATAAAAAACAAAAATTTAAAATTCTTGAGGCATTATATATCAGTCAACCAACACTCAACAAAATTTATAATAAATATAGCAGAAACATATTAAATGGATTATAGCATTTAATGCCACTTATATATATATATATATATATATATATATATATATATATATATATATATATATCGTGTATTTGGGAAGCAATTTCGATTTAATATTTCTTTTGTTAAACAAGACTGACAAGGTAGTTTTCTTTAGTATATTACTAGCATCATAGCCCGTCATTGCCCGTGTAACTCAGAACATTTCAGTAGTAGAACTCGGTTATATAAAAAAAAATGATTATATAAAAAAATTGTTGCTTAAAAATTGTTAAAAAATTCCATTAAAAGTATCTATTTTCTTTTCTTTTGAAAATATTTACATTTTTTTGTTTACTAAATGAATTCATCATAAAAATAAAAATTATTTATTTTGTTTTGCTGAAATTAAAAATATACAAACTATTACGCTCTCAGTTCAGAAATTTTTTAAAAATATTTCTTTTGTTTCAAAATTACAGGGAAAAATATTCACATTTTTTTGTTGACCAAATGAATTTTTAAAACGTCGGAATAAAAATTAAATACAAAGGCTCATTTTTTTTTTTTTTTTTAGTCGCGTTTGACACGTGATTTGATTTCTGTGCCGTAATCTAGCAACCATCTTAGATATTAGATGTTTTACGGAGCAAATGCAAACAATTTGCCCCATTGGCCAAAAAGTGCGTAAGGGAAAATTGCTGAACTTAAACTCAAAAAGTATGTGTCGCCCTGGCTTCCCTGTAGATATGTGTCTCTAGAAATTTTGAAGGGCGTAGCTTAAAAAATGTAGGCGTGCATAGGGAACAGTCACAGATTGTCTTTTATATATATAGATTATTATTTCTTGCGTAATAGATTACATTATAGACAGACAAATACAATTGTTTCTTTCAAAACTATTCAATAGTAACATGGCTCATAGTGACAATTGCAATAACGTGAATAAATTTAATCGTAACCAGCGACGCAACAATTACTAAAAGCATGATTTCGCTCTAACAACATTATTAAAAAAATGCATCACTCATATGAAACAAGCGGGTTGGTAGCACCTGTTAAGGTCCCAGCTATAGACAAATAGTTAATCCCAAAACTGGGGTCAACACACTATGAAAGAAGGAAATATATATTTATAGTAAAAATACCTGTACTACATATTTGAAAAATGATTACCAACAATAAATTTAACTCTCGACAAAAATCACTTTTACAAAAATATGTCACTGAACCCTGACCTATAAATTGATTTTTTACAAAGAATACTTATTCTTTATATACGAACCTATTCTAAAACATTTTGTCAGTATTAAATAACCCACTCACGTTGGTTTACCGTAAATAAATAAATAAATATCTATTTATTTATTTATTTTATTTTATTTATTTATTTTTATAATGTTCGTCTAATACAAGGATCAAGTGCTGCTCAAGGTCGAGGGTTACTGGATGAAGATGGAGGGAGCAAGTCTTAAATATTATGAGGACTTGCTAGACAGATAATGGTTGAATAGGTTAAGATTTTTGTGATCAGGGAAGCATCCACTCGGGAGTCTGTTCCGCATTGCAACAGGAAGAAGCCTTCTGAGTGAAACATATTTCTTAGTAATGGAATATGAAAGGAATGATGATATGACAATTCACTCTACGTGGCATGGTAGTTTCTAACTTTAAATGTCTGAACTGGCGGAATCAACAAATGTAGTTTGCCTGAACACCTGCCATAGAAATAGCAGCGAGATATTAGCAATGTTTCGTCCGTGGGGAAAGGGGTTGTAGTGTGGAAAACAATTTCTCACTCACAAGACTTCAGAAACACTTTTAAACTTAGTCGAGGATGGAAAGTGACGAGTGAGCATCTCTGGCCTAGATGTGGCAGTCATACGTTTTGGTCAGATATGGCTCTTGTAGAGACAGAGTCGAGTAAGAGGAATCCCGTATAAGGAGGTTACACGGATCCTGATATTTTTAGCTATTAATCGTATATATATATATATATATATATATATATATATATATATATGTATGTATATATCGTATTTGAGGTCTGAGCTTGTGTCACAATAGATGTTCAAGGCAACAAGGCATCTCATTCGTCACGACTGGAGAAAACTCGGGGTCTACTTGGTGATGAAAAGTTTCTATCGTGGTTTGAATGCTACAAGCCAGTTTTTTCTTTGAACTGAGTTCAGTGGTAAGATAAGCTGCTAGGCTATATCATATAATAATAATAATTATAATAATAATAATCAGAAGAAGAAGGAGGAGGAGGAGGAGGAAGAGGAAAAAAGGAAGAACTTTTAATAAGAGTAATAAGAAACCAACGGGAAATGTAATTATAATAAGAAAAAGAAGAAAAAGAAGAAGAAGGGGCAGAAGGAGAAAGAGAAAAGAAGGCAGAACTTTTAATGAAAGTAATAAGAAACAAACGGGAAATGTAAGAAGAAGAAGAAGAAGAAGAAGAAGAAGAAGAAGAAGAAGAAGAAAGAAAGAAAGAAAGAAAGAAAGAATGAATAATAAGAAAGGACTACTATTCCTCGGCATCCTGACTGACTATGATAATCAAAATTATACGACTGCAATATACGAAATACGAAAACCAAGAAGTATTGACTTATGCCTACTCAATTATCAATTTACCCGATATATATATATATATATATATATATATATATATATATATATATATATATATATATCAAATAGCTTTCATTATAATCATTTAACCCCAGCAAGAAAATAAAAGCCACAAATATGCAAGGGATCACTGCATGTGAAAGAATATGAAAAAACGAAAAACATTATTAAGGAGAGAGAACAATAAAAGAACAAGAATTAAATAGACGGCAGATAACGATTTACATTGCATTTAATGTTTTGAAGATCAAATTTGAGTGGAAAGCAAGAAGCCGAAATAGAATTACATAAGCGGGAGTTGCGAGAGAAGAAATTACGGTTACATCTCGCCATTTCAACTCTAAAATAATGAGACCTCATCACCAATCTAGTAGTACTTAATAACGTTTACGTGCCATAGCGGAAAGTTCATTAGAACAATTACCATGAAAATATTTATAGAAAACGCACAGGAAAGTTACCTTATGGCGGTGGGAAAGTGACTGAACCGAGATGCCAGGTGAAGACTGATAACATTGTACTTTGGATTTTATCAATAATCTCTAAATACATAAGAGAAACACTAAAAGTGATAGAAATATTCAGTTCCTGGAGGAATGGTTGCCTTACGAGAAAAATTAATTCAATATAATCCATCAACTTCGTATCAGCGGAAAATGTTTGTCCGAGAAAGCACAATGAATCGGTGTATCTGAGGTTGTCATCAGCCATGCTGATGTAAAACAAAAAGCATTTAAATAAACAAGTTAAATTTTATATGACACTCTTCAGGATGTAAAAATAATTTTGTAGAATGAGAAACCTGTGCTGTGCTAACCTCTCTCTCTCTCTCTCTCTCTCTCTCTCTCTCTCTCTCTCTCTCTCTCTCCTTGTTCCTTTCTGTTTCTTAGAATGTCGTAATGCTGTTTCTCACTTTCCAATAATCTTGAGCTATTGTCTATTACAAGTATGTATTGCACTATGGTAGAATATGTTACGCTAAAGGTAGTTTCGCCCAATACCGCAAATTGCTACAAAACCGAAACATTAACCTGAAAACTTTATGTTCTTAAATAGCCTCGTTTGATAGAGATTTTCACATGGATGCCATGCATAGTGCCAAACCTTTTCAGAGATAACTAAACTGTCTGCTGTATATAATCGCTTTCTAAGATAAATAATCAAAAATTGTTTTTGGCGAGTGAAACTTATGAGTTTTGGTAAAAAAAAAAATAAATAAACAGCCGTAGCAAATAATCGTGTCTTCTAAAACAATCTCTGATAAAGAATTATTAAACAAACACGATTCTCTGAATCACCTTGTCGATGAACACAAATTATTCGTGCAGAAAATTAATCATTGCAATACAAAAAAAACTAATCTCAGCCCCAACAAAAAGGAGACCTACTGTATTAATAAAACGAAAAGATGAGACAGCAAAGATGTAACAACAATTAAATCATTAATGTTCAGATATATAAAACATCTTCATGTACCATGTCCTTTCAGGACGTTAGCGATCATGGACTTCCGCTTACCCCTATCCCTTGTCGCTCTGAACAATTTCTTCTTAGTATATCCAAAAACCCTGCTCCACCATTCACTTGCTCAAGCCCATCAAGCATGTCTCGCATTGCTTTCTCCTGTTTCTCTTTTCCTCTATCCGTCCTGTGAGTATTAGATTCTCCTCCTTTCTCATTACGTGTCCCGTAAACTTCAGCTGTCTTTTCCTGATGTTAAGCATAAGTTTCCTTTTCGTTTACATCCTCTCCAAATCATTGTCATTGCTTATGTGTTCGGTCTATGGTATTCTCAGCATCCTTCTGTAGAGCCACGTTGTCTAGTATTCACTGCCATATAGGAAGACAGCTATCACGTAACAGTCCAGTACTCTTTGTTTTTTCAACGAAATCTTTCTGTATACTTTTGAAATGCGTCTTTGGCCATGCCAATGCGTCTACGGATTTCAGTGTCGCATTTCCGGCTTCTACCAGAACACTTCCTTGGTATTTAAATTTCGTGTTCCTGACCTCTAGTTGGCATTTTGGGCTTCACTTTTTGCTGATGACCCTACATTCAGTTTTCTTAAAGTTTATGTTTAGTCCTTTCTTCTCGCTTTCCCTTTGCTACCTTCTGTAGAAGATCCTGTATTTTTCCTTTCCGTGTCTTCTATTAGAACTGTGTCATTTGCGTGCCTTGTATTGTTGAGATTGTGACCGCCAATGACGAATCCTCGCAGAACTTCTAGTTCTCTAAGAAATACCTCGCTGTACAGGTTGAATAGATCCAGTGAGACGACACATCTTTGTTTTACTGTGTCATTTGCGTGTCTTGAATTGTTGAGATTGTAGCCACCGGTAATAGTAGTACTCAATATGTTTAATTTATTATCTACGATAAAAGTTTAAGATATCTAACTTGGAAATTACCAACACTTTTCTTAAAAACATGTAATTCCAAAGTTATCTTTTACACAATACAAGGTTCAAGCGCTACTCATTGAGATTGTAAAGAATGGGGAAGTAAGAGAATATTATGAAGACGTGTAGGATAAATATTGGTTAACATTGAACTTAAATAGAACAAGATTGTTGTCTGGAAAGCTTTCTCTCGAGAGTTAGTTTCACAAAGTAACAGTTCTTGGAAAGTAGCTCTCTAAGTGAAACATACTTTTCATCAAAAGAACACGATGGGGGATGAGGATGATTTCCTATTGTGAATGGGGCTTGGCGGGTCTGAGCTGGTGGAATTAACGAATGTATCTCGTCCGAACACCTGCCATAGCAATAACGATTGAGTAGTGAGAGGTCTGAATATATACTTATATATCAGTCAAAAGTAAACGATTCTCACAGCCCGACTATAATCTACAAAGTGACAGTTCTGGAAAAAATCAGTCTGGGTTGAACTTGCTTTTTATCAAAGGAACATAAGAAGAATGTTTGCCATGGTGAACACCTCGGGTGGGTCCCAGCTATGAGGTTCCGAGCTGGTAACACGAGATAATGTAAGTCGTCCAACATCTGCCATAGTTATAGTGATCGATTAGTGAGAGGTCTGTATATATACATTTATTCCTGCTAAAAGTAAATAATTCTCGCAACACTACTAATGACATGCCTATGTTTAGCCTGGACCTAAAGAGACCAATGTTTTAGTTGCCAGGGAAGCATTTTCGCGGTAGTTTGCTCCATAAATAAAAAGTTCTGGATAAGAATCTAAGTGGAATTTGCTTTGTTTCAAAAGAACACAGACAGAATTGAGATTGTTTTCCATGGTCAACATGCCATAATGGGTCCTAGCTATAAAGTTCCGAGTTGGTGGCAATATGTAAGTCATCTAAACATCTGCCATAGTTATAGCGATCTAGCATCGAAATCCTGGCAACGTTTCGTCTGTGGAGTAAGCGCTGCAGGGTGAAGAATGATTGACCCATAAGGCCGCATAAGGGCTTTTAGACTATGTCAAGGCTGGTCAGTAAGTACTGAGGCAACACCAGCCCAGATATGACAGTAATACTCAATTGTTGAAAGTTTTTGTCTCCAAACATAAGAATTTTATATTTTGTGTAGAGAGTTTGATTCGAAACGAAAAGTTAAAAATGTAATCGCCTTTTATTGTTTGTTACATCAAATACATAAAAGAAAACTTTGCTGGCCAATTATACTTTATTCAATATATATATATATATATATATATATATACACTAATAAATGAGAGTTTTTTAAAAAATGTATGTTTATATATATATATATATATATATATATATATATATATATATATATGGTACATTTCCTAGATATAGTTCGTTTTTTATGGACTTTCAAAGCAAAAAAGGTAAGTTTCTACAATAACTAACTGTTGATTTGAGTTCAGCAGATACATTTGCACAGAATTAATGCTATTTTGGATAAATTTGAAGGGGAAAAAGCCGTCGGCACCTAAAACGAATATTTACCATATATATATATATATATATATATATATATATATATATATAAAGGGTGAGATTAATAAATTGTCATCTAAACTGCGCAAAAATGAAAATAACACTGAAATCACATTTTAACAGTTATAGTTACCAAAATATATTGAAATAAATTTATTCAATCGTCATTGGCTTTAACCACAGCCTCCAAACGACTTTGGAATTTTCTGCATCTCTTCTTGCCAGACTCCTTGTTTAAGTTGATGAATAAACATGGTCCTTGCCTCTAGTTCATCTTTACTGTTACAAGGAGTTTTGTTGGTTTCTTAATCAACTGCACCCGCACATAGCAAGATCGTTTAAGGGATTTGACTTTAAGTTCACTCGATATTCATGGGATTTATATCTTATAATGTTAGGGTACTATTTTTTTTAATTTATCAAGAGTAAAGTTTAAATGGACAAAAATTACAACAGAGATTTAAAAAATTTAAATTAAAATTTTAAATTAAAAAAAATATTATTAAAATGCAGGGGTGATAATAAGGAAGTTTTTGACAACTCTAAAGTTAAATACATTAATACTTTAGAAAAAAGTAAACTCAATACTAGTTTAGAACACTCCTTTAAAAACAAGGTAGGCAGAAAAAAGCAGAAATCACATATACGTAATATTATTTGGCTTAACCCACTTTTCGACGATAATGACCAAAGACTGGAAAATTCTTCCGATCAATTTTCGTTTCTCAGTGTAACCTTCATTCTACTTTAAATAAATGATCTGCTGAAGAGTATCAGTCAGTTAATACTTGATACACGCTTGGGCGATCATGTCTCTTTCGATCCATGACTGACTAGGCAGTAGTCTTTTCTCGCAGTAGGTTGCCATTTCTTTCTGTGGTAAACTGGATGCCAACCAAGGCTACAGAACCTAACCTGTCCTGTTATTCAACTCAGAGCTGGAGGAACAAGAGATGGATTAATACCTTCTTCAAAGATATTTGCGCGTAAGTGAATTCAATAAATTCAACTGAAATTCGAACACTCCTATCTGATTTTTCATTCCGAACAGATACTTCAACCATTTGTGAATATCTATGCTGAAGGTAAAAAAAAGATGGCTGATCACGTTCAAAACCAAACTAATGACGTTCCATTATCACCGTGCGGAACTGTCACCAGTCACGATGGACGGATGTTCCCTGAGGGAGGTCTCCTGCCTTTAGCGGCTATTGGGACTTAACTCAGCCTAAACCTCAAGGGAAACCCATGCACACGATCCATCGCTAAAGACGCTGGAAAAGTGGTCGAATCCCTGTATCGCAATAGCAAGTGCCTGACACCTTCCTGCTATCCTGTACATTTACGAGTCAGAGCAGGCAGAAAATGGAGTGATGCTGTCGTATATGGGCTGGAGATGCTTAGTTTTTAATTTCCAATCTCGATAGAGTACCCACGTCTATTGAACAGGTGAAAAGGCTCATCCCTTGTTTCCTGTTTAGGATGCGGTTTCCGGTTTTCTTTTCTTTTCCAATCTTTTCACTCTTTTCTTTATTCTTTTTCAATTGGAGTAGATAGACTAAACTATCGCCCGGTTCACACTCCACCCACGTCTATTGAACAGGTGAAGAGGCTCATCCTTTGTTTTCTGTTTAGGATGTGGTTTCCGGTTTTCTCTTTTCCAATCTTTTCACTCTTTTCTTTCTTTTTTTTTTCAATTGGAGTAGATAGACTAAACTATCGCCCGGTTCACACTCCACCCACGTCTATTGAACAGGTGAAGAGGCTCATCCCTTGTTCTCTGTCTAGGATGTGGTTTCCGGCTTTCTCTTTTCCAATCTTTTCTTTCCTACGTAGCCCCCTGCGCATCAGTGGCGTTATCGCCTTGCTCGGGATGATATGATTAAAAAAAAAAAAAGTACAAAAGCGTCTCCGCGTCTTTGTGGGTGACGAATTATTTTCTACATTGCAACCCCTTTCTCAGAAACGTAAAGTTGAAAGCCTCTCACTCCTTTATCGCTATTTCCATGAAAATTGCCCAGATGAACTACATTCCTTACTTCCACCAGTTCTAACCTTCACGGCTTAAACCAAACACGCCATGAATATTGTAGCGAACCACCCTCATTCCTTAATGAAACGCAAGTTGTATTCGAATATTTTTTCCACAAACCGCTGCTTTGTGGAAGCGACTCCCAAGAGGGTGCTTCTTCGATCCCTATAATCTTAATCTGTTCAAGCCTAAGGTCAATCGTTATATTCCCCACATATCCCCATAAACGGTGCCTCTTACTCTGTAAATTTCTCCCTCGAACGGCTCTTGGGCATCATTGTACCTCGAACGGCTCTTGGGCATCATTGTAAATGATAGTATTTATTTGCGATGACTTGTTGCCACTTATAAGACATCGCTGTGAGTCTTTTTCAGTCATCTTCTGCAAGTTTTTATGTGAAAATTGTTTCGACAAAACCCTGCATCTGATTTTTATTTGAGAAAGTTTTTTTTCCCCTATCAAAGTGTATTGCAGAGATTGAAAAGGGTAATAATCGGTGGAAGCAAACTCCGATGAATACAGCATAGTGGGCAGAACAGACGAACCATGTTCCAATTTTGTTTTCCTTTATTTTATTCCTGCTCTATGCAGCCGTGCGTTGTCATGGAGGAAATCAAAATTTCCCTATTAACGAGCGTAGGGCGCTTTTCGACCAAACATTTACGAGCTCGTTGTATGTTAATGTTTCTTTGCGCTTTAAGAAATCTAAAGGAATAATACCCCGACGGACTCACCATACAGAATTAGCTTTCTTACATGGCATTGAGTTTTGGGGGATCGGTTTTAAAGGATTTACCGTAATCAATGTACAGGCTTTGGCAGTGAACATTTTCGTATGTTAATGAACTGTAAATTTATTCTTGACTGCCATGCATGATGAATAATTAGGATAATACACCCGTCATTACAATTCACGCCCTTAAACAGAAATTAAAGATGGCTCAAAGATTATATATATATATATATATATATATATCCCCAAACTTCGAATTAGAACACATTGGGCCAACCTCATGCTATGACTGACCTTACAACAACCTGATGAACATTCCTGAACGTTCTCAAATTTATAAACCTTTATAAAACAATGACATCCTCGCCTTTGTATATATAAATACGTGCAACATAATAAACTGCCTTAATAAAGTCCCTCGGTAGGAGAAAGACTAAGTACAGTTTTTCTTCTAGTCGCTTTTTTATTAATTTTGTCTACGCAAATAACAACAAAATCAACTAAACGCATATATATATATCAATAAAAATATAAATATACAAACATTCAACCACGACAAAAAGACAGAGTAATATAACAACCACCAATCAGAGAAAATCACACATAACGCTTACAAACACAAATACACAGAAAAATACAAACACTCAGCCATGACCTAAAAATGTCCTTTAAGCGGTCATATATGTCGACATGGTAAGGAAACGAACACGCCAACAAAAAATGCTGTATATATCGGATGTCTAACCATACTGATGAGTTGTGATACAGCGAAACAAATCTGTCTGCGGATGACTATTTACGCTCGCATACCCTGATTGAGCACTCTGGAAGAATGGTATACTTTGAAAAAACAGTAGCTACCCTAGCATCTACGCATCGCTCATCCAGTAATGAATTAGATACATCATACGCTAAAAGTCTGCCTTCTTTTACATAGCTCAGAGGTAGAATCACCAAATGACGCCAATTCGGTCGGGTTTCAATTCTGGGTAAAAGCAATCGGTTGTCTAATCGTACTGATGAGCTGTGATACAGCGAAACAGATCCGTCTGCGGATGACTATATATATATATATATAAAAGTAAAAGTAATGGTTACTAATGGAAGTACATTCCACAGTTAAATATTTATTTTTAAAAGCGCTCACTACAAAAGTAGAGCATATTATTATTATTATTATTATTATAGCATACTGCAACTCAATAGTTATAAAGGTGTTAAAATACTATCATCAGGCCGTAAAATAATCTAATTCCGAGGACCCATTTAACATTGCTATGAGAGCACTGGATTCTGCAGAATCATCCGATCTTGTAGGTCTTTTTTATTTTAATCTCACTGCTCATCGTGTTGTTGATATAAAAGATATTAGATTGTATAGAGATGATGGTCTCATGATTATCCATAATTCCACTAACTCAAAAATATATAGAATCCGTAAATACATACAAAGAATACTGAAGAAATTTAATTTTAAATTAAGAGTAAATACCAACCTCAAAGATAATAACTTTGAGGTGTTACACTTGACTTAGTTAATAGTATTTACTCATTATATGTAAAATACAATGCTAACTCTATCTACATACTTCCTAAATCAAATCACCCAGCATCTATTACTAAACGTATACCATATTCAGTTGAACACGAAATAAACAATAATTCCTCCACTGAAAACATTTTCTTTCAGCATAGTCATTACTACAATACAACCCTAAAAAACAACGGCTATAATTGCAAGGATGTTATACCATTAAGAAATTAATCATAATACCAAATATAATCGAAAATAATTTAGTACACACCACCATTTAACCAAATGGTTAGTACCAAGTCAGGCAATAAATTTTTAATGTAGTTATAAACACTTCCGAACTAATAGCAACATTTTTAATAAAAATGCACTGAAACTTAGCAATAGCTGCACTGATAATCTTGATATGATAATAAGAAAACACAATAATAAAATTCTAAAACAACATTATGGTATTAATTATAACCAACTTTCCATGAATAATGATAACACTAGTTCCTGCAATTGTCATAACTCTAATGTATGTTTTTTTGCAAAATAAATGCTTTACAGATTTCATTGTATACCAAGCTACCATCTCCACTACTGAAAATCCTAATCTTACCAAACATTATATCGGATGTACTAAGAATAATTTTAAGTCTCGATTTTACCAGCATGACTTATCTTTCAATAATAAAGTACACGGCAATTCCACTCTCTCTCTCTCTCTCTCTCTCTCTCTCTCTCTCTCTCTCTCTCTCTCTTAGATTAGAAGATGCAAATAAAACTTCTACAGTTAAAGTACACGGCAATTCCACCTCTCTCTCTCTCTCTCTCTCTCTCTCTCTCTCTCTCTCTCTCTCTCTCTCTCTCTCTCTTAGATTAGAAGATGCAAATAAAACTTCTACAGTTAAATGAAAATATTCACTTAAGCTAGAACATGTAAATCATAACATGAAACATTTTTCTTTTGCTTACAAGAAAAAAATTCGTATAATAAAATTCCCCAAAACTGACTTATTGAACCAACGTAATGAAATCACTAATTTTTGCTACCATAATATTTTCCATACTCTTAGATATATCTGAAATTATCTCAATTTTATCTCAATATTTTCACTATTTACTCTTTTTATACCTTAAAAACATTAGCTTTTTTACCTAGCAATTTTTTAATTACTATCATTCTTTTATTTGTACTTATAAACAAATTCCCTTAAGAATCTATTTTTATTTATTTTTTAATTTTTATTTTTATTTTAATTTTTTACATTATTCTTATACTTTATGTTGGCTTTGATTTTATTTTTTTATATTTACTTTATTTTATTTTATTTTATCCTACGTTTCGACTTTTCTTTGCTAAATTTTTCTCTATTCTTTCTCTTTCCTATTGTCTCGTCTCTCTTCTTACTATATTTTTCCTTTTTATTTTTTCTACTTTATCTTTTTTTATTTTTTCCGGTTTAAAATTTTTGACATGTCTGGCTTTCTGTGGGAAAACATTGAAACACTACTGTCTATGAGTCGTACACACAACATTCTTTCAAATGTTATGACTCCTAATCCCACTTAATTCATTTCATAGGATGACCTCTTTGTTCTAATATTTTTATTTATTTTTTATTTTTACTTTTTGTTTTATTTTTTAAAATCTTTTTAGCTATATATATTACTGAATAAATTAACCGCATTTTACTACCTGATTAGGGTGTTTTAACACCGAAACTTTATAACTAATGAGTTGCAGCATCGTATTATAATATTAATAATAATAATAATATTATTAATAATAATAATAATATTATTAATAATAATAATAATTATATATATATATATATATATATATATATATATATATATATATATATATATATATATATATATAATCTTAAATTTGTTTTTTATTTAAAATTAATTTAATGTACATTGCCACACGGAATTTTCAATATTTCGAGATTTTATTTCGTCAATGTTGACTCATTGTTGTGAACAATATTTCCATTTGAATGTAGAAAACAATAAGCTTGTTATTTAAAGAGTTTATATGGATGGGGGAGGATGGAAATTTATGTGTGCGTTTAATTTAACTAATCAGAATGACGCATAAAAATTTCTGTGTCGCAATGTAAATTAAATTAATTTTAAATAAAAACCAAATACAATTATAATTATATTATGCTCTACAAGATATGTTGTATTGAGCACTTTTTGAAAACAGTAAATGCCGGAGAACTCGAAATTCTAAAACTGTTAGTTCTCTTCACCTGGATATATATATATATATATATATATATATATATATATATATATATATATATATATGAGATAACGATATATATGCTCATATATCAAAAAACAATATTGGAGAAATTCTAAGACAAAATGGAAAAAAGTGTATTAGCAACACGTTTCATCCGTTAGGACTCCATTGAACTGGGTTTGTTGATGTTATGACTATACATTCGCATAAACAAGTGACACTAGTAGTTTTTAAAAATTTTAAATAATATTTTGCAATCTAGCCAAATTCGTCTGTATTTTTTCTTTTTTTCTTTCAATCATCTTTGTTATAACATCTCTTACATTGAGAGAACAGAAAATCTTTCAAGAATGGTGAAACGTTGTAAGTACCTGGGCGTAACTTTGCAGTGGTTGAACTAGCGATTAAAGCCCTTTCAACTCAGTAATTTATTTTCTCATTTAATTAGCATTTTTTATGTCAAAAATTGTGCTCAATTTAGTTACTGTGGACAACCAATTTGTTTTTGTGTTGTTTTATAAGATGTTTCTTTTTTGTTCATATAGTCTTTTGTTTTACATTTTTTAGTTTTATCCAATATATTCTTTCTAGCAATGTTTGCAGTTGATAGAGTAAGTCATGAGCCAACTTTAGCCATCCCAAAAGCAGGCCTTTATCCTAAGAAAGTCTTTCTGTGCATCCGAGGAAATTTGAAAAAATCCTTTACTATGAGCTTCTACCAAATAACCAGTCAATTGATTCTGAAAAGTACTCCTCGCAACTGAACGAATTAAGGGTTGTAATTCAAGAAAAACGCCCAGAATTGGCGAACAGGAAATGTGTTGTTATCATTTAGGATGATGCCAGACAACACGTTTATTTGCCGACACGGCAAAAATTGTTGCAGCTTGCAAATTTTAATTCTTTGGATGACATAAAAAAAACACCTTAATGAGTTCTTTACCAAGAAACTACCGAAATTCTGGGAAGACAGACTCTTTAAGTTGAGGGAAAAATAGAGAAAGTTTGTGCAATAAAATGTTTCATATTTAGTTGAATGAATATTTCAAGGCATAATTTTGTTTTGTGTTTCCCTTAAAAATTGGCATGAATTTTCCGGACAAGCCAATAATTATAAAATAATGAACTTAGCTATGGCCAAAGACCTCGAGGTAAACCTTTGTCTCGTTATAGATATAAACTGAAACAAACGAAATGACAAGATTGTAATTTCGAAGTTCAAAACTGGGAGAAACTAGCAATAAATCATCTACGCTGGTATCAAACTAAAACTCCAAATCTTTTCGAACAAGAACAAGAATTCTGAGAACAAGCAGTAATGATGGAATGCAAGCCAAATCGATCTCGGATCGGTGTAACACTGTAAGTGTTCTTTATGCAAACACGTTAAATGGATATCGATGGACCCTGGATTCGAACCTAGGAATAGGTATTCGAAAAATATCTCTGTGTTTATATTTTTTCTTCCTAGAAAAATCAACTTTTTTCTTTTTCTTAGAAGGGGCTGAGAGAGAGAGAGAGAGAGAGAGAGAGAGAGAGAGAGAGAGAGAAAGAGAGAGAGAGAAGGAAGGAAGGAAGGAAGGAAGGAAGGAAGTAGAGAGACGAAACACGGGGCATTTTTTGGATAACATGTTGGTAATATAATAATTTAACAATGTCCAGCTGAACCGGCGAGGAGTAGAATTCTGTTTCTTTCTTCCTGTTTGTCTTTATTCTTTCCTTTCCCTCTCTCGGAGAAGGAAAGAAAGGAAACAATCGAGGAATGGCAAAATTATCTGTAGATTTTTTAAAAGACCACCCGCGAAGGATTTAATTGTAATTAATGCTGACAGGTGAATGTTTAAAGTCAACAAAGTAGAGCCAGGATGACGGGAATTGTGTGCAAATGAGCTAAACCAGACCAACAAAGTTGACATTATATTTTAATGAGAAAACATTCCAATGTCCTCCCCAGCACTCGCCAGATTGAAACGATTTCAACACAACGGATATGAAAATCAGTGAAGAGACTCAAGTCGTCGTCAAAGGACGTTTAACAGACGAAAAACGCTGAAGTGAAAGACGCGGAAAAATCTTCCTTCTCTCTTTCTCTCTTCCACACGCTAGTAACACAAAACACCGCTTATAGGGAGGGGAGCATAAAAACTGTATTCCCTCGAACGACATATAGACATAGTAGCAACAAGTAATTTGTAGACCCTGAAAAAAGTTGAATTGTATTTTATTTTTAGTTCGTATATTTTATTTTTATTATTCTCTGTCTTTTGATGTACAGAGAATTACAATATAATCATTAGTCCACATAGACTGGCCTTCACTGCTGCCTTGTTATTTCTTGTTCTTGCATATTTCTCTTTATTTCTGCATGTGCACCCAACCACAACTTGTTTTCAGTAGTTGAGAAAAACAGCACGAAGATTCTACCAACTCTTTTTCCCAGGTTTTTTACTTCTCTGAGATCAGAAACCACAACGTGGCAGAGAGAGTGAAAGAAGTGAACAGGAAGCGAACAGTTGCAAACTCAGGTGCGAGTAACTTACGGCCAGTTAGCGCATGCAACATAATTTTGAGACCAGGAGGGTATGGGTGTCATATCAGATCTTACGATCAGGTGTAACGAATCTTCCATTTCAGGATCGCTTTTACCAGCTACTGAAGGCTTAGACACAAGAATTGAAAAGGGATGACTATATCACAAGAATTAAATGTTGGGTAATACAGAATAACCCATGACACCGTTGTAATGTTTTCGATTGATTGATTGATTGATTGATTGAGTGATTGATTGATTGATTGATTGATTGATTGATTGATTGATTGATTGATTCGTTTTTTACGGCTTATCAATCACTTGCAGGTTATTTCAAGCCAGAAAATATTTTTAGATTCTAAAAACTTTCTATTGTAAGATAATGATTTAGTGATACAAGTCTTGCTAATTAACCCATACCTAAGGGGAGAAGAAACGGATGCATACTTAATCAGAATTTGATTAACAAACACAAAATTATAATATGGATATGAATTGGGGATCAAATTTATATTTCACTCAGTATATAAACTGATCCCTCACTTTGTAGGCACAGTAGTTTTCATACATTTATATTGAAGAAAAAGGGAATAAATCTAAAACATGCCTGTATAACTAAGCAGTAATTCATTGATTCGTTTTCTATAACTTATCAAGCCTTTTCAGGTTATTTAATGCCAGAAAATATTTATAGATTTTGAGAATATTTTAGATAATAATGGTTTAGTGATACAAATATTGTATTACTAATTAACCTATAGCTGGGGGGGGGGGGAGAAACTGTAGACTCATTTTTACCAAGGATATATAAGTGAATAAAACGAACCCAACGGAAATTAGAACTCGGTTTTCTAACTGACAATTCCATGTCATTATTCATCTCACTGGCACATTCAAGTTTACATCACTTAGTATTTCCAAGTAGTCACCGATTTACATACTGACCAGGGCCGATGTTGCTTAACTCCATTTATTGGACGAGGACCGGTGTTTCAATGGAGTTTCTTCTCAGTAGTCAAAGATTTTTTACTTGTCGTTTCTAATCAGAACATGGATGAACAAGGCTCTTCACAACTTCCTATTCTTTGCATTTCTAAGCAATATTTACCACCTTACTATCTATCCTGGTCACTGTTCTGTCATCCACACAAATTGGTATGGTACTTAACTTATTCTATCCCTCTACTCCTCTTGCCTTCAGTATGTCCTGTGAATGCCAAATTCTCCAAGCCTGCAATTCTCATTATGTATCCCAGAAATTTCAAAAACACTTACTTTCATATTCGTAGTACAAGTGCCCATTTTCGGTTCCATTTTCCAGAATACTTCCTCATTCCTTTCATGCTATTCTCAGCATCCTTCTGTAGAACCACATCTTTAGTGTTTCAAGTCATCTGTCAGGAAATTGTTCGGCATATGTTGCCATATGGGAGGATTGATATTTTATATCAGTTCAACACTCTTTGCTTCTAAATAATTCCAGTACGTCCCTTCTAATTTTGTGCATCTGCTGTGTTAATATTATATCCGTATACAAGCAATTTGTTTCCAGTAGATATTCTGGTTTATTCTTTATTGTTTCAAATCTCTTCGTCAATTGCCAGGAAATTGTCCTAAAATCATTGCCATATAAAAGGATTGATATTATATTGTAGTTCAACGAAATTTTAACGAAAACATTAGGAGTGCTTACAGTTTTCTTTCTGATTCTGCCATCAACACAATGTCATTTGTGTATCTGATGTCGTCAAGATTGTGTTCACAAACCAGAAATCATGATTGGATGCCTAGTTCTCCCTGTAAATGTTAAATTAATCCAGTAAGAAAGGGCATCGTTGTCTTATTTTTTACATTCGCACGGTTCATTTTATATCCGCATGCAAGCAATTTGTTTTTAGTAAATATTGTCTTATTCTATTGATTCGTTACATAAATTTCTTCGGTTTTTTTTTTGGTTTTTTTTTTTTGGGGGGGGGGGGGGGGTTGGGGGGGGGTTTCTAATTTTCTGTATATGATCTTGAAGAATGAACTTTCATTTTTTTTTTTTTTGCTTCTTAGTCATGTTAGTCATCCTGTAAAACTGTTGTTTAACGTTATTGGAATATTATTGCAAAATGGACATGCACCCCTTTGAGATGACGACAAGAATGAGAATGTTCGGCATCTCTTTTCGTTTAATCAAGCGCTTCTGGTCCAATACACGGTGCGCATGAAAGAATACCTCTATGGCTTTCAACTCAGATATATGGTGGAGAGCAATGGTCAGGTGCACAGCTACGCAGAGATATTACGACCATACGCAGTCAAGGGATTGATGATGAAGAAAAAGCTTTCCAAATTAGATGGCTTTTATTTTCTAGTTTGTATTCGAGATTTATTTATCTTGTTTGTAAATGGGTTGTAAAAACTCCCCCTCACACTCACACACACACGCACACAAACAAATAAACACACACACACACACACACACACACACACACACACATATATATATATATATATTACATATAAAAATTCAAATTTTCTTTATTCGGATGGCGATTTCGATTGACATTTTTAACCACCTATCTCGTCAGCGACGCCAAAATATTATCTATTATAATATTTTGGTCCCGCTGATGAGATAGGTGGTTAAAAATGCCTATCGAAATGGCCAACCGAATTAAGACAATTTGAATTTTTAAATGTAATAAATATTGGCTGAGTAAATAAATAAACCTAATTACATTTAGCCCTCTGGAAAGATCCGTGTCAATATTTAATATTAATAGCGGACAAGGCTGAATGCTTTGCCCGTAAATTCTCCACCAATTCGACACTCAACTCGTTAGGAATACCTACACCCGACTCCCCACCCAGAACTAAGGCTCAACTAAATAACGTCCACATTACACTCACGCTGGTCGCCAAGATAATTGCACAACTTGACCCACACAAAGCGAGCGGCGGTGACGGAATCCCAGTCATAGTACTGAAGAAATGTGCCCCAGAACTCTCCTCTGTCCTCTCTAAACTCTATAACCTCTGCCTATCTACTTCCTGTTTTCCTGCCTGTTGGAAGTCCTCCTGTGTAGTTATTTTTAAGAATTCTGGCGAACCCTCAGACCCCACCAATTACCGTCCTATTAGTCTCCTTCCGATCTTTGGCAAAGTTTTCGAAGCCATTATCAACGCCGAGGTGATTCAGCATCTCACAGGATTCTCTCTGACAAACAGTACGGGTTTCACTTCACCAGGTCTACTGCTGATATGCTAACGACCATTACCGAATACATATACCGGGCACTTGACAAGAATGGCGAAGCCCGAACCGTTGCCTTGGATATCTCCAAAGCGTTCGACAGGGTCTGGCACGCTGGCCTCTTGTACAAACTGCGGAGCTACGGGATAACTGGACATCTGTTTGACCTCATCCAGTCATTCCTCTCTAACCGCACATTGAAGGTGGTATTAAATGGGCATGCCTCCCAAAACTACCATACGAACGCGGGCGTCCTTCAAGGTTCTATCCTAGGTCCCACGCTCTTTCTGATCTACATTAATGATCTCCCCGACGCCATTAGATCCCAAGTAGGCATGTACGCCGATGACACAACAATCTACTCTCGCATCGATCAAAAACCAGGTGTGGGCGACAAAGCGAACCTCCAATCCGTAGTGGCCTGGGGTAGGAAATGGCTAGTAAATGTCAATGCTTCTAAAACGAAGCTGTTATCAACTAACCACCATAAACAATCGCATCTACCTCCCATTAGCATGGGACAGGCTAGCCTCCCAGAGAATAAAATACTACGCCTCCTTGGCCTTACACTTTCGGCGGACCTCAAATGGAATGACTATATCGAATCCATTGCCAAATCTGCCGCTATGAAAGTCGGCTCTCTGTGCAGGGCCCGGAAGTTTTTCCCACCTGAATCTATTATGCACATATACAAGTCTACCATCCGCCCGTGTATTGAATATTGCTGCCATATCTGGTCGGGTGCCCCTGCTGCTCTCCTTGGGCTTCATGACAAAATACAAAGGAGGATCTGTAACGTGGTTGATACTGACTTGGCAGACCGGTTGCAACCACTCTTTCACCGGCGTGATGTGGCTTCCCTGTGCCTCTTCTACAAGTACTTTCATGGCTTCTGCTCCGATGAACTTAGAGCAATGGTGCCGCCTAAGCAGGAATTTACACGAGATACTAGATTAGCAACTAGGTCCCACCCTTTTACAGATAAACAGATAAGATGTAACCGTAAATTCTACTCCAACAGCTTCTTTTCTCGCGCTTTCCGCCTGTGGAACTCCCTTCCACAAGTCTGCTTTCCCGACAGCTACAATCTCCAGGTGTTTAAATGTAGGGTCAATAGACACCTCCTATCACTCTAACTTCTAATTATTCTCAGAACACTCTCATCTACCCAATCCTCATTCTCGATCCTTACCCGCCTATCACCCACCCCCTGACATTTCCTATATTTAACCATTCTCGGTATCCCTACCCGCCTATCACCCACCCTCTGACATTTCCTATATTTAATCATCATTTCTCCACTCTATGTAACCTCCTGCGTAGTAGTGGCAGTGACATGCCTTGCTCGGGGTGAAACGCTTATAAAAAAAAAAAAAATAGGATCATTTGAGATTTACCACCAATCCGATTTTTTTTATTTATGACCAATATTAAACAAAATCATTCTCTTAGTTTTCTCTGTATCTCATCATTTTCTAAAACAAAAAAAAAAAGAAAGAAAACATCTTATATTTTTGATCTAACTTAATGGGACCTTTGAGTGCAATTATGCTATTTTTATTTCGATTCAGAATGTATTTTATTCTAATTTTTCTAATATAAATATTTATTTATTTATATAAAATTTTAAAATGCATTTTATTATTTTTATAAAATCTGTTATATTATTATTATATTCTAATACAATTCTTAATATCATAATACAACTTTTTTAATCTATTTAATTATTAAAAATTTAAATATCAATTAAATTATTTTAATATCCATTTAATTATTATTCTTTTATAATATAAATCAAATTATTAGATATATGTAAGTTAATAAACATTTTTATTTCTTATTTTTTTAAGACGAATTTTTTTAACCATATTCTAAGGTGAACATTTTGCAATGTTTACATATGGCATTTATTTAATTTAGTTTATTTAACAGATTCTTATTCTTAAGAAATTTAAATAATATATAGTTTTTCATATAGGCACAAGGAGCATGGGTCGTTTAAAGGCTTGCATATTCTAGCTTTTTTAAAATTTTTCCATTTTAATGTGGGTGCTTTGTTTGTTTCTTTTAGATACCAATAATATTTCGGTAGGGATATTATATTTAAATGAAGACGTGTGTTTTTCAGAGAGTTCTTTGCACTACCCACATAAATCTTTACATTACTAGGGTTTTTTTACAAAAGAAATAGTACATTGATAGACAATGGATTCTCTAAGGCACCTGTTTTCCAACGGACACTCTATATGGTTTCTACAATTACATTTATTATTGTCAAAATTATTAATCTCAATTATTAGATTATTCTTATTTTCAATTAGATTTAAATTTTTATTTAAAATATTATTATTATGATTTTTTTATAATTTTTTCCAGATTAGTCATACAGCTATAACTTAATTTAAGAGTATTTTTATTGAAAATCTTACTTAATGGTTATTCAGAAAGTGTTTCTTAATTAAAGCGAGGATTTTTTTCCTAATTTACTGTTAATCATTTGGTTGAAAGCGGGTGCATACCACATAATATTTATAATCCTATTGTTACTTCAGGGGTTGATCTTCTATTACATATTTAATATTTGGGCTTCTATATCCACTATTTTTAAGGCAGTTTTATAAAAGTTATTATGCTTATAAAAACGTCTTCATTTGCTGAATTTCTACTAATTCTATATTCTATGAATGGGGGTACATGTTTAATAATGGATTGAGGATGGTTAAATTTTGGGTAGATATATAAAAGATTTGCATTTGGTTTTTATATGGTTAGTATATATACTTTTCTAAATGTAAAGGCACATCGAGGATGTCTACTTTTTTATATTTGTATTAATAGTCACTTTTAAATTAAAGTTTTTATATTCTCTATATATTATCTTTCTAATTTTATCTATTTTAAAATTTGTAGCATTCCTCACCATCATAAGGTCATCATCCCTGTATAATCCAATATATTCATATTTATACCCTTATAGGTTGTAAGATTGTACAGTACAAATAAGTCAACCAAATTTGAAGACTCGACAGGGTCTAAAGATCACATTGTTATATCAAAGTTATTTTCCTTGGAATTAATTTTTCTCCACTGTTCTTTTTTATGAATGAGAACAGATTTTTTTTCATTCATTATTATGTTTCTCTCCTCCTCCGATAAATCCGAATAAACAGTGACAAATTCTAATGCTGTAACAAATAGTTTCTTTGATATTAATAGATAGTACTCCTCAATATCGAATTGGATAAAAGAACAGCTGTTTTTTTTACTTTTATATTACAAAACCAATTTGTTACATTGGTGGTATCCTTCCATAATTTTAATCCAAGGCATCCCATAATTTGCTTATTTATTTATTCTTTCGAGTATAATTTTACTAATTTTTCCAATCTCACGTCTTGTGGGATTTATCATCCTAGTGGTAGGATTTGTATTAAAATTTTGCTTGTGATCTTTTATGGTGATATACCCTTCTTTGTGCTGAGTTTTACTACACTGTAGATTATTTTTTAGTTTATCAATGATTATTTTACTAGATGTATTTATATTATCAACTAAATTATCTATGTTATTATCAATTTTTTTATAGTTCTTTGTTAAATTTTTCATAACCAGCGTTTGTATTCTTTTGGTGTTACTTTGTAGAAATTGGCTGTTTTATCCGATTTCATGAATATTTTATCAGATGCTTTAATTTCTTTCACTACTTTTTCAATAATTCTTTCTTTTGTGAACAGTGATATTGTTTACCATATCAAGGAAATCATTTTCAAATCCGCACAACTTTTCAATATATGGGGCTGCTTTTTTTCTTTTTTTTTTTTTTTTTTGCTTTTAAAACTATATACTTCATTTTCTTTAGATAAACTTTCCTTGTGCAAAAAGAAATGAGTTTTCCATCTCATTCGTAAAATCAAATCCTCTGTTTTGTATAATAATCTTACGAAATATTCCCTTTTGTTGGTATTAGGTATATTTTTTAGAGAGATTCTGAGATTTATCTTATCCATATTATTTTGTTAAAAAATAAATGTCTACAGTACCCTACCTTTGTGGCAGCGATTTAAATATAGGTGAAGAGAACCACCAGTTTTACAATTTTGAGTTCTCCGGCATCTATTTTTTTTATAAAAGTGCTCAATACAACAAATGTTGTAGCGCATAATATAATTAAATTTATTTTTTAATTAAAATTAATATAGTTTACATTGCGACACGAAAATTTCTATGTTTCGAGATTTTTACCTCGTCATCAGGTAATGTTAGATCATTGTTGCAAAAATGAATATAAGAAACAATACGTTTGTTATTTATGGATGTGGGAAGACAGAAAATTTTATATGTCCAATTTAACAAATCAGAATATATTATTATTATTATTTGTTTGTGGTCGAACGTGGATCTCCAGGCAACAAATGTATGTGTTGAATAGATCGTGCTACTGGGATCACGTGAACATAAATATTAATATATAAAGCACTCACACAGAAATCTGGGTGTGTTACAGTATTCTGGGTATTCAGTATTCCGTGAGTTCCGGTGTTCTACAGCATTATTGCGTATTATTCGAAGGATTTGTGAGAACGTTGACTTACGCAAAGATACCTAAATATTCAAATTCGCAAAAAAGTTACCAAAAGTTCCTTTTAGATTAACGTTACGAAAACCAAGTGACGACAAAAATAACGTTTACGCTAACGTTATAAAAGTATGTGCATTGTAGTGCAATGGGTATCGGCTCGGAATGAAGAATCGGAGTGCCGAGTTCGATATTCAGTTGAATTCGTTGCATTCACTTACCCACAAATAACCTTGGGGAAGGTATTAATACATCCCTTCTCACTCCAAAAAGCCTTGGTTGTCAATCAGTCTACCGCAGAAAAAAATGGCAACCTACTGCGAGGAAATTTTCTGCCTAGTCTCTCATGTCTCGAAACCAACATGATCGACCAAAGAGGTAACACATATAGCATTTATTACCTGTGTGTGTGTGCGTGCGTGCGTGCGTGCGTGTGTGTGTGTGTGTGTGTGTGTGTGTGTGTGTGCGTGGTGTGTGTGTGTGTGTGTGTGTGTGTGTGTGTGCGCGGTGTGTGTGTGTGTGTGTGTGTGTGTGTGTGTTAGTAGAATTAATGCAAATGTAAAATGTGTCACTTGATCGATGTTATATTCAGCACCACGACTCCAGAGAAACCTTTTTGTAATTGTTCGGTCAACTCGTCAGAAGCTATCAGTAATTTTCTGTCCATTTTCTTATTTTCGCTATTTTTAGATTAAGTTATTTGTTTTTGTTTTTATCCTAATGCAAGACAGTAAAGCCACTAAGACACAAGGGGTTACTAAGTGTGGTTGAACAAGAATAAATGAGAAACATTAGGGAGCGAGAAGTACAGAAGATTAATCAAGAAATTAGATATCGATTGACATTACATTTACATTTTTTAAGATCAAAGTTGGCTGGAAAACATGAAGCCGGAAGAGAGTTTCACAACCGAGAAATGCGAGAAAAGAAACTATTAGCATAGAACTTACAGTTACGTCTATACAGTTCAACAATAAATTGATGAGATCTTGCAGCATGTCTAGTCATTCAGTCAGTTCAGTGCCAAACGTGATACACGCTTGGGCGATCATGTCTAGAAAAAGACATGAGTGACTGGGTCGAAGATGTTCCCGTAGTAGGTTGCCATTAATTTCTGCGGTAGACTGGCTGTCAACCAAGGCTAAATAATCCAATCTGTTCTGCTATTTAACCCATAGCTGGAGGGAGAAGCGTCGGATTCTTATCTTTCTCAAGAGTATTTGTGCGTATACGAATGCAACGAATTCAATTGGAATTCGAACTCGGCTCTCCTATTTCCCAGCCGATATCTACTGCACCATAACGCACATCTTGCGCTTCCGAACAATTACCATGAAGGTAGTTATAGAAAGGGCACAGGGAAGCAACGTTATGGCGGTGATAATGTGACTGAAGCCGAGACGCTGGGTCAGAACTAATAATATTTTTAATTTGTGCGCTTTTATTGGTGCTAAGTTGATTTCTTTCTTTGTATGTGTTTATTTGATTGTGTACACGTATGTATGTGTGTATGTGTACACGTGTGCATGTATGTATGTGCGCATATGCAGAATATATATATATATATATATATATATATATATATATATATATTCTGCATATGCGCACATACATATATATATATATATATATACACACACACACTTTTTATTTATGTCAGGTCGATTTTTTCTATGTCTGTGTGTGCTTATGTGAGTATGTGATGTGAGAGAGAGAGAGAGTACACATGTATGTGTATGCATGTGCATCTATATATATATATATATATATATATATATATATATATATATATATAAACAGAACTATTACTCAATTTTGGGGGCTGGTGTCTAAGCAACTAATATTTGATGATAATGCTAGGAAAAAAATGTCTTGTTTTTTAATGAAAAAATCGTTTATTGACAGATCGCCATTTTGTTTTATTTATTTTTCTGTTTTTTTTTTTGTTTGTTTTTTCTTTTTTTTTTTTTTTTGGCAGACACTTAAACTATTTATATATTGCCGCGTCTCTTGTGAGAATGTGACTTTCAATGCTATGAAACATCGTCTAAATGGTGAACTGGAAAACACAGATAATAAAAAAAAATATCAAGTCACAAATTATAAATAACAAAAGTGATTTCAATAGCATCTTTAATGATGCGGCCGAATAATCGTTAGAAAAGAAAAAATTATCAAAATAAAAAAAATATTAAATATCAAAATCAAACGAAATTTTAAAGAAATAGCATAAAATTAGAAAAACTATATCAAATATGAAAATTAATTCCATTATTGATTATTTAATAGTTTTGTCTTTTCTTTGCCTCCTTTTGTTCATTTTAGGAAACGCAACCTTTATCAAACCTTCATTTTTCACCTGTCTCTTTTTAAGCGTTCGACGGAAACAGACGGTCATTCCGTTAATATTTTGTTATTAGCGAAATCTGAAAGGGTGCGTGTGTTTATCACTGCTACAAAAAAGAATCGAAACTTTGACAATAGATGGGGATTTTTTTTTTAATCATTTCTCTGAAGAACGCAACTGTATATGCCAGAAACGTGAAAAAAATAATTTCCGCTTGAATTGATAAGATAAAAAGTTATTTTTATTTACATTCGGACCAATAGCCTCAGCTTTGTTGTTATTACCACAAAGTTTCGGTCGTCATGCTGTCTGGTCTTCTTCAAGTGTCTATATTAATTGGTTTGTTTTTACGGTTTATCAAACTTAAATCAATTACCACATGTTGTATGCTCGGATGTGCAGGTGGTGTAATGGATAATGGCTCGGAATTAGTAATCGGAGAGCCGAGGTCAAATTCCCGTTGGCTTCGTTATATTCACTTACATGAAAATGCTCTTATGACAGGTATGAATCCACCGCTTCTTCGTCACGGCTATGGGTTAATTAGTAAGACTTATATCCCTAAACCATTATTATTGCACCCCACCAAAAAATCTTACAAAATCTTTAAATAATCTACAAAGATAAGCCGTAGAAAACGAATCAATCAATCAATCAATTACTGATTAGCTACACAGATATGTTTTTAGATTTATTTACTTTCTCTGTAAATGTATAGAAACTCACGTGAACACAAAGTGTAGGATTATTTAATATACTGATTGTAATACAGATTTGATCCACCACTTTATATCTGCATTATAATTTCGTGTCTATCAAGTTCTGATTAGATATGAATCCACCTTTTCTCCTCCTAGCTATGATTTAGTTATACAAGTCTTACTAATTAGTAAGACTTGTTTAACTAAATCATTATCTTAAAAAATTCTTAGAGAAAATAATATTTCCTGGATTTAAATAACCTGCAAAGGGTTGATAAACAGTTAAAAAAACGAATCAATCAATCAATATATTTCTAGATATGAACAGCAGAACGAGAACAATCTATCACTATATGAAATAATGAGCTCAACACAGAAATCTGCGAAGGTTACTCGGATCTTTAGAAGCCTATAGAAGACCAGAGAGCACAACGGTCGAAACGTCGGGATATTAACAACAAAGATTAGGACATTAATCCGCATTAAAGTAATGTAAATAATAACTCCTCATCTTAGAAATTCAGGCAAGAACCGGTACGAGAATAATATTCTGAAGACAAATTTCCCAAATTTAACAACGAGTCTTCACTAGTTTGGTAAATATGACTCCGCCATTTCATATCTAAATAGATTTCCAATGCCGTAAATCAGTGGGTCATGTAACATTGTTGTTACAAAGCACACAAAAAAATAATGAATTGGGGATCCATCGGGATATTTTAGTAATCAATCAAGCTATTCTACCTTTGAACAATTGGTATTACTGAGAATGTAATTTCTACAATAATTTATACCATATTAAAATAATAAAAATAGAAATATTGATGTAGCTTTTTTTATCGCAATCAAGTAGAAAAAACCTTGACAACTGACCGAGCCGTAAATTTAAGGTAACCAACAATGGCTTCCCTAGAGTAAATGTTCATATCTGATTGGATGATGCTTTTTATAATTCAGTCAGTGCCATATGTAATACACACTTAGGCGATAATGTCTCGAAAGATTTACCCGCATTAGATTGCCATTACTTTCTGTGGTAGACTGGTTGCCAACCAAAGCTATAGAACCCAATCTGTCCAGCTATTTAAACAATAGCTGAAGAGAGAAGAGACTGGTTAATACCTTTCTCAGGGGTATTTAAGTGAATGCAACGAATGCAACTGGAATTCGAATTAGGCTCTTCGAATTCTTTTTTCTTATTTCTTTTGACAGTCATTTAGTATTTGCTTTATTTCCTTTACATTTACTGGCTACACACCGATCCTTCAGTGAGAAGAGCAGACAGAAGAGTCCATGTGAACACACACTGAGAAGCACTGATCTAGTGCCTATAGGCATTCACCCCAAAAAATTAAGAGTAAAAGAGGGTCCATGGGTAAAAAAAAAGGCTGAGATCCACTGGCATAAATTATAATCTCTCTCTCTCTCTCTCTCTCTCTCTCTCTCTCTCTCTCTCTCTCTCTCTCTCTCTCTCTCTCTCTCAGAATATGTTTTTTAATCATTTCACCCCAAGCAAGACAATGAAACTATTAAAACACAGAAGGTTACTGAATATTAAAGAATATAAAAAAGACTATTATTAAGGAGAAAGGAAAATCAAAAAAATTAAGAAGATAACGGTAGACATTGTATTTAAGTATTTGAAGTATTTCAAATTTGACTGTAAAACAAGAAATCAGAAAAGAGTTTCACAAGCGAGAAGTACGAGAGAAGAAAATATTAGCATAGACCTACGGTTACGTGTAACCTTTTCAACTGTAAAATAATGAAACCTTGCCGCCAATCTACTACTACGCTTAAATTTATGAAGTCTAGATACTATGAAGGAAAATAATATTTATTTTGAAAGTACAAAAATGCGGTATAAGGTCAAAATGGTAGCCCACCTTCAATCTTTCTTATCTTAAATTTAAATAGCTACAAATAGTGACCCTAACATCCCACCGTATAGCACAATATTGGTGTAATATTTTGTTATTACACCAAAACTATACATTCTTATTTACTATTCTTATTACAGCCACCATAATGCCTCAGTGTCTCTGTGTAGTTCTAACTAGTTCCCATATGTCTGTGGGGTGGAAAATAAAATTAACAACATTTATAAAGACGATTCGTTACAGATTCTCAGTTGTATTTTGTCAAGAAGTCCGAGGAGAGTAGCAGGGCCACCCGACCAGATGTGGCAGCAGTATTCAATACACGGGCGGATGGTAGATTTATATATGTACAGGATAGATTCAAACGGGAAAAATTTACGGGCCCTGCACAGAGAACCGACCTTCTTAGCAGTAAATGTAAGGTCAATAGACACCTCCTAACACACTAACTTGCATCTATTCTCTCAAAGGGAGATAACTGATACTGATTTGGAAGAGCCATGGCTCGTGGAACTAGAAAGAAATTAAGGTTTCAGTTTAAAATTCCAATCACCTGAAGAGGGCCGGAGCGTACAACGGCCGGAATGTCGGGAATATGGCAACAAAGATGAGGACAACAGTTCGAACAATGTAAATAGTATAAATAATTACAATACCTCGTCTCAGAAGTATAGACAAATATTGAAAGACAACCAACTCTGAAGAAACAGGGAAATGCAATGATCGTTGTGAAAATAACAACGATATTAGTTCGAATGTCTATAACATTTATTTTTATGTATATCTTTGTTTTGCATGTGTTTTGTTTACTAAATTTTGCAAGTCGATTGTAGAGTGCGACCTCGACACTAAACAATAGGGTAATTCAAAACATTTTAAAATAGGGCTTATTTATTGACATCTGCAATGTTCTACCAAACTGTGGTACTTTTACAATTTTCAGTCTGAGACAAATCCTTTCCAATAACAATCCGTTTTCACTTTGGCGCAAGAAAAGTTTGTTCTTTTCCTATTTTTTTTTTTTCTGCCAATTTTGTTGAGTGGTTGTGACATTACCTTAATCAGATTTATACACTTACCGTCAAGAAATTGTTTCCCCCTAAGCTCAAGGTGTTTTTTGTTTGTTTGTTTTTTGTTGTTTTTTGTTTTTGTTTTTTGGTTTGTTTTTTTCTTTCTTTCTTTCTTTACTTGATCGGAAAATTTGTTCTCTGTGCCCTGTAAGATTGTTCAATTTGGATGTCGGGCTAGCATAGCAACGCCGTAAAACTTCACTTGCTACTGAAACCGCTTGGTATTGTCAAAGTCTGCTCTATGCATCACCGGCAATGACACTGAATGAATAAACCAAACAAAATCAGGATTTTTGATAACTTCCTAATAAATATAAACTTTCATTTTCAAAAATGATCTTTATCTCACCAGAAGGATCTTAAATAATATGTAATAACTACATTTTTTCTATAATCATTTTTCCCCATGCAAGACAAAAATGTCACTGGTGCGCAGGGAGTAACGGTGAGAGAATAAAAAAGGAACTAGGGATGTCGAAGAAAAGATAAAAGATGGTTGGGAATCAAGTAAATAAAAGATGCCAATTAACATTGCATGTAAGCTTTTAAAGATTGTAGCTACCGGAGAAGCAAACAAATGGAAGTGAATTCCACAAACGGGAAGTGCAAGAAAAGAAACTATTAGAGTAGAAGAGGAGATGCATTTAACTACTTCGACAGTAAAAGAATGGGACATTGATGCTAATCTAGTAACTCGAGATTGGGTACCAGGGAAAAAAGCTCGTCAGATCAGTTACAATGAAAATGCTTGTAGAAAAGACAGAGGGAAGTCACATCATGTCGGTGAGAAAGTGACTGAAGGAGGGTTGCCAAGTCATGATCAATTCTGCTGCAGACCCTCCTTTAGATTTTGTCGAGAACCTCAAGATAAATATCAGGAGTACCCCACCAGATATGGCAAAAGTATTCAATGCTGAGCAGGTATGTAATATCAATTTTTCTATACGGCAGTATTTTATTGATTGATTTGTTCATTTTTAAAGGTTTATCAACTCTTTGTGAATTATTTAAAGACGAAAGATATTTCGAATTGTAAGAACAATTCTTTTCTTTTTGCGAGTAAACATTGCATTAACATTTTCCTAGAATAACAGTGTTATTAAGTTATACTAATTAACCCATAGCTAGGGAAATAGATGGATCCATAACTTTCCTATGGGTATTTGTGTGTACGTAGGTGGAACGATCTAGAAATCGAACTCAGTTCTCTTATCTTTCATTCTGAGCCTCTATCCATTGCACCATCCGCACATCCTATATGGCAGTGAATGCTGGACAATTTCCGCACAGATGAAGAGAATCTACCTGACAAGTTTTTATGAATAGATGGTGGAACACGGGAGAGGATGACAGAAAGGCAAACGTTACTAAGAAAGACAAAAGATAGGTAGTTGAGGAGAGTCATGATCGCCTACGTCCTGAAGGAACTCTGCGCATATAAGAAGAATAATAGCATGGTGCGTTGAGAAATCGAAGAGACGCGTTTGAATTTCAGTTGAAATTTCTTACATTCACTTACACACAAATACTCTTAGGAAAGGTATGAATCCATCTCTTCTCTCTCCAGCTGTGGGTTGATATTAGCAACCAGACTACCGCAGGAAGAAATGAGAACCTACTGTGGGAAAATCTTCTGCCTCGTCAATCATGTATCGAAAGAGACATGATCGCCCATGCGTGTATCACGTATGGCAATTTATCGACTGAATGGCATAAAATAAATATGCCCTGCTTGGGGTAAATTCAAATAATATATACTGTTCAGTTGTGATGATGCTTAGTGCCAAGATTGCAAGGTTTTTTTTGGGTTTTTTTTTGGGGGGTAGTGGTTTTGTGGTGATACCACCGAACAAGAGCAAACCGGATGTTGGCACTATGCCGACCAGAAAGCTAATGAATAAAAGTCGTCGTGCGCAAGTGGATCCGAGCAGATATTCTGGTTGAAAAATAAAATTTAATCAAATATCAAATTACCATTTTTATTTATCAGCCAATGAGAATCCCGAACCAAATACAAGGATGAAATTCGAAACGACCAGCGTTTTGATCCAGAAGGAAAATATAAAAAGCCGTGACACAAGGCACCCAGACAGACAGTCAGGACATGAGGAAAAGAGTGTAATTAGTTTCTCCCTTGACCTAGGTCGAGCGGCTACTATGCTTGCCTCTTTCTTCCTTCCTTGTCTCATAAGTACTATTCTGACCTCTTCCACCTCACTGTCTCAAAAGTACTAACCGACCTTTTCAAAGACATTCCACACAAACCAACTTACTGACTCACTGACCTTAGAAATGGCAACTTGAAAATGAACATTCTTTTCTTTCAGCTCATCATTATCTTCCATGAACATTCTCTTATCTCTTTCAGATTATTATTTTGCCATGAACTCTTTTACCTCCGTTGAACCTTTTTCCAAACATTACTTATTTTGTAAAACATTAATTGAAATGTATATATGTATAAATGTCATTTTACACTCAAAATTGCCTTTCTTGAATTTATAATCATTTTTGAATTATAGTGGGCTATCCTCCCACAAGACCAAATTCCTTTAACCTGCTACGGAATCCTATAACTACTAGAAAAGGAATGAGAGATACTCGCTATCTTCTTCTTCTTCTATGTGCCCTGTCCCTTCAGGACAGAGGCGATCATGGTTCTCCATGTCTCCCTATCCCTTGTGGCTCTTAGTATGTTTGCTCCTGTTGCTCCTGGCAACCCCCGTTCCGTCATCCACCTGATCAGACCCTGCAAATATGTTATCCGCTGCCTTCCTCTGTCTCTCTTTCCTTCTATCTGACCAGTCAGTATCAGGCTCTCCAGGCTCTCCAGGCTCTCCAGGCTCTCCTTCCTCATTGCGTGTCCCAGGAACTTCAGTTGTCTCTTCCTGATGCTCAGCATCAATTTCCTTTTTGTTGCCATTCTTTCCAACACCTCATCGTTGCTTGCATGCTCAGTCCACTATATCCGTAGCATCTTTCTGTAGAACCACATTTCGGCCGCTTCCAGTTTTGTCCTCATTTTCCATGATATTGTCCAGCATTCACTGTCGTATTGAAGAACTGACATCACGTAGCAGTCTAGCACTCTTTTCTTCGTTTCTATTGAAATTTTCCTGTGTGTTAGTATTTTGCTCATCTTCTGGAACGCGTCCTTTGCCATGCCAATTCGCCTTCGGATTTCCGTGTCGCACTTTCCGTCTTCTGTTAGAAAAAATGTTCTAGCAAGCAGGTTTTGTCGTAAAGTGTTCGAGAGAAAGATAGAGCCTTAATAGGATTAATGTGAAGAAGTTTACCACTTAAATGAGCAGAGTCATACCGACTTTGAAGTCTTGTGAATGCACCATGGTGATGACCTCACTCTTCAGGGCTTCTTCTACATCTGCAGATGAAGAAAAAAGAGCAGAGTGACAAACTTCCCCATATCAATCCTTTATATATATATGTATATACTAGCATCATAGCCCGGCGTTGCCCGTGCAACTCAGAACATTTTTAATTAGATGATTAATGCAGCGTGTTGCGATTTCCAAGCGCTTGTAATCGCCGCCTCACTTTAAAACTCAGTTATATAAAAAAAAAATAATTATATAAAAATTGTTGTTTAAAAATTGTTGTTTAAAAATTGTTAAAAATTCCATTAAAAATAACTATTTTCTTTTGTTTTGCGTAAACGTGATTTGATGTTTTGTGTGACATTGTAAACAACATTGCGTTTGTTTTTGTTTCAAAATTACGGAAGAAAATATTTGCATTTTTTGTTGACTAAATGAATTTCAGAAATTTTCGAAGAATATTTAAAAATGTAGACATGGTAAATTTTCGTTTTAGGACCCGAAGGCTAATATCCCTTATATTCGCAAACACGCGCAAATAACTTTTTATACACGTAAATAACTCTTTTTTTTTTTTTTTTTTTTTTTGCACTTGTTTCAATGTCAATAACTTTCTTCTGAAATTAAGTACTAATTTCTGCAAGGACTTTTCTGTAAAGAAAGTAAATAGGCACAAATTTTCTTCCTACGCCTAAAATCGTTCTACAGCGAATGACTCTCACTAAGCTGGTAATGGCTGACAAAAAGAGCGAGAAGAAGTCCGATATTTTTCTGGTCGTTGACATCAAAAAAAGGTCGGTTTCTTCAATATCTAATTGCTGATTTGAGTTCAGCATATACATTTGCACGGAAATAAGACTATTTTGGAAATGTTTGAAGGGATATTACCCTTACAAAAATTTACCCTTTTTCTTTTTTTTTTTTTTTTACATTTTTTTGTTTTTGTTTGAAAAAACACTTTTTTTCTTAGATATTTCTTTAGTTTCAAAATTACGGGGGAAAATTTTCACTTTTTTTTGTTGACCAAATAAATTTTTAAAACGTAGGAAAAAAGATTAAATAAAAAGGCTCATTTTTTTTTTTAGTCGCGTTTGACACGTGTGATTTGATTTCTGTGACGTAATCTAGCAACCATCTTAGATCTTAGATTTTTTACGGAGCAAATGTAAACAATTGGCTACATTGGCCAAAATGTTGCAATGGTAAAAATTGCTGAACTTAAACTCAAAAAGTATGTGTCGACCTGGCTTCCTTGTAGATATGTGTCACTAGAAAGTTTGAATGGCGTAGCTTAAAAAATGTAGGCGTGCATAGGGAACAGTCACACAGACTCACAGATTGCCTTATATATATATATATATATATATATATATATATATATATATATATATATATAATTTGAATATATGGAAATCCGACAAGATGATAGAATAAGTAAAGAACAAATAGGAAAAGTTTAATCTAACTTTTCATTTTATTAAGTGTCTTCAGAGATTTATTTATAAGACACGAACTTGAATGTGAAAATTTGAAAAAACACAAGAGACGGTATATTGAAATGTTGATTGGGGCTTGATTCCATTGGTTAGATACGTATGACGTGTAATAAAGCAATAGACTTTTATGTTAAATGTAAGTGTGTAAAAGAACGCTTGCTTGTTTATATGTATATGGGTGAAATAATATACGTATCAAGTGTATTATTGAAATAATACAAGCCTCAAGTATATTAAACGATGGATCATTTTAAAAATATGTGTATAAAAATCATGGGTTGTTAAATGTAGGCACCTCCACTCATTTTCGATAACTAACATTAAAACGGATTTTTGAAAAAATAAAAAGTTTTCTTGAAACTTTTATTTTAATGTTTATTGAAAGCTAAATGATTAAATTTACTATTTCCAGTAAGCAAAATATTGTTATGTATTTAAAACAGAAATTATATTGATTGGAACCTAAAATTTTGAGAATTCTTTTCAATTTTTCGGCCATGTGATCGACACATTTGTAAGCAAAAGTTAATTCTCAGTTTTAAAAATCTTGCAAAAATTAAAATATACATCTGTGACACATTATTTTTGAAAAATTAGCAAATTCATTGTTAAAATACTTTTATTTAAACAAGTATTATCTATAGTATGAAATTTAGAATAAAATTATTTCTTAAACACAGTGGAACTTTCTGAACTTTCCCTGTATTTGAAATATGATTACAGACTGACAGATGCAAGATAACTGTCTGGAAAGTGATATAATTGTACAAAATTGTTTCCTGTAAGGGAAAAAAACCGGCAAATACATAACCTTTTAATGCATAGAAATTACCATACAAAAAAATAAAATGCAAAAAAATTTAAAATTATTTTTAAAATACGAAGGCAAGACGATTTGTATTAAACTTTTGAATTTTTGATTAGTAAATATAATTTTCACTTAATAAGTTAATAAACTAACAACATCAAATCTTTTAATTATTTTAAAAATATTTTTGAAACTTTCTAAATTATTATAATTGAAAAAATGTAAACAATTCTTTTAAAATATTATTATTATTTTAAAAAAGTTTTGTTCATACTATAATGTCCTTCATATATACTTTTTATTAAGGCAATTAAAAGCTTATCAAATTAAATAATGTTACGGTTTTATTGCATATTTTATTTGACTAGAAGTAGAATTTCGAAAATAAAGGCAAAACGTTTAAAAAAAATAAAAGATGATTTACATTCCCCAATGAGTTCTTCGTTTAACTAATAAAAATGATTTTCCCAAGCAAATTTAATTTCTTAAAATTTTATGAATTTACGTGGAGTGGGGAATAACAGATGTAAAAAAGCATATTTTTAAATAATTTCAATAATAATTTCATTAATTTGTGAATAACTCCTGAAAGTTTCATTCAAAATCCGACAATATTTGATTTTTGCAAGAATTTCCAAATTAATGTGTTTGTCACCGGAAAAAAATTGAGTAATATTACGTTTTCCATTGTAAACTCTCGTAACGATTTGGTTACCTACTAACTAAAATCCAAACAAAGATTTTTTACTAAAATTTCGAAAGTGTTCGAAGAGATTAATTTTTTTTAAATAATTAAAAAATACTTTGATCTTTCCTCTTCATAATAGCATAAATGTTTTATTAAGTTGATGCGATTTTTTAATCATATTATCCTGTTTTTTTTGGGGGGGGTGTAGTGGAGGTGCCTAGTTAAATGTATAAGTGTATGTGTGTTTTGTCTTGTTATTTTAAGACCCCGATATAACTTGAAGGATAGTAAAATCAGAAAATGGTGGTAAAATATGCATATTATATCAGGAGGAAAAATTGACTATTATGTTGTTCCCAGACAAAAATGAATTACTAAATGAAAGAACAAAAATTATGTCCAACTGTAACCATATAAATAAATACCTACTAGGTTCATACAATCATGGATGAAAGTGTTTTTAAGACCGTTAAGTACATTCTAATTTTGAAAATTGTGCGTTCATAAAAGATTCCTGTTACGTGAACGTTTGAAAAACGGTAAATTGCCTGGAGACACCGAAAGGTAGAAACCTAGATCGCAAAATAACACGTTTCCAAATGAACACTTTTTAATACAACTATGTACTAGTCTAATTTAATTATGACCAAAAACTAACTAATTAACTATATAAATATATATGGTTAAATAAAAAGAAGACAAGAGGAAAACTGTATTAACTCGCCTACACGTTTCGTCCTGTGATGGACTTTATCAAGGCAAAAAAACGAAAATATAAAATCCATCACAGGACGAAACGTGTACGCGAGTTAAATACAGTTTGTCTTCTTTTTATTTCACCAACCTGTCTTTAATCTCAGATTATAACTGAGTATAGTATATATATATATATATATATATATATATATATATATATATATATATATATATATATATAAACAAGTACAAAAGAGTGTAATTAACTTTTTGAAATAACAATTTTTCAGCGGTATATCCGAAAAGTTTTGTGATGAAAAACTGTCAGATATTCGGTTAGAACAAAAGTTCGTAATGTTTTTCAACAGTTGACATTTGAATAAGTCTCCTTCATTTAAGCAGTGTTTACACTGCTTAAATGAAGGAGACTTAACTGCTTTTCCTACAACGGCGTAAAGTCAATAAGAACAACGAACATACGTCTATTACAATTAAACATTATTTTAAATGGCGAACTAGGCAGCACATTTTTTAATCATTTCACCACAAGCAAGAAGGAACAGCCACTAGTACGCAAAGAGTTCTTTTTTCATGTGCCGAGTCCAGACGATCATGTCCCTCCACCTCTTCCTAACAAGTGTTGTCCTTTATTTTTCACGAAATCTGCCCTACCATCCATTTGTTTAAGCCCTTCAAGTGTTTTATATGTTTGCTTTCTTGTCTCTCTTTCTCTCTATCTTGCCTGTGAGTATGAGATTCTCTAAGCGCTTCTTCCGAATTGCGTGTTCCAGAAACTTCAGCTGTTTCTTTTCTGTAAAATCGCATTTCTGTTGTTTCGAGTCTCTTCTTCATCTTTGAGGAAATTAACTGGCATTAGGTGCAGTATATGAGGCAGACATCACACAATATTTCAGTACTCGTTTCTTTGTTTCCATCGAAATTTTCCTGTCTCTTAATACTCTACTCGGCCTTTGTAATGCATCCTTGGCCATGCTAATACGTCATGGCTATAAATACAGGGGATTACAGTGAGATGAAAGACTAGGTATAGGAGGTATTTAGGAAAGGATATAAAATTAACAAAATTCAAGGAGATAGAAGATGGTGATTGACGTTGCATTTAAATTTTTGGAGATTGTATCAATCAGGGAAGCAAGTAAACATAAGGGAGTTCTACAGGCGGAAAATGCCAGAAAAGAAATTGTTGGAGTAGACGTGGCGGTTACATTTAGCTATTTCAACGGTAAAAAGAACAAACATCTCGTAACAGTTCGGTACTCTTTTCTTTATTTCCAACAAAATTTTCCTGTCTATCAATAGAGCTTCCAGCTTCGGGAATGCATCCTTAGTCATGCCAATGCGCCTTCTGATCTCAGTATCGCACTTTCCGTCTTTTGTTAGAATACTTCCCAGGTATTTAAATTTCTGCACTTGCTTGATTTTAGCATTCCCTGATTTTAGTATTTTAAATTTAGGCAGGAATTGAGTTGTAGAGAGATATAGATATATGCCTAAAATTTAAAATTTCTCCCTCTTAGCCGTTTCCACTGGCTCTTTCCTCTCAGTGCTTTCCCTCTTGTTTCCCTCTTTGCTTTTTGCTTCCTCTGTGTTTTTCCCTTTCCTCTTTCTTTCCATTGTTGATTTCTCTTCTTTTCTGTCCTCTTCTTTTTCTCCTCTTTTTTAATATCTTCTGTTCTCGTACAAAAAGATTTCCAGAAATAAAAGGAAGCGGTGTTTTTCTTTTATTATTATTATTATTATTATTATTATTATTATTATTATTATTAAAACTTTTACTACCATCATTATTAACTACCTGATGAGACATTGTTCTTTCAATATCGAAACAAAATATATAATTTTGTAGTAGTTTGTAATTTGTAATGTTCTAAAGTATAATTAATAATAAATATTCATTGCTCTATTTTTATATTGAGCACTCTTTGAAATTAATATTTTGAATGTTGCAATTATTTTCTTCGTTCCTTATTTATTTATATATATTTTATCTTGAATTTTTATCATACTATAAATTTTTAGCAATAAGCTTACGCCTGTGAGATTCCTCACAATATTTAGCATTGTTGAAGATTTCGCTAACATTTTTATCGAAATTCAAAAACTCTACGTTTTGTCCAATTTCGTAAACAAATCGATGAAATTTGAATGAGCTGATTTGCTTGGAAAATACTTTGATAAAAATCCTTCTTCATGGTTTAATAATTTCTTTAATTTAATTTTTTAGGACTTCATAGTAAACAATAATTTTTTTTAAATGTTCTTCTTTTTTTTTTCCTTTTTAACAGCAAAGAATAAATTCTTAAGATTTCTTATTCTTGAGCATGCAACATGTAACTGGCCATGCATAAATATTTCTTTCTGGAGCCAATTTCTAATTTTTTGAAGCGTTTAGACTTGCAATTTGTTTATAGTTCTCGAAAGCTCAAAGAGAACTGAAAACTGAATTCTTGTATAAAAACTTTAAGAAAATATATACAAAAAAAACAATATTGCACTTTTATTAAAAAGTACTTGTTATTTTAATCATTACGTTATAGTTATTATAAACATTACAAATACTTTTTAAAATAGTGAGAGTATTTTGTAAGTTAAATAATAAAACTTAATTTAAAACAATGAATGCAAATTTATTGTACTAATATACGCACCCGAGTAAAATCCACTGTACTTTGTACCTTGCTATAAATTGTATGAGTTCCGATTCCTCGTTGTCACTGTTATAATTAATTTTCTAACTATTATAATATTAAGTCTAAGGGTTTCATTTTTTTTTTTGGCGGGGGGGGGGACTCACTGGAGTTCTTTATTTAAGTGCCTAGACTAGTCCATTTGTTTTATTGGAGGGGTGTTATTTACTCCACAACATACACCCTTGCCTGTTTACACTTCTCCCCAATATTTGGTTTCGAATGGTCAATGTATGGCTATTTTAGCGAGTGTGGCGAACGGACAGACGGACGGACAGACGGACGGACTAACAAAAGTTAGATAAAGCATTGTCAACTTTTAACAATTTCGACTATTATTTCTTTCAATCTTAATTTCAGTTTCTTTCGTATTTTTCAACGTTAAAGTAAAATATTTGAACTGAATCGATTTGTTTCTTATTGGACACAAATGCGATAATATTATCATTAAACTTCTGGTATCTCTCCGATGACCCTTCACCCATATCAGCAACTACAGAATCTTAATAATGTCTGCGTGGTAATGTGTCTTTTCTTTATTTGTTAGTTTTACTAATGTGCATCCAATCGAAGACGCAGAAGCCATTCTACAGAGTTACTAAATAATTTGCGTAATACAAAAATAAGAGGAAGAAATATGGCGGATAAATAACAACTGACTTGAAGAGGTTAAGTGTAGTGTTGGGCGAAGTATTTACGCGGGAGTTTGTCCCACAAGGTAGCAGTTCTTGGAAATAAGCTTTAGGCATGGAACGCCCTTCTTACGTAGAGAATGAGGGTGATTCAATCTTGTGGGTGTATTAAGGCGAGTCTTGGTGGTAAAGGTTTGAGTTAGTGGATCCAAAGATTGGAGTTGAATATTTGCTATCAAAATAGCGATAGAATAGCAATAAGCTTGCGACGTTGTGTCTGTGGAAAAGAACTGTATGGTGGAAAATAAGTTATCACCCACATGGACGCACAAATGATTTTAAACCCTATTAAGGCTGGAAAGATAGGATTGGACATTTCCATATATTAACTAATCTAATGACAATACATACGACATAAAACTATACTTAAATATAGCTACTTTTCCTACCTTCCCATCTCTTCTTATTTTGCGTTCTGTATCTCTCCAAGTTGTGACTCCCACAACTTGCTATCCTTTGCAACTCTTAGTGAGGTTTTTCTTTTTGCTATCTTTCCCTTGCTGTGCTGATAATCAATTACACACTCCCGTTTGGTTGGTTAATCGCTGCTTTCCTCTTTTCCTCTTGTCTTCAATATATCCTATGAGTGTTAAAATTATCCAAGCTCTCTTTCCTCATTACGTGCCCTAGAAATTTCAACTGGCTCTTATCTCTATTATCGGCGCGGAAAATATAATCAGCAATCTGAGTTCACATTTCAGCCTTGCAGTCTTCACTTTCACACAAATATCCTTCGAACTTGCAGGGTACACTGAGTTATCAAGCCTTGGAATAGCAACCAATCAAAGAGAAAAAGTAGCCAGATGGCAACATCAAACTACTCTGCCATCCTTCCCAAGAATACATAGCAATTCACATGTTCCATAAGTGTCAAATTCTCCAAGCTCTGTTTACTCATTATGTGCACTAAAAATTTCAATTGGATCTTTCTAAGCATGTGTTTTTTTGTTTCTATTTTCCTCAAAATTTCTTCGTTGCTCAAATGTTTAGTCCATGGTGTTGTCAGCATCCTTCTGTAGAACCACCTTTCTGTTGATTCAAGTCTTTTATTCATTTGTGAGGGTATTGTCCAGCATAGGATAATTAATATTACATAACATTTCAATAGTCTTTTCTTTATTTCTAATGAGATTTTCCTGTTTCTTAATACTTTGCTTAGCTTTTGGAAGGTATCTCCAGCATTCACTATCATGTAGAAAGATTGATATTATACAACAGTCCAGCATTCTTTTCTTTATTTCTAACGAAAATTTACATTTTCTTAATACTCTTCTTAACTTTTGAAAAGCATCCCAAAGTGCCCTCGGATTATTTGGTCGAGTTACCTCGAACATCCATGAATTTATTGCGCCAAACATCACAGTCCATCATCAAGGTCAGAAAGTCATTAAAGAGGCATTCTGTGTCATAACATAGCAAGTAAATTTGGGTGGTTGCTGGACGACCAACCCATCTTGCGTCACGACTACATGCTCAGAGCAGCAGGTCACTCGCTAGTTTTTATTTTGCTCACCAACAATGTTTTACATTGTGCATTTTGTGTTCTCGTAAGATTATAGAAATATCAGGGATGGATCCATAATGTAATTTAGTTGGATGTTGTAGGCAGGGGGTGTTAAGTATAGCTCTCAGAATCTAGTGTAGATGTTAGTTAATGCCCAAGCAGTGGCACCATACATTAACACCACTTCTGCAGTGGTTTGAAAGAATATTCGCTTGAGGTTGTCTGGTAGATCAGATTTCCAGATAACATCCATTTTACATATGGCAGCTGCAGGCTTTATCTTAGAATTTTCCCATACTTCTCTGGAGGATTTATTTCGTTTTCTAGATATGTAAAATATTCGATATATTTTATTGATTCACTAGAGGCAATTTGTATTAAGACTTGCTGGTTGAAGCCTATGAATTCAGCTTTAGAAGCATTGTCAACATTGGGAACATTTTCTAGATGATGTAGAAGAACTGCACATTTGTAATGGCGTCTGCAGTGATAGCTAAGTCATGTGCATAGAACATATCGATCAACTTTTTGCAGGATATTGACTTGAGAATCTTGGTGGTGATGCTCATCGTGGGAAGTTCTCAGTATGTAGTCAAGGCTAATAACAAAGAGAAAAGAAACAAGGGTATTACTCTGGAAAACTCCTGATTTCATGTCGAAGAAGTTAATATCTTCCTCTGGGAATCTAGTCAAATTTGCGTGCTTGCTTGATTTTGGTTTCTCCAATTAGTAGTTCGTATCTTGGACTGCTCTTCTTGCTGACAAACATATATTCGGTCTTCTTACAATTGATGCTAAGCCCTTTCTTCTCGCTTTTCTTTGACACTTTCCGTAGACAATCCCGAAGTTTTTTTATGTGTCTGTTGATAACACGATCAGAATGAGAATCGAAGAACCGAGTTCAAATTGCAGTTAGGCTCGTTACATTCACTTACACGCAAAAATTCTTGGGAACAGTATGAATCCCTTTCTCCCTCGGTTATGGGTTAAATAGTAAGACGGGTATCTGGAAAATCATTGTTATTCTTTTAAAAAATTGTTAATGAAATATTCACTCGTAAAAAATTATTATTCTTACGATCCAAAATTTGTTTTGACTTTAAATAGATTAAAAAGGGTTGATAAACCATAAAAAAAATCAATCAATCAAATGCTATCACCAATGCATCATCTGCATATCTTATGAAATCAGTAATGAATCCTGGTAAAGCTTCTCATTCTCTCAGGATTATCTCGCTGAAAAGGTTTGAATAAGTTCGACGAGAATATATCTCCTTGTCTTACGCCTATTTCTATTTGTGTACATTTACTGAATTCATTAAGGGTTTAAATATAGTTACAAAGATCTGCCGACAAGTGAAAATGAAAATCTTTACGGGGCACGATCGAATAACAAGAGCAATGAGAAATGATCTACAACCTTATATTTCCTTCTATGATCTGCAAGGAGGTTGCAACTTTTAAATTGCCTGAAATCGCAGCTTTAAGTAGGCCTTGTAAATATAATTCCCGAAAGATGGCTAAGCCATCATCTACTGGTCACTGGTAGATATTGTCTAAATACAAATCAATGGCAGTTCAAATATTGCAATGTAAAACGATACCCATGCAGAAATATAATCTAGGAAGTTGTTGTCTACACTCTCGCAGTCAGCCTGTTTGCTCCGGTTCAATAAAATGAAGAATATTGCCACACATGCAAATGAGGTTTCATGAAAAAGAAAACTGGTAAAGTCGCATTCGCATCATAACGCAAATTGAACAACTCAATTCAACCTTACACAAATTACAAAATCATATATACAGCATAAATATATTTGCATTTATAATGTCATGTGATTACAGTGAAAATTCCATAATAAATCAACAAAATCCAAAATAAAAACGTTTCAGCATTTTAGTTATGTAACCGTGTTAAAGATAGAAGTTATAAACAAGAAAGACAAAGAAAATTTTCAACTCAGCATTGATAAATGTATTTAGAAATATTTGTTTATATTTCTGCAATAATGTATTGTAATTATTTACATTGTTCGGGCTGTTGTCCTCATCTTTGCTGCCATGTTCGGATGATTAGAATTTTAAACTGAAGCTTAATTTTTATCACTGGAGTAGATTGTTCTCGTTCCATAAGTGATGCACACCTGGATGTTTTAGTTATCTCTCTTTAACTCTCTAAGTTATATGTTCACTACTGCTGCAACCAGGTATTAAATTCACAACTCTTTGGGTTACTTTTATCCACTGGGCCATGACCCAGAATAAAAACAATCTACCCCAGCATTCGAAATAAAGGATTCATTTCAACATTCCAATCACCTGAAGAAGATCAAAGCGTACAAATGCCGAAGCATCCTGAATATAGCAATAACGATAAGGACAACAGTCCGAACAATGTAAATAAGTATTCAAAAGTATTAAATAATGTTATGTAGGAAGAAAATGTTGATACCAACACATGTGGTCGAACGCGGATCTCCAGACAACAAATGTATCTGTTGAATGGATTGTTCTACTGGGAATCAATCAGTTAAGTGCCATACGTGAAACACGCTTAGGCGATCATGTCTCGAAAGAGACATGACTGACTGGGCAGAAGATTATCCTGCAGTAGGTTGTCATTGCTTTCTGCGGTAGACTGGTTGCCAGCCAAGGCTATAGAACCCAATCTGTCCTGTTATTTAACCCATAACTGGAAGGAAGAGACGGATTAATACCTTTCCAAAAGGTATTTGCGCGTAAGTGAATGCAATGAATTCAACTGAAATTCGAACTCGGCTCCCCGCTTTCTCGTTCCGAGCCTATACCCACTGCACCACAACGCACATCCATTCTGGGAATACGTAACCATAAATATTATAAAGCATTCAGATAGAAGTCTGAGTTTGTTCCGGTATTCTTGGATTCGAGCGTATTCTGGGTATTCTGGATATTTAGTATTAAGTATGTTCCAGTGTTTCCGATGTTCTACAACATTCCAAGAGCATTATTGTGTATTATTCAATGGATTCATTAGTACGTTGAATTTACGCGAAGATACCGAAATTTCATTACTCGCAAATAGCGAGTTATCAAAAGTTCACTTCAGATAACGTACGAAAACTAACGTTCTAGAACTGGCAACAAAAATAACGTACACGCTAATGTTATGACAAACAAGTAAGAGAAATTTCAGGAGTTCATCTTAAGACTTTTTTTTTTTACTAAAGTTTACCCTCTCCAAATCTTAAGACTCAATGTATAGAATGACTGAAAATGGTTGCATAAACAGTAAAAGTGTAACTAGTTTGGTTTAGTATTTTCTGTTTAATGTCATATCAAATTCAAAGGGCTATTTACTGCCGAAATCTAAATATTTTGTATGCAATTTTATGGCTTAAGCTAAAGATATTTTGATTCGATACGTTCTTTGTAAACATTTATTTTTTATTTTTATTTTTTTAGGTAGAACATGTCAGAAGGAGTCAGGTACTTACTGGAACGTTTTAGAGAACTGATCATAAAAGAAGAGTTTTAGAAAAAGGGTGTGTAGAAGAAAAACAAAACAAGAAAAAATGAAAAGGGTATTTCTCAACCCTTTTAAGCATAGTCACACCTATAAGCAAATGAAATATCACGGCACACATATTTATTTTTTAATTTAATCATTTCACTCGAAGCAAGGCATAACCGCCACTAGTGCACAGGGCGTTACAGTAATAGAACAGACTGGGTACAGTAGGTATTGCAGATAGAATAAAAGATGCATGGGATTCAAGAAGATAAAAGATGGCAATTGACGTTGCATTTAAGTTTTTGAAGATTGCAGCTATCAGGTAAGCAAGTAAATGCAAGGGCAGGAAGTGTGAGAAAAGTGTGAGTTGAAGTTGGTATTTCAACGGTAAAAAGGTGGAACCTGAATCTAGTAGCTACTGAATCTAGTAGCACGCTTAAATTCATGGGGTTAACGGCATCAGGAAAAAAGCTTGTCAGAGCAGTTGCCATGAAAATATTGTAGACAAGACAGATGGAAGTCACGTCACTTTGGTGAGAAAGTGACTGAAAGTCGAGATGCCAATTGCGAAACCACACGTCTATCGAACTCCTTCACACGCATAGTTCAACATGTTTATATTTGCGGTCAACCAATATAATGGAAATAACTCCCGAGAGTACTACCCACAATGGCATCAAGACCACTTCCGGTTCATATGACTGGCTTAGTTACCATATCGACCTTGAAGGGATCGGCATTTTTCCTTTGATAAGCACAGTACACTTTTGAGATATTTTTTATGGACAGGTTACATCTGCTGAACGTATAAATGTGCATTTAGTGTTTCAATGTGCTTTAAAAATCCTAAATTAATAATACACTGACGATCTCAGTAGATGCATTTTGGGATCCGTTATGGAAATTTATTCTTGTTAATTTACAGTTATTTACATTGAAACTTGAAGTATATAAACCATTTTTTATCTAATGTCTTAACTCGTTTGAGAAACATTAAGCAAGTCAGAATTATACCTTTACAAGTTGGTTGTTCCCAAAAACGGATTCTGGAAAATCATTAAAAAAAAGATTGGTTCAAGTTTGAGTAAAATTTGTTTGAATAGAAATCAATGTATTAACAAAGTCAACACATATTCTGAAACGCTAATGTCATGTATACTTTTCTTAGTTTCTTTCAGAGATATATCTCCCTTTCTCGCTGTCTTATATATGCGTATATAAATACATATATAAATACACACACACACACACACGCATATATATATATATATATATATATATATATATATATATATAGAAAGAGAGAGAGAGAGAGGATTCTCCCGTTGATTCTGAGAGAAAAAGATGAGTGAATTATTCCGATAATTCTGAGAGTGAAAGTGAGAGAGGGGGAATTATTCCATTAATTCTGAAAGAGAGAAAGAATGACAGAGATAGATAGAATGGATTCTCTATTTGATTCTGAAAGATGGAGTTAGAAGGATTTTAACATTGATTCTGAGAGAAAGAGAAAGAGAGAAAATTCTCGAGTTCATTCTTAGAGAGTGAGCGGTGGGGGGACTCTCATGTTGATTCCGATTAAGAGAGAGAGAGAGAGAGAGAGAGAGAGAGAAAGTTGATTCTGACGCTTAAACAATTCCTGGCAGGTTTTTGTTTTAGTTTTATTTTTGATCCGCCACCCTACTTATACAAGCATTGATTATAGTGGGAAAGGATTTTGTAAAAGCAGCCATACATTTCGAAATAACTGATAAAAGAGCGTCTAAGTTTAATATTCAGACTTTTCCTTCTCGTAGACTAGTTACCAATCGACAACAGAGGGCCCAGTTTACACTCGGTTCGCTAATTTCAATTTACAAGCCGCTAAGCGTTACACTATCTGCACATCCATGAAACACACACACACACACACACACACACACACACACACACACACACACATATATATATATATATATATAAGTTGCATTTAAAATGACAGACGAAGTGTGATGGTTAAATTTTTTATATAATTTCTCATATGGTCTTTTTTCTTTTTATTTCTTTTCAGTAGAAAAATTATATAAAAATTGTCCGAATATTTTATTTATCCAAGCTCTTAATTTAATAAAAATTATATCAACAGAACTGTCGGCCGCGGTTATAAGTTTCATACACGGTAGTAGTGAGGGCTGCGAGTCAGACATGCATTAAAACTTCAGTTGCGGACGACTGTCCAACCGACATCATTTGCATAAAATAATATTTTCGACTCTGATATTGCGCGTGGAACATTGTTTTTGTGTGTCTTGATAACACTCTTTAAGGAGTGAATTTGTTCTATATTTCACCCCCTAAGGAATCTGAGAAAGAGAGAAAGAAGCCATCCTATTTTAAATCCAACTCAGGTTGGCATTCTTGCATTTCAAAGCGAAAGTCAAAGACAATCTGAAACTATGTAGCATTTCCTTTTCTTCCTGGGGAAACAAACCGTCAGTTCGAATGAGTTGGCACCTGTCCTGCTTCTCATCGATACAAAGGTTTAAAGTAGGACGATTCGAATATAGGGATCAACAGCGTGCAAATATTAAATCAACTTGGCAGCATGTTGCTCTTCTCAATGATAGCCCTTTGCCTGCTACTGTGGGTTTGTTGCACGCAGTAAAACAGGCCTTGCTGTCCGTTCACGGAATCATGTAGTAATTGAGTCTCAAATGGTCAAACGAAATTGGTTCAATCACATGTTCAGACTGTCTAATAAGTTTGCAAAATACCTGCAGGACTCGGTTGACATATGCATGTTGAACACCTTTTTATTTTATTGAGCACTCATTTGTCGTCTATATATATGTGTGTGTGTGTGTGTGTGTGTGTGTGTGTGTGTGTGTGTGTGTGTGTGTGTGTGCGCGCGCGCGCAACAATTCCTTTTTTATACTGTGGCTTTTAATAGTTTTAATAATTCCTCCCATATATATATTTGTGTGTGTGTGTGTGTGTGTGTGTGTGTGTGTGTGTGTGTGTGTGTGTGTGTGTGTGTGTGTGTTGAAGCCATCCTAATTGAAATCCAAATCAAGTTGGCACGCGTGTGTTTCCAAAATAATCTCAAAGACAATTTGAAGCGATGTAGCATCTTCTTTTCTTCCTGGGGAAACAAACCGTCAGAGCAAAGGAGTTTGCACCTGTCCTGCTTCTCATCTATACAAAGGTTTGAACGAAGCCTATTCGAATATAGGGATCAACTGATTGAAAATACTAAATCAACTTGGCAGCATGCTGCTCCTTTTAATGATAGCCTTTTACCTGCCACTGTGGTTTTGTTGCACGCAGTAAAGCAGGCCTTTCTGTCCGTTAGCGGAATCATGTAGTAATTGAGTTTCAACCACTCTGTCTAAAAGTTTGCAAAACACTTGCAGGTCTCGGGAGACGCATGCGTGTCCATAAAATTTCATCACCTCTTTATTTTATTGAAAACTTACGTGTCATCCGCGACAAGAGACTTCATCATACATAAACAGAGTGCGATCGGTAAATATCCGTCACTTAAAATCGCCTTTAATTTCGCGCATGCGCATTGTTTGTTTTTGATTTTGTCGACTGCACAATATAGTAAGGTCAGTTCGACACCGTCTATAAAAAAAAAAAGCACTGTAACGCAATTCACTCTGCCAGAAATTTGGAAACGGTATGCTGCATTTCATGGAATTCGCACCGAAAGATCTAATACGAACATTTCAGAGTTTCGGTCTACAGGTAATGCAGAGGATTCAGAAAGAGGTGGATGATATATCCAGTCAACATTATTATGTTTAGGGTGATCATTAGTGATGGCAACATTATGCTTCCCGCAAGGGCTCAGACTCAACACGAGGGCCTACATCAAGTGCCTTGAGAAGGTAATGCTGCCCTGAGTGGCTACTGGAAGACCCTATATGTCGCATCAGAATTATACCATGGTACATAAGCAGGAGAACGAAGTTATGGATGTCAGACAAGTGCTACGACTACATCACCCCTTGCATCTGGCCACCTTAACTCCCCAGATTCCCACTTTGATTAGAGATCAAAAATCCCTTGTAACACCAAAGACGAGCTGAAGGCAAGGATTATGGCAACATTCACCAACTTAAACAAGGAGGCTGCCCTGAAAAATTGCAGGAGATTCCGAAGTTGTCTGGAGGTCGTGATTATAGAATAAGTTTTTTTTTTTTTTGTATTTCAAGATATGTTCTTGCAATTTTGGTAAATATATTTGTTAAAACCAGATGGTAGTGCTATTTTCATTTTTGCATCATTTAAACGACAATTTATCCATCGCATCATGTATATAATTGTTTAAGTAGCAATCCCTCTTTTATACAAGTTTCATTAAAAATGACTGACAGCCGTGTAGTGATTTCCTGAGAATATCAGGTTTGATGGATGGAGATGGAATCAAGTTATGTTTATACGCAGAATTACAGATGATACCTCTGGTTTCATCGATATTCCCTGTAAATAAAGTTTCAGCATCAAGTAATGCTAAAATGCTTTGGTTTGCTTTTGTAGTTTTAAGGACTTGATGAAATTTATTAGTTGATTTGATGCTATACTTGGTAGGTAGATACGGAGTAATAACATCACTAAGGAATTTTGACAGTTGGTATATAGGTGTAGGTATCTATGAAATGATGGGTCGTAATGGGGTATCTATATTTATATATTTTAATGTTTTGATTTAGGTATTCTGGTTGGTAATTTTGTTAATTTTCAAGGCTCCTACATCGGCTCCGAATAAGAAATCGGTAGAACAGAGTTCTAATTCCAGTCAAATTCGTTGTGTTCACTTACGCACAAATATCATTGGGAAAGGTATTAATCCATCTCATCCCCTTCCAGTTATGGGTTGAATAGCAGGACAAATTGGGTTCTATAGCCTTGGTTGGCAACCAGTCTACCGCAGAAAAATGACAATCTACTGCGGGAAAATCTTCTGCTTAGTTATGTTTCGAAAGAGACATGATCGCCCAAGCGTGTACCACGTACGGCAATTAACTGACTGGCATTAATATTGTTTAATGTTAAAAGTTTCTTGACAGATTTATATTAGCGTGGTCCTTATTCTTACGAATTTTAAAATTTGAAACGGGCCCGTCTTGCAATCATTCTGTATCACTTGGAATTACAGACTACATTTTCCCAATCAATGAATATTTTGTTATGCTCTTTCGTTCTTATTCCATGATTTCTCAAAGTCAATCTGAAAAATATATTGGACTTCAATAATCAGATTATCTTAACAGGCTATCATTAGACAAATTCATTTTGTCATTTACGCTTTGATCATCTTCTTTTTTTCTGCGTGCAACGATTAAATATAGGGGAAAAATGAAACACCTGTAAATGAATATAATTCGTCTTTTAATTTTTATTCAAAATACAAATTTAAAATACAATTTGATATACAATGATAAAATAATTTGAACTATAGTTTTCGACACAAATTAGTCTGGAACATAGTCAAAATGATTTTATATGATTCTGGATTTTGTGAATTAATAAACAGTAAAGTATAAAATGTAAGATCTCCTAAGCGGACACGAGTTGTTGACAGGGTGCTCCTGCTATTCATCTCAAAGTTCTCGACAAAACTCAGGATCTGCCATGCAATCAGTCCTGACTTTGCATCTCGAATTCAGTTACTTTCTCACCGAGGTGACGTGGATTCCCTCTGTATTTTTTTACAACTATTTTCATGGCAACAGCTCTGAGGAGCATTTTTCACTGGTGCCCGGTCCACGAGAATTTAAGCGTGCTACTATATTGGCATATAGGTCCCAACCTTTTATCGTTGAAATAGTTTAATGCAGCCCCCATTTCTACTCAAAAAATTTCTTTTCTCGCACTTTCCGCCTTTGAAACTCCCTTCTATTTATTTTCTTCCTTGATACCTACAATCTACAAAAATTTAAATGTAACGTTAATTGCCATCTTCTATCTTCTTGAATTCAGTTCATCTTTTATCCTTTCTTCAACACCTCCTGTATCCAGTCTTTTCTCTCACTGTAACCACCTCTGCACTAGTGACAGTTCCGCATTGCTTGGGGTGAAATGATTTAAAAAAAGTAAAATGAATAAATTAAAACTTTCGGTAACATTGCCAGTTGACCGGAAGTTAAGGGGTTGCGGTCGCAGGGTTATAATAGCAGAATAACAGAATTACCAGTTTTTTAGGCACTCACTGGGTGGCAGGTCGTCGTTGGATATGTACCGAAGCAGAGGCAGTAGACATAGAGTTAACCAGTAGGGTTGTAGGCGAGAGCCGGGAGTCAGAGTGACGAGAAAGAGACGGTTAAAGCAAGATCAACAGAGGGTTTGAGTTTTCGCTGACCGCAGGGAAGAGCTGGTTCATTAGTTTGTCATAAGAGAAGATAAATTTTTCAAGTGTCACCTACGAACTTTGCCCAGAGAATCTGTAAATAATTAAGCAAGCATATTGCAAACAGGATTCGAGTTTTCATTGCTCGCTTTTATATTCTTTTGGGAGCATACACCGGTGTTTTTCCAGTTTTTTATTCTTCAGATTTAATGCAACTTATTACACTTGAGCATAAGACCTACGACGTTTTGAGGTTTCACAGTTACACAATCCAGAACGAGGAGTTTTATTTTTAGGAAATCGATATTTAAGAGAAGAATGTAAAGAAAAAAAATACATAATCCAAAATATATACTTCTATATATTTTTCTATGCGCAAAAATAGTCGATTATAACCCTCCACAACTTCTTATTGTTTGCAGTTTTAAGTAATGTTTATCCCTTTACCATGCTTCCCAATCTATTTTCTATCATCCATTTACACAAACTCGCTAGGAATGTTACTCACTCTTTACATCTGCTTTTCTCTTCTTGTCATGTGAGTGTCAAATTCTCCAAGCCCTCTTGTAAAGTATCCTTTTTGTTTTCATTTTCTTTAAAATTTCCCCGTTGATCAAATATTCCGTCCATTGTATTCGCAGCATCCTTCTGTAGAACCATATATATGTTATTTCAGATTTTCCCAAACTATGGGTCCTGACCCACTGGTGGGTCGTAAGCGGAATGTTAGTTGGTCGCAAAATGTTATACTAGAATTAGCATTAGCTTCGATTAAATGCTGTCTGTTGAGATAGTTCAAGACTCGGGCTTTTATTGCCAGGTTGTTGTTGTTGTTGTTGTTGTTGTTGTTGTTGTTGTTGTTGTTGTTGTATCAAGCAGTATGTTGTTTTGACGTGTTTAACGAATCAAAGTTAGGTCATGCTCTCAATTTAATCATTCGTCATCATAAAAAGGACTCAATTTTTACCTATTCATACAGTACTTTAGGTATAGTACCGACCGGTTTTATCAGTTGATTGCTGAACTTTAAAAAATATATAGATATCAATAATTAAAACTTAAACTTAAAAAATATTTTCGCTCAGTAAATTTGAGTAGTTCGCCATAAGTTGTGCTCATTAATAGTGGGTCGCGATTCTAAAAGTTTTAGGAACCTCTGTTTTACCTCATTCAATGCCGTATACATTTTTTTTTTTTACTTTTCTACGGTGAGGTTCGTCCTGTATCAGGCTCAGAAGCCATCAGAATAACGGGCCCAGTTTATGCAGATAGGTCGAGAAGATAACGGTTAGCCCTAGACTTGATTATTAAGATTGTAGTGATCGTGGAAGCAACCACTTGGGAGTCGGTTCCACGGAGAAGTAGTTTGCGAGAAAAAGCTGCTCGAGTGGAACATACTTCTCACCAATGAAATACGAAGGGAATGAGGGTGGTTCGCTACAATGTGCCTAACATGGCGGGTCCTATCCATGAAGGTTAGAACTAGTAGAACTAAAGAATGTAATTTGTCTGAGCACTTTCCATGTTTGTTACATCTCGCTGCAAGAAAAACGTTACAGTGAAAAATCATTTATAACCCATGAGGACGTGGAGATGCTTTCGGACTATATCGAGTCTAGAAAGTGAGGACTGGGCAACTCCGGCCCAAATATAACATAAAGGCATGACTCGTGGAACTAGAACAAGCTAACCCGGTGAACGAAATAAAGTGTTCAGTTTGAAATTCCAGTCACCTGAAGAAGGTCGGAGCGTACAAAGAAAGAAATGTTGTGAATGTGACAACAAAGATAAGGACAACATTTCGAACAATGTAAATAGTGTAAATAATTACAATACAATTGTTCCATGGCAACCTTCTGCGGAAAATCTTCGTACATACGGTTGGGAACCGCTTGTGGAGCCAAAAAGATCCCATGAAATCTCTAGGTAAGAAGCCAGCTCAACACGCCCAGTGTGAATGCCGCCACAGAGTCAAACAAACTTGTGAGGAAAGGACTGGGCGCAAAGCAAGCACCAAAAGAAATTAATGATGTGGAAAGGCCGAGGACCTCTCAACGAGTGTGCAGCCCAAAACTAGTTCAGAAATTTCAAGGAAAGGGACGCCAAGTGACCTTCTGTTGTGAAAGATGAGGTTTTGCTTGAAATGGTTTTACTACATCGAAACATAATCGTGCGTGCATTATCAGCATTTTGGTCCTTCGCAAGGCACCCATCAGTCGATACTTCCACCAGTTTGGCCTTCTGCACAGACACTGTCGAGAAGTTCCACATTAACTGATCACTGACGTGTGAACATTTGCAAACAACTACTTGAAAATATTTAAGATTCCAGTGGTTGTAACTGGGAATAAAAAATTGATCTAATTTCTGCAGAAGGATGCTAAGGATATTATGAGGATAGCAATGATGAGATTTTGGAGAAAATACCAACGACAAGGAAACTCATACATAACATCAGGAGGAGACAGCTGAAGATTCAAGAACACGTAATAAGGTGCCCCATGCACGTCAATTACTATATTGGTTTGAAGCACTACATTTCTATATTCTATAAATATTACTATATTTTCGTCTGAAGCATTATAAGAATGTAAATGGCCCTTCTCAAAATTATAGAAATCTTTCCGATTTACATACAAAATGAAAATGTTATTTCATCTGAAGTACTATCAGAATGTTTATGATACTTCTCAAAGCTATAAAAAACTTTCTGACTTTTATCCGAAAACAAAATGTTACTTCATCTGAAGAACTACACGTATGTTAATGGCCCTTCACAAAAATATAGAAGTTTTTTTTTCTGATCTATATATAAGATAAAAATGTTATTTCATCTGTAGAACTATTTGAATGTTAGTGACAGTTTTCAAATCTATAGAAATCTTTCTGACATATATCCGAAAAGAAGATGTTATTTAGTCTAAAAAACTATTCGTATATTAATAGCCTTTTCTAAAACTCTAGAAAACTTTCTGATTTATATACAAAATAAAAATGTAATTACGTCTGAAGCACTATTTGAATGTTAATGACCATTCTTAAAACGATAGAAAACTTTCTGACTTATAACTAAAAAGAAAATTGTATTTAGTCTGAAGGACTATTTGTTTGTTAATGACCATTCTGCAAACCATAGAAAACTTTCTGACTAATATCCAAAGGAAAATGTTATTTCGTCTGAAGATCTATTTGAGTGTTTATAGCCTTTCTCAAAATTATAGAACGATTTCTGACGTATATCTGAAACGAAAATATTATTTCGTCTGAAGAAATATTTGAAAGTTAATGGTTCTTCAGAAAAACATAGAAAACTTTCTGACTAGTATCCAAAAACAAAATGTTATTTCGTCTGAAGAACTATTTGAATGTGAATGGCACTTCTCAAAACTACAGAATTCTTTCAGATTTATACCCAGAATGAAAATGTTATTTCGTTTGAAGCACTATTTGTAAATAAACCTTCTCAAAACTATACAAATCTATCTGACTTCAATCCGAAATGAAGATGTTCTTTCGTCTGAAAAACTATTTGAAAGTTAATTGCCCATCTGAAAATGATAGAAATTTTTTAACTATTATCCAAAAACAAAATGTTATTTCGTCTGTGACCTATTTGAATGTGAAGGGCCCTTCTCAAAAGTATAGAAATCTTTCTGATTTATATACAAAATCAAAATGTTATTTCATTTGAAGAACTATGAGAATGTTAATAATTTTTCTCAAAGCTATAGAAATCTTTTTGACTTTTATCCGAAAACAAAATGTTACTTCGTCTGAAGAAACTACAAGTATGTTAATGGCCCTTCACAAAAATATAGAAGATTTTCTGATTTATATCCAATATAAAAATGTTATTTCGTATGTAGAACTATTTGAATGTTAATGACCCTGTTAAAATCTATAGAAATCTTTCTGAATTATATTCGAAAAGGAAATGTTCTTTCATCTGAAGAACTATTTGAATGTTAATAACCCTTCTCAAAATTATAGAAAACTTTCTAATTTATATCCAAAATGAAAATGTTATTTCCTCTAAAGCAATATACGAATGTTGATGGCTCTTTTCAAAACTATATAAATCTTTCTTACATATATCCGAAAAGAATGTTATTTCTTCTGACGAAATAACATTCGAATATTAATGACCCTCCTCAAAAATATAGAAATTATTCAAATTTATATCCGAAATGAAAATGTTATTTAGTGTCAAGCACTTTTCGAAAGTTAATAGCACTTCGTAAAACTATGGAAATCATTCTGGCATACATCCGAAAAGAAATTCTTATTTCGTCTAAAGAACTATTTGAATGTAAATGACACTTCTCAAAGCTATAGAAATCTTTCTGACTTATATCCGACAAGAAAATTTTATTTCGTCTGAAAAAGTATTTGAATGTTATTAACCTTCTCAAATCTATAGACATCTATCTGACATATCCGAAAAGAAAATGGTAAGAAGTCTGAAGAACTACTTGAATATTAATGACCCTTTTCAAAACTATAGAAATCTTTCTGATTTATATCTAAAAAGAAAATGTTATTTCTTCTGAGGCACTATACGAATGTTAATGGCTCTTCTCAAAACTATAGAATCCTTTCAAATTTATATCCAAAATGAAAATGAATCACTTTTCGAATGTTTGTGACCATTCTCAAAAGTATAGAAAACTTTCTGACTTTCTGAAAAGACCATATTTCGTCGGAAGAACTATTTGAATGTTAATGGCCCTTCTCAAAACTATAGAAATCGTTCTTACTTATAACCGAAAAGAAAATACAATTTCGTCTGATAAACTATTTGCATGTTAATGACCCTTCTCGAAATTACAAAATCTATCTGGCTTTATTCGAAAAGAAAATGTTTTTTTCGTCTGAAGAACTATTTGAATGTTAATGGCCATCCTAAAAACCACAAAGATACTTTCTAACTAAAAAAAAATGTTTTTTCGAATGAAGAACTATTTGAATGTTAATAGTCTATCTGAACAACCATAGAAATCTTTCTGACTAGTACACGATAAAAGAAAACGGCTTTTAATTTGAATAATTATTTGAATGTAAATGGCGTATCTGAAAACTAAAGAAATCTATTTGACTAATATCCAAAAAGAAAATGTTATTTATTCTAAAGTACTATTTAACCTTTTGCAAAACTATAGAAATGTTACTTAGTTATATCCCCCAAAAAAGTTATATCGTCTTAAGAAATATTTGAATATGAATGGCCCTTCTCAAAACTTTAGATTTATATCCAAAATGAAAATATTATTTTTTTCTGAAGCATTATACGAATGTTAATGAAGTTTTCAAAACTATAGAAAACTTTCTGATTTATTTCCGAAAAAAACGTTTTTTCATCTGAAGAACTATTTGAATGTTATGGGTCCTTCTGAAAACCATAGAAATCTTTCTGATTAGTATCCGAAAAGAAAATGTTATTTAGTCTGAAGAACTACTTGAATGTTAATGGCCCTTTAAAAACTATAGAAATCTTTCTGACTTATATGGGAAAATAACATGCTATTTTGCCTGAAGAACTATTTGAATATGAATGGCCCTTCTCAAAATTACGGAAACCTTTCGGATTTATATCCAAAATAAAAATGTTATTTAGTTTGAAGCACTTTTCGAATGTTAATGCCATGCACAAAACTATAGAAAACATTCTGACTGACATCTGAAAAGATCATATTATTTCGTCTGAAGAAGTATTTGAATGTTAATTAATCTTATCAAAACTATAGAAAACTTTCGGACATGTATCCGAAAATAATGTTATTTCGTCTGAAGAAATATTCGAATATTAATGGCTCTTTTTGTCTGAAGAAGGCTTTAAATGTGAATAATTCTTCTCAAAACTATAGAAAATTTTCAGATTTTTATCCAAAATGAAAACCTTATTTCTTTTGAAGTAGAATTTGAATGTTAATAACCATTTCTCAAAACTATAGAAAATTTTCTGGCTTATATCCGGAAAGAATTTATTTTGTCTGAAGAACTGTTTGAATGTGAATTACACTTCTCAAAACTATAGGAAACTTTCAGACTTGTATTCGAAAAGAAAATATTATTCCGTCTCTAAAACTATTTGTATATTAATGACCTTTCTCAAAACTATAGAAATCTATCTGACTAATATCCGAAATTTTTTTCAGCTGAAGAACTATTTGAAAGTTAATGGCCTATTTCAAATTTTTCATGTTTATTTTTAAAATGATTTCTTTTTTTTTAATGTGAACCACTTTTCGAATGTTAATGGCCCTTCTCAAAACTATAGAAATCTTGCTGGCTTATAACTGAAAAGAAAATATTATTTCGTCTGAAGAACTATTTGAATGTTAATGGCCCTTCTCAAAACAGTAGAAATCTTTTTGGCTTATATCCTAAAAGAAATTGTTACTTCGTCGCAAGAATTTTTTGAATGTGAATGACACTTCTGAACATTATAGGAATCTTTTTAACATAGCCGAAAAAACATGTTATTTTGTCTGGATAACTATTTGAATGTTAATGACCTTTCACAATATTATAGAAATGTATAAAACTTATATCCGAAAAGAATATGTTATCCGTTTAAAAAACTATTTGAATGTTAATAAGCTTTCCCCAAACTATAGAAATCTATCTGAGTAATATCCGAAAATATAATGTTATTCCTTCTGAATTACTATTTATATGTTAATGATCATTCTGAAAACTATAAAAAAAAAAATGGCAAAATATTCCTTGTTTGTACTTAATAGTTCATGGTTCAATGTGACAAGAGCTCTTCAGGAACGTGGTATTGACAATATTTATTGCATATAAAAATACAAGTGTTGTACAAGGTTGAAATTGGTAAATATGGTCGGTTAGTCATAACTGGTCCAACTTTAATTTAACTAGTCTACAAACACCATAATCAGTAAAATATCTTCTTTTAATATATTTTGGGGTTGCATATGCTGAGATATCTTTTTAATGCTCAAAATTTTTTATTGACTCACCGAATTTTCTAGTCACCCACCACTTTTCGTGATACACGTTTTAACGATCATGTCGAAACACACATGACTGACTAGGCAGAAGATTTTCTGCAGTAGGTTAGCATTACTTTCTGCGGAGACTGGTTGGCAACCAACGCTTGAGAATCCAATCTGTCCTTCTATTTAATCCATAGATGGAGGGAGAAGAGATTGATTAATACCTTTCCAAGAAGTATTTGCGCGTAAATGAATGGAACGAATTCAACTAGAAATCTTCTGCCCAGTCAATTTTCGTTGAGTTACTCATCACCCACCCAACAATTGAAATCACTCGCCATTGGGCGATATCGCCCATGTTTGAAACCCTGAAGTAGAAGATTAAGTATAGATAGAGATATAATTTATCAATTGTTCCTCGGTCTTGACTTTTGGCACGCTACAAGCACTAGGAAATTGTCTTGACATTTTTCGTGGGGCCTGGGGGAACAAGCCTCTTGGAACTATAAGTTACTCTTACTTGGCTACAAATTACCAAGGAGGTGTTAATTCAACCATTGGCATATTATCAAATAAATATAATATTATAATATTTTCTATACTGTTTTGTAACCTAGATACGTGATTATTCAAAATGTGCATACATGATATCAGGCAGTGTAAAATCAATTTCAAGATCGAATTCGTCTTCCATTCTTTTGTATGTGTCAAAGCGAGCTGAATTCATTGATCAATATTTTTGACAGCATGGGTAAATTAGTTTTTTCTGATGATTGTTTGTAAATCCCTTTCTGCCTTCCATCAGCATTGCTGATACAACCTCCAATAGAGTTAAAGCAACGTCGATCCTGCACAGTAAGAGTGCCTCTTGGGAATACCAGGTGCTGTAAACTTGGATGTGCGGGTGGTGTAATAGATAACGGTTCGGAATTAGAACTTGAATAGTCGGGTTCCAATTCCAGTCAGGTTAGTTGTATTTACTTACGAAATGCACTTGGGAAAGGGATGAAACATCTCCTCCTCCTCTATGGGTTAATTAGTAGAACTTGAATCCGTAAATAATTATTATCTCCAAAGAATTCTTAAAATCTAAAAATATTAAATTAAATAACCTGCAAATGTTTGATAAACTGTAAAAATCAGTCAATGAATCAATCAAAGAATTTAATGAGATGCTAAAAATATCTAAGGAAGGCGTTGTGTTTATAATTTCAGGAGCAGTTGGGTATGGAAAAGTTGTCAGTTAAAAATTATTAGAGGACACATTAATTATTATGTATACCAAAATTCACCTATTATATACCGTGAATGCTATATTAAAATAGCTTTTCAGAATGCAACACAGAATGCAGCCATTATTTTTGTAACAATGTAATCTCTTGAAATACTAAAGAGTAAATTTTTTTGATAAAATCGCCATCGGCTTCCACCATGGCTTCCTTATGACTTCAGAATCTCTTGCAAATTTTCTGGACGGTCTCTTGTTTAAGTTACTGAATGCTGTCATAATCCTTGCCTTCAACTCGTCCTTGGTGTAACATGAAGTTTTCTTGGCCTTTCTCTGTCCCACATATAATAATCAAGAGCAACAGTCTGGAGGGATAGATGTCCAGATGTAAGAAATTATTTGACAGACTTGACTGGGTTCTTCTGTTTGCGTGATATGGTGTAGTCCTGTTGCCAGACATAGAGTCTTTAAGCAGCCACCCTCTTGAACCAGGATAGCACTACCTCCTTAAAGCACTTGATGTAGGCCTTCGGGTTGAGTCTGAGGCCCTATGGTAAGATCAATAGAGGCATAACGCCGCCATCTATAATGATCACTTCAAACACCATGATGTTGGCTGGATTTATCATTCAACTTTTCCCGAATCCTCAGCACCGTCTTCAAATTGACACTCAAACATTCTGAAATTGGAGCTCCCGATGTGAATGCCAAGCAGTACAGCATGCCATTTCTTAATTTCTAGTGGAGTGAATTGCGGTATTTCGCTCTTTTATCTCATAGACGGTGCCCAACTGATCCTACTATACTGTGCAGTCGACTAAATCAAAAACAAACAAAGCGCATGCGTGAAATTAAAAATATCAAATAAGGATAATTTACCCATCGCATCCTGTACATGAAATAATAAATGCGTTTCACGGACCAACGCCATTCCCATCTTATTCAGATGGACATTTCGGCATAAACTTAAACATTGTGCCAAGTGTATTGAGCTGTATCGGGCATATATAGAATATCATATACGTTTCATGGCCCCATTACACTTCCCTTCTTGTTCAGGTCGAAGGCTTTTTGACATCTTCTCAATATAAAAGAATAATAGTAAAAATCAGTCAGTTAAGTGCCATACTTGATACATGCTTGGGCGATCATGTCTCGAAAGATAAACAACTGGCATTTCAGTTAAATTTTTGAAGATCAAACTTAAATGAAAATCAAGAAACCAGAAACAGCTCCGAAAACGAGAAATGTGAAAGAAGGAACTCTTAGCATAAAACTTACGGTTACATAACAATCAGTTAAGTGTCATACGTGATACACGTTTTAGCGATAATGTAGAAACACACATGACTGACTAGGCAGAAGATTTTCTGCAGTAGGTTAGCATTACTTTCTGCGGAGACTGGTTGGCAACCAACGCTTGAGAATCCAATCTGTCCTTCTATTTAATCCATAGATGGAGGGAGAAGAGATTGATTAATACCTTTCCAAGAAGTATTTGCGCGTAAGTGAATGCAACGAATTCAAATAGAAATCTTCTGCCCAGTCAATCATGTCTCTTTCGCGACATGATCGCCTAAGTTTGTATAACGTATGGCACTTACTGACTGATTTACACAGAATGTGGAGTCAAAAAGCAGCAATAATAACTGAAATAAAATCCGTAATAATGGAAATAATGTCGCCTTGAGACTTAACTGGTAATCATTCAAGATGAAGAAAAAGCAATGAATTCGAACCGGTTGGACGGCAGATGGTCAGGACCTTTCATTGAAGTTTGGCTTAGCCATTCATTGTAACTGACTCTCCACCAATTGTTCTGGATCGAAACTTGCCGCAGGATACTGCAATGAATGCCGAGAGGGTGTGTCTGTGCAACCGCTTACTCATTTCAAAATCTACTCATGCTTACACAATTCCTTGAAAGAAATCATCATTCCCCTAGGAAGAAATTGGAGTAATGATTATATATATATATATATATATATATATATATATATATATATATATATATATATATATTGAATACAGTAGACAAGATGAAAAAAGGGAAAAATGTTAAAATGATTAAATCTTCATTGCCGGCCGTATTCAATGAAAGAAGGTTAGAAAAAATTTTCCAGTTCAAATATTCATTAATCCATACATACTCCATATACATACAGTGCTGTTTTGCTGCATCAGCATTCATCTAATTGCTTTGAGCCGGGATTGAAACCCGACCAATTTAACATCAATCGAAATTTTTTCCATTATGCTATCGGTGCACCCGGACGAAAACAATTTTTTTGTGTTTGTGTTATATATACAATGTAAACAAAGGCCAGTAACTAAGAGTGTTCAATTCATTGCTGAAGAACGATGCATAAATAACGGTAAGGAGCTATTAACACACACACACACACACACACACACATATATATATATATATATATATATATAAAATGTAGCACACTTGGTATACTATCCAGGTAAATTCCGATAGATACGAACTCAAAAGAACTCAATGTTAAATTCATTTATTTAATCTAACAGAGTAATATAATTTAGAAAAGATTTTAGATTTATTACACTGGGTAATACATATTTCACTGCATATTGCAGCTCGTCAGACCCAAATGGTACAACAGTTGATCCTCAAAATATCCCCACAAAAAGATTATTTTACATAGACGCTCACAACTCCATATTTAAATAGACATTTGTAACGATTATTTACGAAACATTTCTCGCTCATTTAAAAAGAAACTCAAATAATAGAAAAAAAAGTAAGGATAAAGAAAAGGTAGACGATTGATTAATGGAAAGAAGAGAAAAAAGAGAGAAAACAGAAAAAATGAAGAGAAAGAAAGAAGAGAAAAAAAAAGAAAAAAGAGAAAAGGGAACGACAAACAGATACAATAAAAAGAATATAAACAGTATCCAGAGACATAAATGTTAACTTCAAGTATCGAAATAGCGTCTCAAACAACCCGTCTGCTTTCTTAGAAAACATGACGGGGAAAATTTAACTTTGAAATTTAGTTTCAAATATAATGAGATATATTTCCGGTACAAAAATAAATTTTACATCATAATTTTAATACAATTTAAAAAATGAGTACTCTTATCATTATTTTAAAAATTCATATTATTTTTTTAAAAATCAGTTAAAAAATAAAAATTATAATTAAATATAGAAAAAAAAAGAAAGAGAGAAAAAAAAAGCGAGCAAGACAGAACAGAATATAAAATAATTAAAAATAAACGTCCTAGATCGAAACCAACGTCTATTACACTAATATTCATTCTTAGAAATGCGACATGGGATTTATTCTTAAATTAAAATATACATATATATAAGTAAAGAATACCTAGTGAGCCAGACAGACCTACCTAGGTTTCACCTAAACGGATATATATATAATGGGGACAAATTTGTCAAGTAGCTGAACAGTGATATTTCAGTCTTGCCGACTTCGAAATTTCAAAAAATTAATGTGTTGTGTTCACTTTTTAGGGTTTTTGTTTTATTTCTGTACATTAATTTCATAATTATTTCGGTAACGCTCGAATTTTATTAATCCAGACAGTTGGGTATAAAACACAACAACTGTATATTGAATAAAATTGAATTAATATTAAAATATCTATGTTAATTCTGTTTATTTTTACTTTTCAGGTTAAATATTTTCATCATTATCATTTTATATTGGGGGGATGCTTAAAAGTCCTCGGCCTGACCAAGATGAGAATGTCATGAGAACAAGTTTGTATTAATCGTTTTTTAGTGTTGTATTGTTTGCAGGTGGTTCATTGCTTTTTATTGATTTTCATTGTGTTAATTTATATATATATATATATATATATATATATATATCTGTTTGTGTGTGTGTATATATATATATATATATATATATATATATATATATATATATTGTTAAATATAACATACAATGAATGTCTATTGTGTTTAATCAGGAGCCGTTCTAAACATCGTATTTTGGCTTTAATTTCAGGTGAAAATAAAGACAAAAATTCTCCAAGATTTGGATGTTTTGTATAATGCTGGTTCTAAGCTTTCGGCACACATGAGCAATCTTCAGAGAGGTTGCAGGGACGTTAACATAAAGACATCCATCATCAAAGATGATATGATCTTGTGTTGACATAAAACATTGCTATGCGACGATAGCAGTCACAGAATAGCAGACGCAGGTCGTAAATTTGTAATGCAGTTCTATGATGTCAAACCGGGCGAGTGGCCAAACTTTTAACACAACCATATGTCTAAATGCAATGTAATGTGTTGTGACCAGAATGAAATGTAATTTTTTCAAGTATGGGTTGCTTTGATTTAATATTGGACGCCATCTCCACTTAATCAAATAAAACTTAATAAAATCACAAATTGAACACTCTTAGTTACTGGCATTTGTTTACAATGTGTATATAACACGCTAAAATCTGCTTTCTTCCGGGTACACCGATAGCTAAAAGGTAGAATCTCCAACTAATGTTAAATCAGTCAGGTTTCAATCCCTGTTCGAAGCAGTCGGATGTCAAACCGTACTGATGAACTCTGATGTAGCAAAACAGGACTACCTGCGGATGACTACATATATATATATATTTGTGAATATTTAGGTTGCAAACTTTTTTTAACCATCTTTCATTGAATACGGCCGACAAGGATTATTTAATCAATCTCTTATTGAGAATTTCCATCATTCCAACACATTTCCGTTATTTTTTCTTGTCTGTCGTATTCAATAAAAGATATATATACGCGTGTGTGATCATTATTCCCATTCTTCCTAAGGTATGATTTTATAGAAAGCAATATATATATATATATATATATATAATCATTACTCCAATTCCTTCCTAGGGGAATGATGATTTCTTTCAAGGAATTATGTAAGCATGAGTAGATTTTGAAATGAGTAAGCGGTTGCACAGACACACCCTCTCGGCATTCATTGCAGTATCCTGCGGCAAGTTTCGATCCAGAACAATTGGTGAAGAGTCAGTTACAATGAATGGCTAAGCCAAACTTCAATGAAAGGTCCTGACCATCTGCCGTCTAACCGGTTCGAATTCATTGCTTTTTCTCCATCTTGAATGATTACCAGTCAAGTCTCAAGTCTACATTATTTCCATTATTACGGATTTTATTTCAATTATTATTGTTGCTTTTTGACACCACGTTCTGTGTAAATCAGTCAGTAAGTGCCATACGTTATACAAACTTAGGCGATCATGTCCTGAACGAGACATGATTGACTGGGCAGAAGATTTCTATTTGAATTCGTTGCATTCACTTACGCGCTAATATTCCTTGGAAAGGTATTAATCAATCTCTTCTACCTCCATCTATGGATTAAATAGAAGGACAAATAGGGTTCTAAAGCCTTGGTTAGCAAACAATCTCCACAGAAAGTAATGCTAACCTACTGCGAAAAATATATATGTATCACGTATGGCACTTAACTGACTGATTTTTACTATTATCCTTTTATATTGAGAAGATGTCAAAAAACCTTCGACCTGAACAAGAAGGGAAGTGTAATGGGGCCATGAAACGTATATGATAGTTTATATATGCCCGATACAGCTCAGTACACTTGGCACAATGTTTAAGTTTATGCCGAAATGTCCATCTGAATAAGATGGGAATGGCGTTGGTCCGTGATCGGCTCGGAACGAGAAATCGGGGAACCGAGTTCGAATTCCAGCTGAATTCATTGCATTCACTTACGCGCAAATAACCTTGGGAAAGGTATTAATCCGCCTATTCCTTCCAGTTATGGGTTAAATAACAGGACAGATTGGGTTCTATAGCCTTGGCAGGCAACCAGTCTACCGCAGAAAGCAATGGCAACCTACTGCGGGATAATCTTCTGCCCAGTCAGTCATGTCTCTTTCGAGACATGATCGCCCAAGCGTGTATCACGTATGGTACTTAACTGACTGACTGACAGGATGCGATGGGTAAATTATCCTTATTTTATATTTTTAATTTCACGCATGCGCTTTGTTTGTTTTTGATTTTGTCGACTTCACAGTATAGTAGGATCAGTTGGGCACCGTCTATGAGAAAAAAGAGCGAAATACCGCAATTCACTCCACTAGAAATTAAGAAATGGCATGCTGTACTGCTTGGCATTCACACCGGAAGCTCCAATATGAACATTTCAGAATGTTTGAGTGTCAATTTGTGTAGATCAGTCAGTAAGTGCCATACGTAATACACGCTTGGGTAATCATGTCTCGAAAGAGTTAATTGACTGGGTAGAAGATTTCTAGTTGAATTCGTTGCATTCACTTACGCGCCAATACTCCTTGGAAAGGTATTAATCAATCTCTTCTCCCTCCATTTATAGGTTAAATAGCAGGACAGATTTACTAACCCACGTGGGAAAAGAAATAAAATGTATTCTTTCGCAAGGGAAAATTATGATATCCCTTCACCGTTTTTATTTAAACGGTGTCATGGGAAAAAAATAATATTTTGACATTTTCTTGCAGCAGGAATGTCCGTGTTTGACAATAATATAAAATGATAATGACGAAAATATTTAACCTGAAAAGTAAAAATAACAAACAGAATTAACATAGATATTTTTTATTACTTTTATTCAATACTAATCTTGTGTTTTATACCCAACAGCCTGGATTAATAAAATTAGAGCGTTAACGAAATTAATATGAAATTAATGTAAAGAAAAAAAAACCCTTAAAAGTGAACACAACACATTAATTTTTTTCAAACTTCGAAGTCAGCAAGACTGAAATAACAAAGTTCAAATAAGTGACAAATGACCCGTTATATATATATATATATATATATATATATATATATATATAACGGGTCATTTGTCGCTTACTTGAACTTTGTTCTCGCTTACTTGAACTTTGTTATTAATCCAGGCTGTTGGGTATAAAACACAAGATTAGTATTGATCTTTATGCATATTTTAGAAAAAAGATACTAGACAGTTCACAATACAAACCATCACATTATTTTAGATACAATGATGATATTTTCTTCATATGGACTCATGGATTAGAAAAATTAAAAAAACTTCTTTACTTTCTGCAACAACTTCCACAATACAATCAAATTTACCATGGAACACTCATACACATCCGTCCCTTTCTTAGACGTCATGGTAAAATTAAATAAACATACACTTTCCACCAGTCTATACAACAAACCCACAAACCAACATAAATTCCTACACTTTAACAGCTGTCATCCCCTCAAATTAAAAAAATCTATCGTATACAGCTCATTTATTAGAATAAAACGCATATGCTCAGACCATCCAGATTTTCTAAACAACATTAACAACCTAACAAAACAGTTTCTAAAATGTAAATATCCAATAAAAATAATAAAGGAAGCACTACATAAAACCATCCACATAGATCGTAGCACACTTCTCACATACAAAAAACAAAAAGATAACAAGGGAATTCCCATGGATTTTAACCATAATCTATATTCCTACACATTTATCAAAAATTTAAAAAATGATTACAGGAACCTCCAATCAAACAAAAACATCAAAGACATTTTCGATAAACCACCCATAAATGCAAAGAAACAAACACCCAACCTATCAACTATCCTCACTTCTAACAAATATTTAAATAATACAAACCTATCAGGGAATTTAAAATGTGGGAAGCCTCGCTGTTTAATTTGTAGACATTTAATAACAGACAAAACATTCTCTGTACCCAACACCAAAATAAAATTACACCCACCAAACCTCACTTGTGACAGCAAAAACATCATATACTTTCTCTTCTGCTCAATTTGCTCCAACAGTGGATATATCGGCGAATCCGGTAATAGCTTTAGATTTCGCTTCAATAATCACAAACTAAATATACGACAAAAAAATGTATACTCCCCAATTGCAGCCCATTTTAATCAACCTGATCATACTTTAGAAAATTGCAAATGTTTACTAAGAGACTCCAATTTTACTTCTACATACACACACAGAAAGAAAGAAAAATACTGGATTTTAAAAATAAATATACACAAGCTAGGGTTAAATAGGGACTTAGGTGTGTTGAATCTTTACAAATATTTCAATAGCTAAAAATTTTTTTCAGATATTCCAAGAAATTTTTATCTAAAACAGACTTTCTCTACGGACGTGCCGCATGTTGTGAACAAACACACCACGTGATGTGAACAAAAAAAAATATTCGGACGCTATCATGAAATACGTTTCTAATTCAAATTTAAAAATCACTCGTTTCTGATGAAGGACCGAGGGCGGTCTGAAATATAAAATACAATAATAAAAATAAACAAATACTGTCCCCAAAAAGTACATTTTTAAATTCAAAACTTTTTATTAATATTCTTTTCTTTCCTATATATATATATATAGTCAGTGTGATGGAGAAATTTGTCACTTACCTAATCAGAGTTATCTTGATTTCGAAGTTTTGTGAAGGCATTTTATGACGTCTCACACCTCAGTTTTTTTTTTTTGTTTTTTTTTTATCTGCTGTTGTTTCCTAGTGTTTTTTTATTTGAATGTTGCTTGGTATAATTTTATATCTTTGTATGTGAGTGGTTCTATAGACTGTTGATTAATCTTTGCTGCTTGACCTTTCTTTAATGTGTTATATTGTTTGCAGGAGGGTCATTGCTTTTTCTTGCTTTTCATTGTGTTAACTTATATATATATGTGTGTGTGTGTGTGTGTGTGTGTGTGTGTGTGTGTGTGTGTGTGTGTGTGTGTGTGTGTGTGTGTGTGTGTGTGTGTGTGTGTGTGTGTGTGTGTGTGTGTGTGTGTGTGTGTGTGTGTTTCATTCATACAACTTCGGTTAAAGACCAGCAATAGGATTATTGTCAGACATGGACATTAGTGCGCGGAAAAAATGTCAAGATATTAGTTTATACCATGACACTGTTTAAATACAAAAGGTGAAGGGATATAATTTTTCCCTGTAAAGGAATATATTTCATTTCTATTTTCACATCGGTTAGTAAATAAATAATATTAAAACGGGTCACCGTGAAACGATAAGTGGAACGGAGAAATTAAATGAATGAAACAATGAATGTTGTTCTCACAGAAACATTTATAACACATACAGATATATATATATATAAACAAGTATATATAATATATATATAAACAAGTATATATATATATATATATATATATATATATATATGGCCCATGACGTAGAATCGCCGACTGACGCCACTTCGGTCGGGTTTCAATCCTGGGTTAAAAGCAATCGGATTCTAACCGTACTGATGTGCTGTGATACAGCGAAACAGATCTGTCTGCGGATGACTATATATATATATAAACAAGTGTCTACACGAGGAGAAATAAATATCTATTATGTCTAACGCAAAACAAAGAATCAGACGGAATTAAAAGTAAAACGTCTTAAATTGAAGATGCCTCTGTTCGGCTATTGTCATGACTCCAAATTTGGAGAGACCGAATTCATTTGTGTCCCAAAAGGATATGGTAGAGCTTCATCTATGTCCCCACGGGATGGCAAGAGTTTTATGTTCTAGTGGAACATGGCAGTAGTGAAATTCTGACTAGGCCAAATCCCTAGGCCGAGGAGAACAACCTTCTTCCTAGGTTGCTGTTAGCTGAAAGAATGGGACTAGCTCTTGGATCACTATCAGAAGTGACATCACTAGTGGTTGTTATGTGACCACCTGACTTTATCTAGACCAAAAGGAGATAAACATCTCTTGCATCCTTGCAACGGTGTCAAAGCATAAATCATTCACTCTTTGGTAAACTTTATTGTTTTTTTGTTTTTTTAATCGTATCACCCCGAGCAAGGCGGTAACGCCACTGATGTGCAGGGGGCTACGTAATAGTGAAAAGATTGAAAAAGAGAAAACCGGAAGCCACATCCTAAACAGGGAACAAGTGATGAGCCTCTTAACCTGTTCAATAGACGTGGGTGGAGTGTGAACCGGGCGATAGATAGCTCTATCTACTCCAATTGAAAAACAAAGTGAGAAGATTGGTAAGAGAAAGTCGGAAACCACATCCTAACCAGGGAACAAGGGATGATCCTCTTAAATCAATGCTTCCATCGCTGTTAATACTTTCTTCGTTCCTTATACATTTGGATATATAAAATTACTAAGTTTTAACTTAGTATAAGTCGAAAATGGCTGAATTCAAAGATTAACGGTCTTCGAAATTCTTTCCTTGGAAGAGGTTACCAGCAGAATAACAAAAATTTCAAACTATATGTATCGAACGACCTTTAAACAACCGAGCAATTTAGTATAATTTAGTAACAAAGAAATGGATAACAATTATAAGTGAATGAGATACACATTCAGTAGAATAAATTAAACAGAAACTCAAACTTACCACGTGCCGATAACTGAAAGAGTTGATAAAATTTCTGTCGGACATGCCTGATTTCACATTTGTTCTCCAGAATAAATTTTGTCGGTGTTAAAAAAGCTATAATTAGAATTATAATAAAACCTAAACCGAGGATGAAAGTGAATTTATACGTTTTTTGATGTTCTTGAGAATTTACAACAAAAATGTTAAACAAAATTTATTAGACTATTTGGCAAGATTTTATTAGGTTGTTTATTTACAAGAATAATTTTATATTCACATTCTAATAACTAACAATAAAAATTAATGCAATGCAGTATTTATCATTTACCAATTTATAAAGAAATAAATATGGAAAAAATTTTATTTATGAAGATTTACTAAATTATTAAAATATGACGTTCACCTCCGCAATCATGTCCCCTCGCTGTTCGTGAAGTTGATCTCATTGGACCAAGCCTTGTTTCGCACCACGTTGTGTTAATTGATCGCTATACTGGCTTGGTCCGAATGGTTGAGTGGAATTGATGACATGGTTTTAGAGTAAAGTCACACGAAAAAAATAACTTGGATAAAAGAAAAGTTTTTATTGTCAATTCCTAGATACAAAGTTGTTAGTACAGTTATTAATGGCACAAGCAAGCCTATAATCTCCATGCAATAACTATCAAGCGTTTCCGATTATCGTGGCATTGTGTTTGTTGTCTTGTTTTATTTTGTTTTGTCTTTTTTTGTGTGTGTGTGTGTGTGTGTGCGTGCGTGCGTGCGTGCGTGCGTGCATGTGTGTGTGTGTGTGTGTGTGTGCGTGCGTGTGTGTGCGTGTGTGTGTGTGTGTGTGTGTGTGTGTGTGTGTGTGTGTGTGTGTGTGTTTTTAACGCGACTTCTGGAATAAGGCTTTAAATCGGAGGTTTTTCTTCAGAGCGGTGAATCACAACAAATAAGGTAAAGCTGTGATCTCGTCTCTCTTCTTCGGCCCGCCTCTATCCACTGGTCTGCACCGGTATTTGTCTAGACTGCTTTCTCTCCATTTGCTGTTCAAAATATCCATATTATATGGAGTCTCGCATCCAGTGGGGGTGGGTTATGACATCCTGTGGGTATGCTAGCGTTTCCCAAAGCAAACACTCAGGGCTATTCCTGCAAATGTCCAAGTATGGGGAGTTAATCTTTCCTCCTTGGAATTCTACTTGAGCCTTCCCCCTTCCTTTGGTCATCTGGTTAATTTCGCAGCCATGGGTGGCGAATTCCTCTATTTTCTCTTTTCCGGAGGGTCCTTAGAACGTGCCTTCACTTTTCTTGGCCAAAACTAGATGGTCCCTTTGTTTTACCTTTCCTCTCTTTTTCTTTACGGCAGACTAAAAACACTAATTATCATTTTTTTTCTGTTTTCCTTCGTCTGGTCACCAGTATATCTTCAGTCTATCGAAAATAATGTTTTTCTATCCTCTAATTTTTTTTTTTTTTTTTTTTCATAGTGTCACAAAAATATGAAAACAAACTATCAAGAAATCTTTATTACTTATCATTTTATGAAGTTCGAATCGATTGGCAATTTGAACAAGACGATGTTTTGCCAACCATTTCAGTAAAAAAATATAATAAATCTTTTTTATGTGCTGTGTCTGTTCAGGACGTAAGCGATGATGGACTTTCACTTACCTCCTATTTCTTGGCACTCTCATTAATTTCCACTTAGTATGTCTCCCAAACCCAGCCCCGCAATCAACTTGCTCAAGCCTATCAAGTATGTCTCGTGTTGTTTCCTCCTGTCTATATTTCCCTCTATCCGTGCCGTGAGTATTAGATTCTCCGAGCCATCTTTCCTCATTACAGGTTCCACAAACTTCATTTGTATCTTCCTGATGTTAAGTATAAGTTTCCATTTCGTTTGCATTCTCCCTAAAACCTTGTCGTTGCTCATATGTTCGGTCCATAGTATCCCCAGCATCCTTTGGTAGAAACACATTCCTGCTGATTCAAGTCTCTCCTTCATCTTTGAGGAGATTGTCCAGCATTTGCTGCCATGTAGGAGGACAGATATCACATAACAATCCAGTACACTTTTCATTGTTTACAATGAAATCTTCCTGTTTCTCAATACTCTGCTTAGATTTTGCAATGCTTCCTTGGCCATGCCAGTGCGCCTTCGGATCTCAGTGTCGCACTTTCTGTCCTCCGTCAGAACACTTCCCAAATATTTAAATTTCTACACCTGCTTGACATTAGTATCCCTGACCTGTACTTGGCATTTTGGGTTTCTGTTTTTGCTGATGATCGTGCATTCAGTTTTCTGGAAGTTTATGTTTAGACCTTTCTTCTCGCCCTTCTTTGCTACCTTCTGTAGGAGGTTCTATATTTTCCCTCCGTGACTGCTATCATCACTGTGTCATCTGCTTATCATTTATTGATAGAATTGTGGCTGCTAATGACTTATAGTTCTCTAAGAATTAGGTGAAAAGATACATCCTTGTATAACACCCCTTTCTATTTTTGTATATCTGCTGAATTCATTTCCTCTTCGTATGCAGATGGTTGGCTACCAGTATAGATTCTTGATTATTCTGGTGTCTTTACCGAATATGTCGAGATTGCCGAGAGTGTAAATAATAAAATGGTGCTTATTATTTTTCTTGTCAATTATCAAGAACACTTTCATATGTTTAAGTTTTTTTTTATTTTTAAAACAATGAACATTTGCCGAGGGAGTGATGATAGTTAAAATAAAAGCTATGTTGTAAGAAAAAACGTCTTTTTAGCACGCCCTTCTTTTTTACGGGTTTTTATTTAAGATTCTATGTTTCGCATCTTTTTTCTTGGTGTCCGGTACATATTTTACATATAATTTCTCTAATATTCAGGTAATTTTACCTATCATAAGCCATTATCAGAAGCTTTTTTTTTTTTTTTTAGTTTTTGTACAAGGTTTTTTTCATTTTCAGATATTGCGTTTTGCGTGTTCGTTTGGGGCGTTCATGGTGTTTTTTATTATTAATATTTCTGGTATTCGTAGTTGTATTTTACCGTTTATTTGGGATAACACCTTTGTGTTATTGGTAGGAATTTGCGATTTATGGCGTTTTTCCGTTATGTCGATTTAAACAACTTAATTATAGGTATTCTCTGATTCTAAGACTATGTGAGAGGTATACCAGATATTTGTGAACATTTTTGAAAATAAACAAATAAAACTGAATATATATATATATGGGGATGGGGGTAGGGTAGATGGGAAGAGTGTTTGAGAAAATGGATGCGAGTTAGTGTGATAGGAGGTGTCTATTAACCTTACATATAAATTCCTGGAGATTGTAGCTGTCTGGGAAGCAAGTATATGGAAGGGAATTCCACAGGCGGGAAGTGCGAGAAAAGAAGCTGTTAGAGTAGAAATTGCGGTTACATTTTATCTGTTTCACTGTAAAAGAGTGGGATCTAATCTAGTATCTCATGCAAATTCATACCTAGTGGGCACCAGTGATCTAAGTTCATCGGAGCAGAAGCCGTGAAAATATGTATAGAAGAGGCACAGGGAAGCCACACCACGCTGCCAAGTCGGTATCGATCACATTACAGATTCTCTGTTGTATTTTGTCAAGAACTCCGAGGACAATAGCAGGGACACCCGACCAGATGTGGCAGCAGTATTCAATACACGGGCGGATGGTAGATTTATATATGTGCAGGATGGACTCAGACTGGAAAAACTTCCGGTCCCTGTACAGAGAACCGACTTTCATAGCAGCGGATTTAGCAATGGATTCGATATAGTTATTCCACTTGAGGTCCGCTGAGATTGTGAGTAGGCGTAGTGTTTTGCTCTCAGGGAGGCTAGCCTGTTCCATGCTAATGGAAGGAAGGAGCGATTGTCTATGATGGTTAATTGATAGCAGCTTCGTTTTGGAAGTATTAAAATTTACAAGCCATTTCTTACCCCAGTACACCACGGATTGGGGGTCCTTCTCAAGCTCGGCAGCGAGGTTCTCTTTGTCACCCACACCAGATTTTTGATCGAGGCGAGAGTAAACTGTGGTGTCGTCTGCGTACATGCCTACTTGGAATCTTATAGCATCGGGGAGATCGTTAATGTAGATCAGAAAGAGCGTAGGACCTAGGATAGAGCCTTGAGGGATACCCACGTTCGTATGGTAGTTTTGGGAGGCATGTTCGTTTAATACTACCTTTAATGTGCGATTAGAGAGGGATGACTGGATTAGGTCAAAGAAATGTCCAGTTATACCATAGCTTCGCAGTTTGCGTAGAAGGCCAGCATGCCAGACTCTGTCGAACGCTTTGGAAATATCCAACGCAACGGTTGGAGCTTCGCCATTCTTGTCGAGAGCCTGGTATATATACTCAGTGATGGTCGTTAGCATATCAGCAGTAGACCTGGTGAAGCAGAAACCATACTTTTTGTTCGAGAGGAGCCTGTAAGGTGTGTGATGCTGAAACACCTCGGAGTTGATAATGGCTTCGAACACTTTGCTAAAGATGGGAAGGAGCATTCAGCCTTGTTCGCTAAGGATCTCAAATTCATTGATTAGATATACTTTTTATTTTGCAAAATGTTTTCTTTTTTTTTATATATAATTATTATTTTCATGTAAAAATATATGAAGGGGGAAATAAATACCTTCAATGTAAAAATCTTTAAAATGAGTTCGGCATTTCTTAATAGCGAATATGTCTTTTACAATTTACATAAATTTATAAATACAAAAAAAATAAGAAAGTCTAATATTGTTTGTTTATCGGGGTGAGCGCGAACGCCAACCCCACACTTAGAAATAGCGCACCCGAGTCGCCCACATTTGGGGCGATCGCAAAGGTCAACCCAACCGTAGTGCAATGGAAGGGCCTCGCTCTGGGAGAATGGCCTAGCTGATTACCGTTAACTCCTGTGCCAGGTAAGTAATTATTTACTCTTCTCCCCCACTTGAGAGAGATGTGACACAAGGTCTTTTTTAATGTGGGGAAACTGAGCGCGTACGCCCAGGTACTGGTCAAAATATTACCTATCCACCGTAGTGGATAGGTTCAAAACTGGTCTTAAAACTGGTCTTAAAACTAGTCTTAATTTGGTCATTCCCGACCCCAGCCCGAAGGCCGGGGCCAGGTAAGTATATTATTTACTCTTCTCCCCTACTTGAGAGAGATGTGACACAAGGTCTTTTTTAATGTGGGGAAACTGAGCACGTACGCCCAGGTACTGGTCAAAATATTACCTATCCACCGCGGTGGATAGGTTCAAAACCAGTCTAAACTGGTCTTAATTTGGTCATTCCCGACCCAAGCCCAATATTTATTCCGTAAATTTACAGAATTATGGCACAAGGGCCGAAAAAGTGGCAGGGGGAACAAAACTTGGGTTGGTCTTCAGGTACTCTATCCTATACCTAGCTAATCAGATTCGCGACCCACACATACGTTACAATGTTTCTCACTCACCATAAGAATTTGTCCATCAACGCTCATACCTATCGTACACCAAAATCCCACAAAGCATACCGGGGACCTAAAAAACACCCCAAATGTACATAAAAATTTGTGACTTTGTACAATAGTTACAAAAATATCTTTAAAAATTTTTGCATGAAATGACATGAGTTGGAGGGGTATGAAGAAACAAAAAATCCCCAGAACAAAAACAATTTCAACAGAAAGATATATACATGATGTTAGTTAGACCCAAACACACCCTCAAAAATAAAGAGGCCGCTGTATTTTGCTTAAAAAGACAAAATCAAGGAGCTCTCTTTCTACGGGGAATGGAGAAGAAAGGTACAAAAATAAATTAGGCTGGAGAATATATAATACTGACCCAGATGAGAGTGAAAAACGGGACAAAATAAAAACGGACACCGGGAATCTCAAACTGGATCATAACAAAAGCAATGGTTCCGGGAACAGGCCGGGACAAACACATTCACTCACATTAACTAGGTACACCAAAAACATCTTACCTTAACCGAGGGAGGGGTTCCAAAGGAATCCACCCCGATGTGACTAGAAGATCTAAAAGAGAAAATCAAGGCTAGCCCCGGTCACGCGAACCAGGCTCGCTGCATATATCCACCTTTCGCCAAAGTCTGTCGGAGTCAACCGTTTCCGTTCAGTTCTAGTCTTCATTTTGAGCTGGTGCTCAAAATATCGGATACTCATCCATCGACATGCCAAGCTTCCTCCGCAGTTTATCCTTCACGGCGCCCACCACTAATCCCCAATAGATTTTCCTAGGATGTGAAAGGTCACTGGACCGTGGAATGGCCCGCAGGGCCTTCAGACATTCGAGGAGGAATTTCGGCCGCCCCCGAGGCTTGCGGCTGCGCCTCGAGACCGGGGGAGTGATAGTGAGGCTAGGGAACATGTCCCTCACTACCCCCGAAAGCAACCGATCTTCCGCCAACGCGCGCCTGAGAAATACCACCCGTGAAGCGAGCACGTGGCTCCTCAAGTGCGGCATTCCCAGACCCCCATGACACGGACGTAGGCAACAGACTCCTTTGTCGACCATATGTTTTCGTCCTCTCCATAAACAGGAGAATAGCAAACGCATTCCCGACCCAAGCCCAAAGGCCGGGGCCAGGTCAGTATATTATTTACTCTTCTTCCCCACTTGAGAGAGATGTGACACAAGGTCTTTTTTAATGTGGGGAAACTGAGCGCGTACGCCCAGGTACTGGTCAAAATATTACCTATCCACCGTAGTGGATAGGTTCAAAACCGGTCTAAACTGGTCTTAAAACTAGTCTTAATTTGGTCATTCCCGACCCAAGCCCGAAGGCCGGGGCCAGGTCAGTAGGTATTTACTCTTCTCCCCCACTTGAGAGAGATGTGACACAAGGTCTTTTTTAATGTGGGGAAACTGAGCGCGTACGCCCAGGTACTGGTCAAAATATTACCTATCCACCGTAGTGGATAGGTTCAAAACCGGTCTAAACTGGTCTTAAAACTGGTCTTAATTTGGTCATTCCCGACCCAAGCCCGAAGGCCGGGGCCAGGTCACTATAAAAATTACGCGAAAATTCTTTCTTTATGTACTTCGAAAGCTATGACACTGCCTCCGGTGGTTTCCCCGCGAGAAAAATGACGTTGATAAAAAAAAATGTCACAGAACAAAAATGAAGCTAGACTCGCTTTTCACAATAGTCAAACTGATTTTAAATTCTTTCACATTTTTATCATTGACGAAAGCCAACATTTAATCAGTTAATTACTTGCCATTTGGATTTTCACACTAATTCAAATCAAGAGGAAGTAATTCGTTTAGAAATAGGTTCGATCCCAAAGAAAAGCGCAATATTTCAGTTTTAACAAATCATTTATTCGAAATTTTGCTTTAGAAAACGAAAAAAAAAATCAACATTCGTTTCCTTTTCACTGAAATATTTTTGGAATTCCACCTGAAACGCAAATTTATGAACTCTTAAAAAATAAAACAGCCATAATTACGTCCCCTTTTACGACTTTAACAAAACATTTCATCTCAATTTCAGACATCCGTCTTCATGGAGAGACAATTATTAATAACTGCATTCAGTCTCATTCTCCTCGTCAGTCTCGGTCTCTCTCAAGCGCCCCACTGAAAACTTTTGCACACTACTATGTCAAATGATATTTGTTTGCATTTGAAATGCAACGATGTAAACATTTTTCTTCCTGAAGAAGAAAATAAATAAATAAATAAAAAAAAGGTCAATTTTTATTTCAATTTACAAAAGCTTTTCCACAAAATCATGGCAAATATTAATAAAATTTAAGCTCGGAGTTTTATCACATTTCACATCAAAATTTTAAATTTTGCATAAACTAATTTTAATAATGATTTTAAAAAATTTAAATTACCTTTTTCGCTTTGTAATTGTTTTAATAATATTAGTAAGTCGAAAAAGTAATATCAATATTTTTTTCTTTTCGATTTATCTTTCACACACAACTTCTATTTGACTTTGGATACAAAAAGTTAGCATTAGTGCAATGAATATGATCAATTGATGACAGTTTAAATGCCAACTTGAAAAAGATCAGAATTGATGAAGACAAGACATAGAAAATTAGCAAAACAATATATATATATATATATATATATATATATATATTGTTTTGCTAATTTTCTACAGAAAATTAGATTTTAAATTAGTAGGTTCTGCCCAGGACTTTCTGAGACACATCACTCGACTCAAAAATGCATTTTAAATAATTTAAATGTAGTCTTTGAAGTTAAATTTTGGTTTTATTTGTAACATAATAGCCTGAAGCTAATCATATTGAAAAAAAATTCCATATGTAAATAAAGCTTTTAGATATTTTTAAAACATTCACCTGTTTCACAAGGTCTCATTAAACTGCCATTATAGATGAAAAATGTGTATGGATTTAGAGAGAAACCCTCGTAAAACGAATTTAAAAATCTCTTAAAAATCAAGTAAATGTCCTAGACATATGTTTCAAAGTAAATTGGTAAATTTAAGAATTAACTGGATTTTCAAAAAAAAAATAATGCTTGCCTTTTGCTTAGAACATAAAAGATGACCTTTATGTATTCACAATCTGTGAGATGTGATCAAAGTAATAGCTCAACAACAGTAGTTTTCACTATTAAACATTGACTCTTAAAAAGCACAAAATTTAAAAAAAGAAATACAGAACGCCTGCAGTGTAATAATCAAAATTTATATTTAAAAATAAATTATCACTAACCTTATATAACTGATTGTTTAAAAAATAATATTATATATAATATAATATACTTTTATTTTTCTTGCTACTTTAGAAGTATAAAAAAGAAATTAATTAAAAACTATAATGTTTTTGAGTTTATATATATATATATATAAGTATGGGTGGAATAATATTCCTTGTCCTAAGAAACACTATATATATATATATATATATATATATATAGGTTTCATTGAATAATATAGACAAGTTCTGTCTATTTATTTTGTGTAAGATCCGTTCGTATGATCTGATTAGCTGGATAGTTTTGTCATGGAAAGACAAGAAATCGCAATAATTGTTGATTTTTTTATCAGGTCTGAGCTTTCGGCTTACATAAGCCATTATCAAAGGATGAACATTTAATGTTCAGTGAACATAGAACATTTAAATTATTATTAACAGAGTGGAGTTATACAGAGAAAATTAGACAGGTCCATTTTTTGTGTCGCACATGGCTGTAGGCCGAGAAGGAATGGTGGTAGTGGGTTTTTTGTTCAATTGAGTGTATAGTGGCATGAGGGATTGGTCTGGGAACTGCTACTACTATGGTGTAGGGGGTAAGTATAATAACTATGACCTCTCCCGTCGATTATAGGTATTGAAGTATGTTAGTAGAGCTGTCGAAATTTATTTTATTTAGGCTAGGTTTAAACTGTTTGATGTAGATAGCTTCTAGAATTTTAAGTTTTCGTTTATTATTTTCTTGTCTAAGTATATGCGTGTTTTCAACAAGTGTTTTCCTAAGAAGGGTGTGTTGATAGCCGTGGTGTTTTAAATGTCGGAATATGTTAGAATTTTCATTTAAGTGCAATGTAAGTCTCCGCGAAAGCGAGTTAGTAGTATGTCCAATGTAGGTATTATTTAGTCTGTTAGAGATACATTCTCGAAAGGGACATTTAAATTTATACACTACATTGTTTTTTTTGCAAATCGCTAACGGTGGGGGAGGAGGAGTTGCTGACGATTGAGTTGGATGTTGTGGATTTAGCGTAATATATATATATATATATATATATATATATATATATATATATGCTGATGACTATTTACGCTCTCACACTATGAGCACTATGGAGGAATGGTAGACTTTGAAAAAACAGTAGCTACTCACGCTTCTACGCATCGTTCATTCAGTAATAAATTTGAACTTTCTCGGCTACTGGTGTGTATAACACGCTAAAGTGCGCCTTCCTCTACCGAGCGCCCATAGCTCAGGGGCAGAATTGCCGACTGATGTTAATTTGGTCGGGTTTCAATCCGGGCTAGAAGCAATCGGATGTCTAACTGTACTGATGAGCATCGAAACTATGCGGGTGACGATGTATATCAGATTGAAAAAAGCACTGAGGAGTGAGAATATCATAATAGTGACATCACGAAACTTCGAAGTCGTCATGACTCTGCTCAGTTTAAGTGACAAATTTATACACATTAATCATATATATATATATATATATATTAATGAAGTTTCATTGAATAATATAGACAAGTTTTGTCTATTAATTTTGTGTAGGATCTGTTCGTACTGTCTGATATACTTGATGGTGATAACGTTGAAAGACAACAAAAAATCACAGTAATTGTTGATTTTTTTATCGGTTCTAAGCTTTCGGCTCACATAAGCCATTATCAAAGAATAAATATTAACACACAGTAAACATAGAACATTTAAGTTATTAACAATAAAGAGAATTAAATTGAAGAGACAAGTCCATCCCTACCGTGCCTTTTGTTGATCCAAACAACACTATATATATACAACGTGACGGAGTCTCCATGGGTTCAGTGCTTGGTCCGACTTTTAGTAATTTCTACATGTCTAACCTCGAAAATACTACCTTTACAAAATTTAAAAAACCATCAATATATCTAAGATACGTTGATGATATCCTATTATTAATTAAAAATACTGACGAAATCTTACAACTTCAAAAACAGATTCAAAATAACTCAGTTTTAAAATTCACTTATGAACTTAGCAATGATAACAAAATTCCTTTCCTTGACATACTAATTAACACTGATGACAATAAATTCACTATCTCACCGTATAAAAAACCCACTAACAAAAATCCCACCACACTCAATTATATTAGTGAATGCCCCCACTATTATAAAATGGACATTATAAAAAATCTACTATATCGTGCAAAAACCAATTCGTCTACAAAACAGATCTTCCACAGTGAACTAAAAAACATAAAACAGACACTCATTAACAATAATTTTCTCAACTATATAGTTGATTAACAAATACGACATTTTCTTAAAAACCTTAACACGGAAAAACCGACACATGATACTAGCCCAACCAATCCCAAACATATCACTCTCTTATTTATTTATTTATTTATTTATTTTTTAATCATATCACCCCAAGCAAGGCGAAAACGCCACTGATGCGCAGGGGCTACGTAAGAGTGAAAAGATTGGAAAAGAGAAAAATCGGAAACCACATCCTAAACAGGAAACAAGGAATGAGCCTCTTCACCTGTTCAATAGACGTGGGTGGGGTGTGAACCGGGCGATAGTTTAGTCTATCTACTCCAATTGAAAAAAAAAATTGAAAAAAAAGAGTGAAAAGATTGGAAAGAGAAAAACCGGGAACCACATCCTAAACAGGAAACAAGGGATGAGCCTCTTCACCTGTTCAATAGACGTGGGTGGTGTGTGAACCGGGCGATAGTTTAGTCTATCTACTCCAGTATCGTAGCCAGATGCACTCTAACTACCAACTAGACGAAAATATCCTAAAAAAACTCATAAACACTAATATTTCTCCGACAGACCCTAACAAAAGAATTAAGTTTATCATATATTACACTAAATCCACTACATCCAATTCATTCGTCCGCAACGACTCTTCCCCCACCGTTACCGATTTGCAAAAACCAATGTAGTTTATAAATTCAAATGTCCCTTTCGAGAATGTATCTCTAACAAACTAAATAATATCTACATTGGCCATACTACAAATTCGCTGTCACGGCGTCTTACGTTGCACTTAAATGACAATTCAAATATATTCCGACATTTAAAACAACACGGTTATCAACGCACACTTCTTAGAAAACACATATATACTTAGACAAGAAAATAATAAACAGCAACTCAAAATCCTGGAAGCTATCTACATTAAACAACTTAAACCTCGTTTGAATACGATAAATTTTGATATCTCAACTAACATACTCAAATGCCTGTAATCGGATCAGGGACCAAAACGCCACCATTTTGTCACTGTCTGCGGCCATCCGCCACGGTTGGGATGGACTTGTCTCTTCAATTTAATTCTCTTTATTGTTAATAACTTAAATGTTCTATGTTTACTGTGTGTTAATATTTATTCTTTGATAATGGCTTATGTGAGCCGAAAGCTTAGAACCGATAAAAAAAAATCAACAATAACTGTGATTTTTTGTTGTCTTTCAACGTTATCACCATCAAATATATCAGACAGTACGAACGGATCCTACACAAAATTAATAGACAAAACTTGTCTATATTATTCAATGAAACCTGCATTAATGAAAAAATGCTGCCAAAATACACACAATTTATATATATATATATATATATATAGAGAGAGAGAGAGAGAGAGAGAGAGACTACAAAAGTAGGTAAACAATTAGTATTATATCAGTATTTCCAGTATTATAATGGTGGTTTATTAAAATCATTTTAATGAACCACCATTTTAATACTTTTTATAATTTTTACTTTCAGAATTTTATCATAATGCATTCATTAAAAGTTTTATTTCTTAATAAATAAAAATAAATACTTTGCAACTAAAGCATTAATTTAACGTTGAATGGTAATTCAACAGACGAAGAGTGAAAATGGATTTTTAAAATATACTCGGAGACATTATTATTGATGTTTTATTACAAACGTTTTTTACTGGCATGAAGTGGAAAGTGTAAATTGAATCAATTGCTAAGCTTCCAGCTAAGAAAAGTTTTTTCCTATGGCGCGCTAGACAATTTTTCTCGCCAGAATATATCTTACATATTTATAAGTCTACCATTGGTCCTTGCTTTGAATATTTCTGCCGCATATGGACTGTGTTCCTACTGTATATTTAGAGATTATTGATAAAATCCAGTGAAGAATCAGCAGTATCATTGGTCCTGACCTGGCATCTTAGTCACTTTCCTACCGCCGTAATATAACTTCTCTATGCCTTTACTGTAAATAATCACAGGTCATGGAAAATAGGTTTTGCTTGTCAACAGAAATTAAAAAGATACTAGTCATCGCAAAATGAACTGCTAATTCCAACACCAAAACAAGGACATTATCCACCATTTGTGTCAAATGGAATGTCAAAGGTATTGACCTTTACGAACTTATGGAACATGGAAGAGCCATTGTTGCAGGTATTTAATACCAACAACTTGTACCTAAATATTACATCGAAAGTTCATTTTAAATTTTGGAATTGTTAATTTTAACTCCTCAAAAATGAAACTGCTCTCTTTCAATTATCTGAGAGAACTGTTTTTACCTTCCATAAGTATGGTTGATGCTAACCTCCAGGAAAGTGACTCGTTTCTCCTTCTTAGACTAACGTTTTCAGCTGACTTCAAGTGGAAAGAGTATATTGAATCCATTACCAGATCTACTGTTAAGAAAGCGTCTTCTTTGTGTCCTACTAGACAGTTGTTCTCGCCAGAATTTATCTTAGATATTTATTAGTCTATCATTCACACTTACTTTGAATATTGCTGCCACATCTGGTCTGGTACTCCTGCTATATATTTAGAGATTCTTGATAAAATCCAAAGAAGAATATTTTTTATTTATTTATTTAAGTGTTATTTGTAATGGATACTCCTATTTGAGATTATTTGTTTTTATTATTAAAAAGTATATATGTTTATTTACGTCTAGTAGCCTTACTATTCGAGAAATTTTGCTATAAATATATGCGCCCTCCAGCAGAATTTGAATCGGCGTTCCCTAAGGGAAATCATTAATCTGACATGACTTGACACCTCGGCTACACAGAACCTCCTAATCAAACAAAGCCCAAATAATGCTTTTGAACATACAAATCTCCCGTTTCTCAAAATGTACATATCTGTTTTTCGTATCCTAACGTAATCAAAGACATATTTTAAGGAAATGTATTAAAACTGATATGTTTTTTTTTTATTTATTTGTTTAAACTTTATTTGTAATGGATACTCATATCTGAGTATATATGATCTGTTTGTATTATTAAACAGTATGTAATTTTATTTACATCTACCGGCCTGAATATGCGAGATAAACAAAACATTCGCGTTGTTATTGGTCCTGACCTGACATATCGACTTCTGTCACTTTCGCACCACCGTAACTTACCTTCCTGTGTCTTTTCTATAAATGATTTCATAGGGATTGTTCTTATGAACTTTCCGCAGTGAAAGCTGGACTTGAAGCGCAGTACTAGACTGGCGGGAAGTTCTCATCATTTTACAGTCGAAATGCCTTGATGTAACCGTAAGTTATATAATACCAATTTCTTCTCTCGCACTTCTCGCTTGTGGAACTCTCTTCCGGATTCTTGCTTCCCAGAAGATTTTGATCTTCAAAAATGTAAATGCAATTAATCATTATGGGCCATCTTCTTAGTTTTTATTCATTTATTATTCTATTTCCTAAATAGCGGTTTTTCACATATTCTCTAACACTCAGTAACTCCCTTGCGTCTTAGTGGCTTTATTGACTTGCTTGGAGTGAAATGAATCAATGTTTGTATAATCAATACACTACGTTAGGTGAGCAACTTTTGTTTTTATTTCTATTTGTTGTATACTTACTTTTGCATAGATTATATATTTTTCCACTGTTTACAATAATCAGGAAATCTTCTCAAATGCAGTTAACTTACAAAATATTATGTAAAAATGTAATATATATATATATATATATATATATATATATATATATATATATATATATATAATGTAACAGTAAGCACTTAAAAATTTAACATATTTTCATTTTAGCACGATAAAATTAATTATGTATGTGTATATATATATATATATATGTGTGTATGTATTAGGTTATTACAAAATTAATGCCAGATTTCAGAAACATAACTTTATTCTTAAAAAGTTAACTGAAGAAATGTTGAAATTAGTCAAAATACGAGCCTTGAGCATCTATGCACCTCTGCCATCGATCGACGAGATTATTTATTCCTCGTTGATAAGTTATTGGCTGTGATGCAATAAAATTTTTGAAAGCTGATTCCACCTCTGATTTGGACCTAAAAGTTTTACTATCTAAAAATGTGCTTAGACGCTTAAAAAATGATAATCAATGGGTGAAAGATCAGGAAAATATGGAGGATGTAAGGAATTCTTGTATACCAAGTTTGAGAGTTTTCCAACGTCATTTTTGCAACATGTGGCCGCGGATTATCGTAGAGCAGAATTGGACCGGGTCGATGCACCAATGCAGGTCCCATTTCTTGCGGACGTGCATGCATTTCAGCAAGTTAATTGCAGTAAAGCTCTGCATTAATGTTCTGACTGGCTTCCAGAAAGCTGTAGTTGATAACACCAATTGTAAACAACTAGACCCTCACCATAATCTTTTGCTGATGAAACTTTGTCTTTAGGAAATGTTTGGTGGACTCATCACAATCAAGCCATTGATCTGTTCATTTACGGTTATTATAAAGGATCAACTTTTCATCACGAGTGACTATTTGGTCAAGAAAGGGATCATTGGTGCTATGGTGAAAGAGAATCGTGCACATTTCAAAGTTTTTGATTTTCATTGAGATCATGAGGAACCCATTTTCACTTTACTAATATTCTGTAAATGGCGTGAGACTGTTTCAGTGCTAACACCAAGAGTCTGAGACATTTCTCTGGCACTTTAACGTGGGTTTTTCTCAACAACTGCTTGCAGTTGTTCGTTGTCAAGACTAAATAACTGAATAACTAAAGACTCTCATCACTAATACGAAATTTCTGGAACCACCTTCCTACTACCCGGTCACTTGTGGATCCATCTCTTCATGCTCTGTTGATATTGGCCGAAATGTGGGAAGCACTATTCCCAAGTTTGAACTCATGCAAGAAAAGTAAACGGAAATTATGTTTTGTCATGTTCATAATTCTTCTATGCTTCAAGAATATTTCTGTCTGAAAATAAGTTAAAAACTTTTAAAGAGTACACATGAATTATTATGTATACGAAAATCCATCTAATATATGCAGTGAATACTATGTTAAAATGGTTTTTCAAAATGCAACGCTTCGAGCGGCCATTATTTTTGTAACAACCTAATACGTATATATGTTTAATTGAATAAAATTGGTCATGATGTGTCTACTAATTTTTATACTGATTTTTTCCAGTTGTCTATTCAGTTTTTTGATGTCGATATTAATGAAACGTGTTTGAATGAAGATATGCTGCCTGAATATACATGTGTGTGTGTGTGTGTGTGTGTGTGTGTGTGTGTGTGTGTGTGTGATAACCAAATATAATTTTAAGGTAAAAAAGAATTATAACTTTCACAAAGACAAAATGTTAAAAAATCAAAAGAAAACGATTAAACCAATTACCTCATGTTTTTTCAATGTGTATAGCATATACAGAAAGTAATGGCAACCTACAGTGGGAATTTTTTTCAGTCAGTCATATCTCTATCAGACATGATCACCCAAGCGTGAATCACGTATGACACTTAACTGAACTGACAGCACATACGTCCATCCCAAACCATAACATTATAATCACAATTTAAACCGCATTCATTTATTATTTTTAAAGAAATATTGACATTGTATTGAAGATCAAGTTGACTGTCAAGGAAGAAGTCGAAATTGAGTTCCACAGACAAGAAAAGCTAGAAAATAAACTATTATCATAAAAATTACAGTTACATCTAACCATTTTAATTTTGAATTTATGAGACCTTACCGCCAATCTAGTACTGCGCTTAAATTCATAAAGTTTAGGCACCATAGCAAAGAGTCCATCTGAATAAATACCATGAGATTATTTATATAAAAAAACGCAGAGAGCTACATTACGGTGGTAGGAAAGTGACTGAAGCCGAGATGCTATACTAAGATCAATAACATTGCTGATTCTACTTTCGATTTTATCAATATTCTCTAAACATACAGTATTTTACCGGACCATATGTTGCTACAATATTCAAAGCATAGACAAAAATATAAATATACAAAATAGATTCTGAACAGAAAAAAAATGTCTAGCATGACACAGTGAACCAACTTTCTTAGTTCTAGCAATCGATTCAATATAGTTATTCCACTAGTCATGTCATCGAGAATATTAGCACGAGAATGTGCAACGAGTCATTTTCATAGTTGTTACTATCAGCCAGGCTGATGGGAGGCAGAATAGGGGTATTTCAAATGATTGATAGAGATGTTTCATTTTGAAGGCGTTAGCATTGAGAATACATTCATTGCCCAGTTAACAGCTGACTATAGTCATTTTTTAGATATTGCCAATTGGACATTATGAAACTGATCAAACTTACTATCTAGATAGTAGTAAGGTGTATATATGTATAATTGTGACAGACAGACAGACATAGAAAAAGAGACAGAGACAGGAACAGACAGACAGAGACATGGTAAGGGGCAAAATTGTTTGTACGGTACAATCAATCTTATTTCTAATAATGTAATTAATTTCCAAACATTGAAACACACACACACACATACTAACATATATATGTGTGTGTGCGCGTGTATGTATGTGTGTATGTATATATGCGTGTGTGCTTGCCTCAAAAGAAACGCCAGAATTTAAGTTTAAAATTAATTTTTAAAAATGAAAAATCTTTCTTGAAGTTTTGTTTTAGTTTTAATTTCAAGGAAATAGATTAAATTTAATATTTCCAATAAGCAAAATACGTTGCTGCATTTCAAAATAAATTTAAATTGGAAGTTCTTTTTTCAAAAATCGTTCAAATTCACTGATTTTAGGCATCTGTCAACGCAATGTAATTCGCTTTATTAAATGATCTTTCGAACATAAAATATTATTTTCTGAAACTTTATTCGAGAAATATTTCCTGATTTGAATTTTAATTAATCTAATTTGAATCAAATATTACTCACGTCAAGCTTAAAATATCGCAGAAAATATAGAACTCCCCATGACGACGATCAATGATGATCGTAAGCGCTTGAAAACTGAATTTAGGGTTCACCTTTCACCAACACAAACTGGATCGCGATACACGAAAGATCGCGCGAGAATTTGAAAGAATCCCCAAATAAGATTATGAAAAGAGAAATTTCCGTAGTATATTTAACAATGAAGGTCTAAACATTTAGCTCTACTTTTGTATTGAGCACTTTTTTAAAAATAGTGTTTCTTTGGGCAAGGAATATTATTCCAACAATACTTATATATATATATATATATATATATATATATATATATATATATATATATATATATATAAACTCAAAAACATTATAGTTTTTAATTAATTTCTTTTTTATACTTCTAAAGTAGCAAGAAAAATAAAAGTATATTATATTATATATAATATTATTTTTTAAACAATCAGTTATATAAGGTTAGTGATAATTTATTTTTAAATATAAATTTTGATTATTACACTGCAGGCGTTCTGTATTTCTTTTTTAAAATTTTGTGCTTTTTAAGAGTCAATATTTAATAGTGAAAACTACTGTTGTTGAGCTATTACTTTGATCACATCTCACAGATTGTGAATACATAAAGGTCATCTTTTATGTTCTAAGCAAAAGGCAAGCATTACTTTTTTTTGAAAATCCAGTTAATTCTTAAATTTACCAATTTACTTTGAAACATATGTCTAGGACATTTACTTGATTTTTAAGAGATTTTTAAATTCGTTTTACGAGGGTTTCTCTCTAAATCCATACACATTTTTCATCTATAATGGCAGTTTAATGAGACCTTGTGAAACAGGTGAATGTTTTAAAAATATCTAAAAGCTTTATTTACATATGGAATTTTTTTTTAATATGATTAGCTTCAGGCTATTATGTTACAAATAAAACCAAAATTTAACTTCAAAGACTACATTTAAATTATTTAAAATGCATTTTTGAGTCGGGTGATGTGTCTCAGAAAGTCCTGGGCAGAACCTACTAATTTTAAAACTAAGTACTTTCGATATAAAGAATAATCTTCGTTTTTATTTGGGGTGGCAATTGTAAAGCCAGTTATGGCCAGTTTTGTTCCTGCCTTTTACCAGCAAGTATGAATATTTGTCTAAACGTAAATCTCTTTTATGTTCTCAGTTACGTTCTTTTAAATTTCGTAATTCGATATAAATGCTTTTACATTGTAAGAAATTTGTTTACTAAGTACCAGTATCTGAATTGGTGTTTAATTTACATGGTGCGATGATTAAATTGTCAGCATTTTATATTTTTTAAGTTCACAATGCGCGTTGCTTGTTTTTATATATATATATATATATATATATATATATATATATATATATATATATATATATATATATATTGTCGACTGTACAGTACAGTATTGTCAGTTACATTTTTGTTAAAAAAAAGCAATTAACTCGGCCATAGATTTGGAAACTGCATGCTGTTCTACTTGGCATTCGCACCGGAAGCTGCAATTCGAACATTTCAGAAGGGTTTGACGTCAATCTGAGGAGAGTGCAAATGTTTCGGAAAGAGTTGAATGAGTCTACTGGTGATTAAGAAGGTGTTTAAAATTATGGCAAGGTTATATCTCCATTCATATTCCTAAAGAGCCTCAGACTCAACACTGAGCCCTACATTTTGAAGAGATAGTGCTGCCCTAGGTCAATAGGGTGGCTGGCTGAAATAAATTGTATAGTACAATTACAAACAATACATTTTATGATCTACAGAACATACCTTTACCTTGAAAGTATAAATTTATGTACAAAATATCTGCAGTTCAAAACATAAAATCATGTGGAAAATATTTTAGATTGATGTATTAAAGAACCCATAGATTTGTTAATATGCAGGTAACAAAATCAACCAACCAGCCTTTTTTAACAAAACCACTTCTATTACAACGAATATATTTAAAAACAGTACTTATAAAAACAAAAGCAATAAGAAGCTGCTTGAGTTTTGCTATGTTGTAGATATAGACCCAGCAGACAACAGAAATTTAAAATACAAATTTAATGTTAAGCGTGCCTCCATCTTGAGCGTGTGGAATTGAAAGGTTGTGTATTTCGTGTTGGTAGGAGAGTTTTCACGCGTAAACAATTAAAGAGGCGTACAGAAAGTGGATTTCTATTACGAATTGTTTATTCGTTTCTTTTATATAAACTGTAGTGAAACAAAGTTCTCAATATCTCTTGGGTATGGCCATTTTCGTATTATTGTTCACGAGTTAGTGTAGATAAGTACAAGCATCATTACTATGGACGGGTTCAAGTCAGCATTGCTCTGAGATGGAACAACCAAAGAGAAAGTGTGACTTACTTCATAGGTGGAAGTTTTGGAAGATACGTGCGAACGCCATGCATTGGAAAGTAGAAAAGTGTGTTCAGTCGTCAATCAAACGGTGAGGGGAGGGGCGGAGAAACGTTCCTCTACAGGGACGTAATTTCCAACGTCCTCATACATCTTAGAGCAAAGTGGAAAAAGAAGAAAAAGAGAACGGAAGGAAAAAATTTTGTCCTACAGACTTAAACTGCGTCACCTAACAGACTTTTGATAAAGTTAAGTGGGGTAATAAAATTTCCGGTTTCTTTATTACTAGCAGCATTGGTAAATGTATTTCTTTTTCATTTTTATTAGTCATTATTATTATTCTACTGATTGATTTCATTTCATTTTCCCACAAGCGTTTCTCTCGATGTTTAATTGTGGCTGACATTAGATTATATTTCTCCGCCTCCATCTCTCTAATTATATATGATATCATCGGTAAAAAAAAGTCACTAGAAAACTTTTTGAATGTTTTGTGTAAAAATTTTGTCATTTTGTCATTTAATTACCCATCTTTAGTCTGATATATAGAATTTATATAAAATATCCTCCCATAATAAAGATAAAATGTGCAAGAACAAAATAATATGCATATTGTAACTCTATTCTTTCTTCTCCTATGTGCCGTGTCCCTTCAGAACGTAGGTGATCATGGCCTTCCTCTTATCCCTATCCCTTGTAGCACTCAACCCTATTTCTTTTGTTACTCCTCCCAAAACCTGCTTTACCACCCATTTACTCGAGCGCATCGAGTATGTTATACGTTGCTTTCTCGTGTGTCTCTTTCCCTCTATCTGTCCTGCTATTATCAGATTCTTTAAACCCTCCTTCCTCTGTCCCAGAAACTTCAGCTGTCTTTTCCTGGTGTTAAATATAAGCTTTCTTTTCGTTTCCATCCTTTTCAAAACTTCATTGTTGCTAACATGTTCAGTCCATGGTATCCTCAACATCCTCCTGTAGAACCACATTTCGCTTGCTTCAGGTCTTTTCCTGGTGTTAAATATAAGCTTCCTTTTCGTTTCCATCCTTTTCAAAACTTCATTGTTGCTAACATGTTCAGTCCATGGTATCCTCAACATCCTCCTGTAGAACCACATTTCGCTTGCTTCAGGTCTTTTCCTGGGGTTAAATATAAGCTTCCTTTTCGTTTCCATCCTTTTCAAAACTTCATTGTTGCTAACATGTTCAGTCCATGGTATCCTCAAAATCCTCCTGTAGAACCACATTTCGCTTGCTTCAGGTCTTTTCCTGGTGTTAAATATAAGCTTCCTTTTCGTTTCCATCCTTTTCAAAACTTCATTGTTGCTAACATGTTCAGTCCATGGTATACTCAACATCCTCCTGTAGAACCACATTTCGCTTGCTTCAGGTCTTTCCATCATCTTTGATGAGACTGTCCATCATTCGCTGTCATATTGAAAGACAGATTATTTACATTACTTATATTCTTGCTATTATTTACATCTTTCTTGTTATTATTACAACGTTTCGGGCATTACACCTTCATCAGGAGTTTGACAATCCAGTTAATCTTTAATCTAAATCCTCTATTTAAGCTACAGCAATAGATTGTTCTTATTTTCATTATAACTAGGAATATCTTGTCTAGTTCTTATTTAGTATTGCTCGCCCATTTCCACTGAGTTTAATTAGCGACTGCTCGGTCCAGGGATTGAACCAAGTATGATAGACGATGAGAGGTACCTGCAAAAGACCGTATGGTAAAATAAAAGGTCAAAAGAAACAATACCTGAAACGTTGTGGCTAAAATAATCAAAATAAGAACACCAGTTTGCTACAGACTGAACATGTGAGCAACGACGAGATTTTGGAAAGGATGGAAATGAAAAGAAAACTTATGCTTAACATCAAAAAAGGCAGCTGAACTTTCTGAGACATATAATGAGAAAGAAGGGCTTGAAGAATCTGATACTCACAGGATAAATAGAGAGAAAGAGAAGCAGGAGAAAGCAATGCGTGACATATTTGATGGGGTTGAGCAAATGGATGCCAGAGCAGGGTTTGGGAGGGGTAACAAGAGAAAGGGTGTTAAGAACTACAACTGAAAGGAAAATGTGGAAGGCCATGATCACCTACGTCCTGGAAGTACACGGTATATAGAAAAAGCAGTTTGAGTACCATTTTTGTGTATAATACATTCCTATGATTCTGAAGCTAAAAAAAGGGAATAAGTATAACACGACCCCTAGTATAACCATCCCTATGTTTGTGAAAAGACATTCGTTTACGCTACTTCCCGAAGAACATATATGGCCGACATATTAAATACCTTTAATAAACAATTGTTATAAACACCTACCTACTTCATGTTTTATTACTCTCTTTTTTATTTAATCAATTCACCCCAAGTAAGGCGATAATGTCACTAAATAGTAAGAGTCTACTGAGAGTGAAAGATAATAAGAAAACTTTAGAATGGATCGTAAACACAATCCTAAACAAGAAACAAGGGGTAAACCTCTACTCCTGTTAAAAAGTCCGAGAAAAAGTAGGAATCGGAAGATAGGCGAATCTATCAACTCCAATAGAAATAAAAATTAAAAAATTAAAATAAATAAATATTAAATAAAATACAACTTGAGTGAAATACAACTCAATGGGGGTAGAGTGTTCTCGTTCCACTAACATATATCCAAGGATATTTCGTCTAGTTCTTATTTAGTAGCTTGAACTCGGTTAATGTTCGTCCCGTTTCCGCTGAGTCCAAGTAGACACAGCCAGGCCCAGGGATTAAACAAACAAATATACGAGCTAACGCCTGGCTACTGCCCTTAATGAAGGCCGGAAGATACAACGTCGAAAAACTTTGTGGTGCTAACAGCAAAGATGCGGACAATAGTCTGCATGCAAATAATAACTCTTTATCTCAGAAAATTCAAACAGAAATTGTCACCTCATATTTTGAGAGTTTCAACCAAACAATTCAATTTTAGTCTCATTACTAGACAGAACTGAGATCCGAGTATCATTTTTTATTTTTTCAAATTAGGCGCGTGCTAAGTCCAATGGAGCCATGCGATGATGATTTTTAAGTAAAGTATTTTTTCTTGTACAGTAATTACCGAGAATATGTTTATTGAACTCCCTGCTTTACAGTACGTGATAAATTTCTTCCATTGTTTGATAAATCAGAAATTATTTTTCAACAGACTTTTAAGGTTCTTCCTGCATTGACGAATAATTATTCCTTGCAATCGTAATTTCGGCTTATGATTCCTGCCAGAACGAGTCGCAGAATTTTTTTCCACGCTATATTTTCCCGTGATATACTGTACGGTTGTCTTGGGTGTTAAAAGCTGATTAGCTGCTGTTCCAAAACTAATTTCTGATTTACAAGCGTTCAAAATTCGTTGTTTTAAATCCACAGACAATTCTTTCGCCTTCGCCATATTGTTAGTGATACTCAGCTTGAAGTAAGTAGTTCGCATGTTCATAACTGTAAACTTTACTTCTTTTAAAAAAATTACCATTCACAGATAGAGCCTGAGAGACTACCTCTCAAGACATGAATATTCTGTTTTATGAATTTCATAAATACTGCTATTTAGAGATTCTTGATAAAATACAAAGAATTTCCAATGCACAGACATCTTGCTTTTGCTCAGTTTCTCACCAAAATAGCGTAGTTTCCTTGTGCCTTTTTTATAAATACTTTCATGGTAATTGTTCTGATGAACTTTGCGCTATGATAAGTAAACTTAATGAAGTTAAGTGCAGTACTACATTAGCCGTAAAATAAACCGTTGCTTCTTCCTCCATCTGTGAGTTAAATAGCAGGAGAGACTGGGTTCTCTAGCCTTGGTTGGCAACCAGTCTACCACAAAAAGTTATATCAACGTACTGCGGAAAAATCTTCTGCCCAGTCAGTTATGTCTCTTTCAACATGGTCTCTCAAACGTGTATCACGTATGACACTGACTGAATTATAACCGTAAGTTGTACGCTAACAGTTTCTTCTCTCGCACTTCTCGTTCTGTCTGCCTAATTCCTGTTCTTTTATTCTTCTCTCCTAAATAATGTTTACTTTTTCTCATATTCTCTCACACTCAATAATCCCTTGCATCTTAGTGGATTTATTATCTTACTTGTGGTAAAATGCTTAAAACATAAATAAAATAAGATTATTTTCTAACCTGTGCATAATTGTGCCCTTGATAACGTTGTGTTTATAAAACTTTTTTTAATTTTAAAAATTTTGGTATCGATTATGAATATTTATTCGGGGGTCTAAGATTATATTTGTAATGTGTATATTATTCTAAATTAAACAGCTTGTACCGTACAGAGAATATAACACTAGATATCTGTATATTGAATTCGTTGAATTCTCTTACGCGCAAATTGGGAAAGGTATTAATCGTTCTCTTCCCCGCCCCCTGCTACAAGTTAAATGTTATATATTGTCTGATCTGGTGCATAATTTTGTGAAGAAGTGTATTTTATGAAACAGCAAAAATATGTAAACTGGCTAACAAAAGAAAAATAGACATGGCTTTAAAAATATTTGATTGTTGTCAAACTTAAGAATGGGGGCAAAATTCTCTATGTCAGGAAAATATTTGATTGTTTTAAAACCAGTGTAGCCAAGAACAGATAATGTGGGCCTGGAAATGTTTGTAAACAATGCCCTAAAAGATGACGTAGTCGCTTATATAAGGGACAGATTAGTAGTAGGAAAGTGAGTCCGTGAACAGTTGAGATCGGAAGACACAGAGACAGACAGAGAAATCGGGCTCAGCCCAGTTAGCTGCCCCACTCGATGTGTGTGTGTGCTGACCTCCTCCGACCTCACCTCTTACTCTACACAGCATCACCTGAAGAGATAATAAGGAAAATCTTGTATGCCTTTATTTATATGTGCGTGTTACTGTCGTCAGTGAGAATATCGTCATTTTACCAGCGTGAAAATAGCAAGCGATTTTATAAATGATAAGATAACAATTTTCGGGACCTCGTTGTCGAATTAAAAATCGTCGTTCCATTGAAGGATATACAACATATATGGTGTTTTGGTTGCAGTTTAATTCCTCTCGTTTTGTTATAGAGTATAAAATATGAATAGGATGACAGATTGGGTTCTATAGCCTTGGTTGGCAACCAGTCAACTTCACCCGAAGTTTAAAGAGGTTTGCATAGGGTCAAAAAAACGACAAGTTACAGAATCATCGACGACCTCAACGTCGATGGCTTATGCTCCACGCTCTCTCTCTCTCTCTCTCTCTATATATATATATATATATATATATATATATATATATATATATATATATGCATATATTGTATTAAAATATTAAAATAAAGCTGGAGGAACATCGCAAAGCCGTAAAGAGAGGCGAAACAATGCGATTGGGTATAGCTGATCATGTATGAAGGGAGCATGGTAGTCATCAGCTCCTATGAAATAAAATAATTATACTTGACAAGGAATAACTGTAAAATTAAACAACTGAAAGAATCAGCACATATACTAGGCTATGATGACCTCCTTAGTAGATCTAGGATATAAATCAATACGTTATGGGACCCAGTAATAAATAAAGATAAATGGTAGTAAGCCTTCAACAACAGCAGCTGTAACAAAAAAGAAATGTTTCAGTGATTGCAGTAAAGCATCACCAACAAAATGCTGGCAGGTTAGGTTTATGACTCCACAGAGAATAGCTGAGATGAAAGTCTTGGTTCGTGAATTTGGTGACATAATAATTGTGAGTACAATTTCTGGGCTGGGGGTGTGTACTTGGACTCAGTGTAAACAGAGCTAGCAATAACTAAGTAGTCCTAAAAATAATAACTAGACAAAATATACCTAGGCATGGACAACTGAACGAGAACAGTTTATCCCCATAGATTAAATAAAAGGTTAAGTTCGAAATTCCCTGTATGTTGCCAGGATTGCTATACACCTGATAAAGTTTAGAAATCACAACCGCTGAAATGTTGTAAAATCAACAACAAAAATGAGAACAATAGTCTGAATGTAAATTGTATCAATAAGTTATATAAAACTCAAGCGACAAAGTCTGTCTGATTCTTAACTGTATTCTTCCAATTTTTTGATAAGTTATTGAACATCCGGATCGAGTTTACGGATAAGTTTACCAACGTTCATGTTTTTGTCTCGTTATTGTTCAAATACTTTCAACTGTCTCGGCCATTATTACGAACTAAATGTTGTCGGTCTTGTAGACAGGAGCTTCTTGATTACATCCTGGAATTTTTGGAACGCTACATTTCAAATTCAAAATTGCAAAGAAGAGCTGAAATTAATGCAAGTAATATTTCTCAGCTCTAGCATCACTCCTTCAGAATCCGTTTTTTTTCAGCTCACCCTCGTTCCTGAAAAGAAACAATACAGTTATTAATAAGAAGATTTGAAATTAATGCATGCAAGATTTTTCAGCACTAGTATCACTCCTTCATAGTCAACCTTTAAACTTTTCAGCACACTCACATACCCAGAAAGAAACAATGCTGTTATTATTAAGAAGAGTTAGAAACTAATGCATGCTAGATTTCTAGTATCACTTTTTGTGGTCAGCCTTTGAATTTTTCAGCCCAGCTTCGTATACATTTAACAGCTTATCCATAATTTTGAATCGGACGTGCAAGAACTTAATCAAAAACATAAAAGCTGTCCCCAAAAATTAAACAGCCTGACTTGTTGTTTGAATATTGCTTAAATGAATTCTGCCAGAACATTCATTATTCACGAACGTTTGTGTGTCGTGTGAGTGTGTGTGCATCAATATGTCCATTACGTATAGTGATAAAAAAACATACAAAAATTTTCATGATTTTAATTCAGCTCCTCTCAACTTTGGTGATCGTGGGTCATTTTGACCTACCTTTCTTCTTTTAATTAGTGTATCCACGGAATTTATGATACAACCTCTCCAGTATCTATGATACGCCTTCCACTCTACTATATCTCAATTTTCATGAGATGCTATTCAAATAAAATACAAATTTTATTTTAACCTAACTGTGTACAATAATGGATCATATGAAATATACGCGAACAATTCAACTAGAAAAATTGAAATGTATCTAAGTACATGATGTGCGTTGTGGGTCAATGGATATCGGCTCGGAACGAGAAATCGGGGAACCGAGTTCGAATTCCAGCCGAATTCACTGCATTCACTTTCGCGCAAATACCCTTGAGAAAGGTATTATTCCGTATATTCCTTCCAGTTATGGGTTAAATAGCAGGACAGATTGGGTTCTATAGCCTTGGTCGGCAACCAGTCTACCGCAGAAAGTAATGGCAACCTACTGCGGGATAATCTTCTGCCCAGTCAGTCATGTCTCGAGAGAGACATGATCGCCCAAGCGTGTATCACGTATGGCAATTAACTGACTGATCTAAGTACAAATTAGAGACATGTCATAATAGATAATTCCATCTTAAATAAATTAACAATGTTTGGCCGTAATTTTTAACATCAACTTGATATTTTTCTTGATAAAGTTGAAAAATTTTAACAGATTCAACATTATGGATAAAAGAAGTGAATTTTATATAGTATTTCTTATCTCGACACTTAGCATGAGCAAAACAAATTCACAAAATTCGACGAAACTTTTTCATCCAAATCCGTGAATTTGTTTTGACAAAATGACGTCAAAATCCTCGAAAAAATCTCATCTTTATGTGTTGTGTCCTTTAACGACGTAGGCGATTAAGGACTTCCACTTTCTCCTATGCCTTGTTGCTCTTAAAATATTTCCTCTTGGTATCTTTCCCAAACCCTGCTTCGCACTCCACTTGCTCAAGTTCATCAAGTATGTCTCGCGCTACTTTTCCCTGTTTTTTTTCCTTCTATCCGTTCTGTGAGTGTTAGATTCTCCAAGCCTTTCTTCTTCATTGCATGTCCCAGAAACCTCAGCTCCTTCTTCCTGATGGTAAGTATGTTTCCTTTTCATTTGCATCCTATCCAAAACCTTGTTGTTGTTTATATGTTCGGTCCATGGTATCCTAAGTATCTTGAGGAAATTGGTCAGCATTCGCTACCATACAATAAAATAGATATAACATAACAGTCCAGTACCATTTTTTGTTTTCAATGAAGACTTTTTGTCTCTCAATATTCTACTCGGCCTTTAGAATGCATCCTTGGCCATGCCAATACGCCTTCGGATCTCAGTATCGTACTTTTCTTTCTCTGTTAGAAAGCTTCCCAGGCATTTAAGTTTTTGTACCTGCTTGATTTCAGTATCTCCGACAGGTAGTTGAAATTTTGGGTTTCCTTAGCTACCTTCTGTAGGAAGTCTTGTAGTTTCCTTTTCGTGTCTGCTATCAGCACTGTATCATCTGCATATCTTCTACTGGGGTAGAAAAAAGGCAACAATTGATAAGATAGCAAGAGTTCTTGTTAAAAGTTGAATAATTCTAACTCATTCGGCATTATGGATAAATATATATTTTGTTTGTTTTTTGTTTGTTTGTTTTTTGTGTTTTTTTTTTTTTTTTTTTTTTGTTTTGTTTTTTGTTTTTTGTTTTTGCTTTGTTTTTTCTTTGACTTAGCATGAGAAAAACAAATTCACGGATTTGGACAGAAAAAAATAGAATGATATTAACATCAGCGAAACTTTTTCATCCTTTAATAACACTGGTCAACACGATATTTTTGTGCCAAGAAACAAAACACGTTTTTTAACTAATTTGATGCTGATTCCGAAAACGACCTTAGATTTTCATGGTTAGCTATGATTTTTGTTGTATTGAAATGACTCATTTTTGAAAAAAAGATCAATTTACGATCTTGGCTGGTCGCAACATTTTGTTAATAAAAGTTGCAGAAATTTTCAGGTAGGCCGAGCAATTTATGTCAGCCACCTGAAATAAACTATTTTTATTAGAAAAAAAAGTGTTTTTGCGTTAAACATTTTAAAAGAGAAGTACCGAATTTTTCTAATTTGTCTCTAAAACTCAAACTAACTGATAAACTTCATCAGTATCATGCTAATGAACCTATTAAGGTTCTTTTTTTTTTCATAGCTATCTGTGAGCAAGGAGAACGGTTTAATCAAGATATCAAAACAATGGAAGAGCGCAACCAGGGTGGGTGGGACAAACGAATGATGGCTGACTACTGCTGAAGTATCAAAACAGACTTAAATAACATTGAACATGACAAACAATCAAGAAAAAGGAAAATTTTACCATAGTTCTTATGTTCACGAAAGTTTATTTCTGCTGTTAGTTTATTAAATAATTTGATGAAAACACTTGTTTTAATTACAACTAAATACAACTAATTACAGTTTGAACTGTTGTCCTCAACTTTATTACCATATTCACGACCTTTCAACTGTTGTACGATCCGGTCTTTTTCAATATCTGTCTATATGAGATTAGGCATTTACACTATTTACATCGTTTGGGCTGTTGTCCTCATTTTTATTTTCATATTTCTTTCGACCGTTATATGCTCTCCGGTCTTCTTCAGGTAATAGTTCTTGACTTGACCCAAAGATTTGTGGGATTATCGACTACGGCAGACACTTGTTACAGGTACTGCTTCTAGACTAAAAGCATTTTGATATTTTTTCTTTTCTTTTTTTTTCTTTTTTTTTTTTTTTTTGTATAGGAAGAGGCTATGTTACCGATCCCGGTAAAATAGAGAAATATAGACCCCCAGTCTATGTTTCTCTGTTTTGGTAAATATTTTTATTCTTATGAAGGCATGTAATGTAATGTTAAAAATAACAACACACACATTTAACACAGACGTTTATTTATCTTCACCATCAATTGTTTAGACAATTTAAAATTATTTCCACTATTCATTGTTAAAACACAAGTTAAAATCATTTAAATCAGTCTGTCTGTCTGTCTGTCTGTGGTTGTGTGTCTCTATTCTAACGTACCCTACTCCTCCGAAACCCTTGATCCAATTTCAAGCAAAATTGGGTTGCTTATCGATCATGACATGAAACTTTGATGTATGCAAAAAAAATTCGAATTGATTTACAGAGTACGGCAGAAATCACCGAAACGCTTAGAGTTTACGAAATCTTCTCCTCCTAGACACCTTTTGTGAATTCAGCCAAAATCGGGTAACTTGTAGATCAAGGTCCAAACCTTTAATGTACACAAAAACTTTTCAAGTCAGTGTACAGGGTTCGTCAAAATTTAACGACAAACATAATTTCGGTTGGTCTTTTGTGAGCATTAATGCATTTCTCTAAGGCGCTTCACTCAAACTGAACCAAAATCGAGTCACTGATGCCGTGATATGCGAACAAAAATTTCAATTGATACACACAGGGTGCGGCAAAAATTAATGGAAAATCTTTCTTTTTGCGATCGTTTATTTCTTCGAAACGCTTAGTTGTATTCCAACAAAATCCTGTCTTTTTTGTAATTTCTATCTTATCATATGCCATAACAATTTCCAAAACTTGTCATTAGGCATGGTTTTCTTGCCAATGCACTTCGGGTGCATCCACTGAAGACAACAGTCACTGACCAAAGAATTATGTTGTTCAAGTTGCCTACAATCATAGCGCTGACGATCTCAAATATAATATAGTCTTCTAAAACATTATTTATATTTACCAGCAAAATAGCCTTGGTGTTTATTTTACCGGTAACGGGCAAAATAGCTAATTCGTTTTGTATAGCGTCTTGTATGACGGGTGTAAGGAAATGGAAGACAATTTCAGCAAGGCAATATTTTATATTTTGGGGTGTTTTGTATATCCGATTAACAAAGGAGAGTAATTACATGAGTGCGGATCTAAAAGAACGAAAGCATTTACGAATGATACACTCTCTCTCTCGTGTGTGTGTGTGTGTGTGTGTGTGTGTGTGTGTGTGTGTGTGTGTGTGTGTGTGTGTGTGTGTGTGTGTGTGAAAAGTTCAGTCAATAAGAGAAAAGATAATCACGTTTTCGGGAACAAGGGTCGTGTGAATGCCGTCGATGGGAAGAAAAAAAGAGTATGAAGACAGGAAGTTTTCCGTTTTAAAAGTTGCACCTCAGCGCCACCTAACGACTTTTTTGCGAAATTGGTAAAGCTATGAGGGGATAATACACATAGTTGAAGAGGGACAGAGAAATGCTGTATGACAAGTATACTAGTTTAGATGAAAAGGCATATATATTATCCTGATTTTACATACGTAACTGTCACACTAATAATGTGTCATTAGCACGAGTGAACTATTTATTACTAACCAGTCATATTTATTATTCATAGTTTTTTGTTGCATTCAAGTACATAGTATTTTTACTGGCGTTTCAATTCAGAATATTTACGAAACATTAATAATATTCAGTTAATTCAAGTTCCTATTTTTTTCGTTAATTAAAAGCCATATGAAAAATAAGACCTTTCATTAAAACTTTTAAGAACGCATCGTTATCTTAAGGCAAGAACCTATATAGATAAATATATATGTCAATGAAAAGTGTACACACAAACACGCTTACATATCAGGTCGTAAATAATTTCTTTTTTTGCTAATCAACCTCATTCTTAAAAAAAAATAAAGTTTCATTTACATTTTATTAAAGTTTATATCCGCCATTATATTCAATGACTTGTTGTCACTTATCATGCATCTTTTCGACACCTTTTGAGAAAAAATTCAGCAGGTTTTCGCGTGAAAAATGTTCCGATGAACTCTTGAATCTGGTTCTCATTAGAGAATGCTTTCCCCATCAAAGCATTTTGTAGTGATCGTAAAAGGTATTAAATGTTTGCTGCAAGGTCAGAAGAATATGCCAAGATTATGTTAAAAAAATTGCTATACGAAATAAAATAAATGCTTTTTCATTATTAACTTACAGCCTTATTTATGTATCTCTCTGATCCTCTTTCTCTTTCTCACTATCTCTTTCTCGATCTTTTTGTTTCCCTCTTTCCCTCTTCTCTCTTTCTCTCTCTCTCTCTCTCTCTCTCTCTCTCTATATATATATATATATATATATATATATATATATATATATATATATATAATAAAATCAAAAACGATGACTGAACCAGCAGACAACTTGCCAAAAGACCTAACATCCTAATCAAGAGAAAATCTTGAAGAAGGACAGAAAAAAAGAACAAGACCTAAAGGCAAACACCTACCTAATCAGTAAAGTAATGTGGTCAACGCCTAGATTACAGCGACAGAGCAAAAACGCTTCACAACGTTAACTTCAATAAAAGTATGGCCCGAGTAGTAACGTGAGTTTCACGCTCATGCGATCTTTAGACGACTTGAACGCAAATGAAAGAAGGCGGGGAATCAGCTTTATATAACTCATGACAATAACTCACATACCATAAAGATTCACGTCGAAAAAATATATATAAAATTTCTTTTTCTCTAAAAGGAACTTCTTTCGTCCAAACCTTTTTCGTCCAACACTTCTTTCGTTGGGAAAAAACAAATATACAAGAAATAATCATAAACAGCAAAACTGAAAAGGTACATGTGGGTAAATAAAGAGCCATGACTAAATTAAATATATCACTGAAAAAACAATAAATCGATGTAAATAAGCTCCTACTGGGTATAAAAACGAAAAGAAATGAATCACGACCCATCCATTAGACACAGAGAATGAAGAAAGTTCTCCTTCTGCCTGACAAAGTCAGTCGATGGCGCTTGATATGAGCAGATTCTTAAATTAGTGAATCTTTAGTCGACAGAGATTTGCGCAGTGCCGTAAAATCTTTGTCAATATTTCAAAGCGCAACCCGGATTGTTCACCAAATGTAGTCCAATCGCTGAATCATAAACCGATCAAGTCAAGGGAATACTATCGCTAACTCCACCCTGTCTTGAGTAGGTATGTGCTGTCCAATCCGACTCAGCAACCGTATGTTGATTCGCTCCACATAATCAGCCTCACATTGACCACATTTAAATTGATAAATAACAGAGCTACTTTGCAGGTAGGACAAACTATGGGAACACGCAACACTATATATATATATATATATATATATATATATATATATATTATCCTCCGTCTATAGTACAACTCGGAGTCTCATTCAATCCCGCAATCATCATGTACTTATTATGAACTGAATGTTCCGGGATTTGATTTTTTTATTCTCACGTTGTTCATGGCAATTATATATTATAATGCTGGGATGCTATTTTTTTTTTTTTTAAATTTTATATTGTATTATATTTGTTTTGTTGATTGTATAATTACTATAATTTTGTTTATATAGTGGTGTGAGTATTTTGTGATCACAACAGATTAACTATGACCTCTTAAATATATTTTTAATTTTTTTAGACTCCAATTTCTTTCACCGTTAATTTATAATATTTATTTATTTTTATTTTCTCATTTTCTCCTATCATCTTTTCTTTCTATTTTAAATTTCTTCTTCTTCTTCTTCTTCTTCTTCCCCTTTCGTTTACGCTTTAAGATACTTTCCCTTTTTTTTAACTCTCTCTCTCTCTCTCTCTCTCTCTCTCTCTCTCTCTCTCTCTCTCTCTCTCTCCCATTTTCTCTACGTTTCAAATCTGTCAGGTTGAATGTATCTTCGAACTTTTGTTGACATCTGCCGCTACGCGTGTCCTCTGATTATATGTTGCGTATATATATGCTTATGTATGAATATGTGTGTGTGTTTGCCGAACCGATCTATTTTTTCTTAAATTTTCTCTTTTAAGGGAGCGACCGTTATTTTTATTCGTTTTTTAGGTCTTTGTGAATCTCATTCGTGTAAAATCCTTTGTAAAATAAAGACGGAAGCTGATGATGGTTCGTCTGAAATAGGCCTATACCTCCGATTTGCCATGAAATAACGTGTCTGCCTTAATTTTTCTTATATTTGCTCTATATGTATTTATACATATATATTTAAACCTCTCTTAGAGAGTTATCCTACCACTGTATGTACAGGATACTCCTTTTGGATTCTTCTACCCACACTGCATGCTGATATATATATATACTCTTCTGACGAGTGGTAATTTTCTTAAACATTCAGGCTGGTAGTTGAAAATAAATAAATATATTGATTAACAAATAATCGGAGAGCATATTTCAAATACGAGTGCCCGCTAATGATAAAGTTTAAACTGATAAAAATCGATTAGATTAATAAAAAAAAATTGCTAATCGTTCCATATATATATGTGTGTGGGGGGGTACCTCTTAAAAAAAGCAATACACAAACTGTTAAATGCATTTTTAAAGTGAAACATCTTTCTTGATCCAAGCTAACAGATTAAATCTAATATTCCCTATTAGCAAAATTCTTTGGTGCATTTCAAACCAAATTTTAATTGATTTGAATATAATCGATAAAATCGTCAAATATATAATTCTCTTTATTAAAAGTATTTCAAAAATGATTTTCTAAAAAGTTACTTGAGAAACATTTAAAGTTTAAGTAATCTGAATTAAAAGACATATTGCCTTTAGTTTAAAATAGCGTAGAAAAACAACTTTTGACACCACTGTGAAAAGTATTTTTATGAGATGTTAACACATTTATCTACAGCCTGATGTTTGGGAAATTTACATAAATGGATAGACAATTGCAATAAAATTCCATGAATACAGCGTAAACACCTTATATATATATATATATATGTGTGTGTGTGTGTGTGTGTGTGTGTGTGTTTAAGCAGCAAATATTTTTAGACATGTCAGATGAAATAAATTGCAAACATTGTATCTGTTTATTTTTAATAAAAATCCGTTTATAATCACGGATAATCTTTAGCATATTACAATTGAAACAAGTCATAAATGAGCTGTAACGTTGCCAGATGTTATTATCATTCATTTCTCAATGTTCCCAAGTAGTTTCAATCTCCTTCCAGAATCATCTTCAGGGGTGAGAGTTGCGGTAACAAATAATAACCGCAAAACTGGGTTGCTAAAAATTACTGTAAATTTTACAATTTGTCAATTATAATTTTTTTCAATTATAATTCGCGAAAGATTATCAGTGAGTATGAACAGATTTTATTAAAAATAAGCGGACACAATGTTTGAAATTTATTTAATCTGATATATATATATATATATATATATCAGATTAAATAAATTTCATATATATATATATATATATATATATATATATATATATATATATATTACTATCCGGTAATCTTAAACTTTTTTAATGTTTTATGCATTATAATATCTTTCTTGAGTTTTAATTACTTTGGCTGGATAGTTCCAATTCTGAGGACACTTGTTGAGATAATGTTAGAAATTTTATAGCTACAGCTCTTTTTTATGAGAATGTCATGCATGGACGTCCGTATTTACAAAAATCAGCACGGTTATACATTCTTCTTCTTTATATGTTCTGTCCTTTAAGGACTTAACCGATAATGGACTTCCACTTACCTCTATCGCTTGTCGCTATTAATAGATTTCCTCTTGGTATCTCTTCCAAACACTGCTTCGCCATCCACTTGCTCAAGACCACCAAGTATGTCACGCGTTGCTTTCCCTTGTTCTCTTTCCCTCTATTCGTGTCGTGTATATTAGATTCTCTAATCCCTCATTCCTTATTACGTGTCCCAGAAACTTCAACTGTCACTCCCTGATGCTAAGTATAAGTTTCCTTTTTGTTTGCATTCTCTCCAAAACCTTGTTGTTGCTCACATGTTTGATCCATTATATCCTCAGCATCTTTCTGTAGAACCACATTTCTGTTGCTTCGAGTTTCTCCTTCATATTTGAAGAGATCGTCCAACATTTGCTGCCATTAGGGGGACAGATGTCCCATAACAGTCCAATATGCTTTTCTTTAACTTCAACGAAATTTTCCTGTCTCTCAATTCACTGCTTAACTTTTGAAATGCGTCCTTAGCCACGCACTTTGCGACTTTAGATCTCAGTGTCGCACTTTCTGTTGTCTGTCAGAACACTTCACAGGTATTTTCATTTCTGTACCTGTTTGATTTTAGTATCTCCAGTTCATGTTCCTCCCCGGTCATTTGAGCAAAAGTAAAGGTTTGTCACATGTTTCCTGTTCAGATTCCGATTCTTCCTGAAGTCTTCTTATTTTTTTTCACTCTCTGTAGCCCCTTGCATCTTAATGACATTATAGCTTTGCTTAGAGTGAACTGGTTAAAAAAAAAAGAAAAGTAGAAGAGCATCCTTCCTAAAGTCAAACCAGCCGATATCCTCCAATGTCCACATTTGCCATGATCAAAGGGAAGTCCTCTACCCTGGCCGTTGACTTCAGTCTATCAAACTCCTGATGCAGCAATCCCTTACATTCACCGATAGGGTGCATTCATAGCTATAATTCCTAGTCTATCCTATTATGTTAGATGGTCGCTGACTCTACAAGAAGGTTTACCCCCCTTTTGACAGGTGTTCTTTTTATTCTTATTTGATGTCTAGCCACCCTTATCACCAGAAAAGTGTGGTGGGGGAACTGGTTTAGTCGCCGACGACCTGACATGTGACAGGTATTACTATACTACATGGCACTAACTTGACATAACATTCTATGAAAACAAATATTCAAAGTGCAATCGCTGATTTTTAACCAAATATCTGGAACAATTTATTCTTCCAAGTATTGCTTAATTTCTCTTCTGGTGAAGGAATTACTTTCTTATTCGAATGTTTGTCTTGTTTCCAAGAAAGCGAGGAACTCACTTCTTTAAATAGATTTGCTAGCACTGAATTTTAATATGCTAAGTTTATTATCAATTTTAAGTTGATCAAACATTGGAAAATTATTCGCATTACATTGGTTGCTTAATGCTGCCGTTAATTTAAAATTCAGCACAAAATAAAAAATAAAATTTTGATAAGCATCTACTAAATTTTATTGCATTTTATTTTATTTTCTTCCCCGTCCAGAAATTCTGGGTAATGGATAAGTAGCAATGTTAAATTATACTTAATACTAATTTCTTGTATGGTGGTTTCTCTCAAATATCTCGCCACTTAAAATTACACTACTGATTTATCTTTCTTTTTTTTTAATCGGTATCAATAAATAATGAATAGGAAAAAATGAGTAATGACGAGGACGGTAGAGAGATGTTGACATTGCGTTTAAATTTTTGCAAACAGGAAAACAAGGAACCAGATGGAATTCCACAAACGAGAAGTGCGAGAAAAGAAACTGAAATTGATGAAATCTCAACGCCAATTTAGTACTGCGCTTAAATTCAAAAAGGTTAGGTACCATAGCGAAACGCTCAGTCAGTCATTTAAGTGCCATACGTGATATACGCTTGGGCGATCATGTCTCGAAAGAGACATGACTGACTGGGCAGAAGATTATCCCGCAGTAGGTTGCCATTGCTTTCTGCGGTAGACTGGTTGCCGACCAAGGCTATAGAACCCAATCTGTTCTGCTATTTAACCCATAACTGGAAGGAAGACACAGATTAATACCTTTCCCAAGGGTATTTGCGCGTAAGTGAATACAATGGATTCAACTGGAATTCGAACTCGACTCCCCGGTTTCTCGTTCCGAGCCGATATCCACTGTACCGAAACGCTCACCCGAACAATTACCACGAAAGCTTACTGCAGACGGAAAGTGACTGATGCCGAATCGCCAGATCAAGACCAGCAATATTACTGTTTCTTCTTTGGATTTTATCAAGGAGTTCAAGGTAAATAGCAAAAGCACCGGTTTATATGTGGTAACAATCTTCTATGCATGGATGAATGGCCGACTTACATATATGTAAGATAGATTCTGGGGAGAAATATTGCCTCGTACGGCACAGTAAACTGACTTTTTTAGCACTTGAACTTACACTTAATCTTTCCACTTCATGTCAGCTGAGAACGTTTGCCCAAGAAGGCGACGCAATGAGTCACTTTCGTGGAGGTTAAAATTACCCGGTCTCTCTCTCTCTCTCTCTCTCTCTCTCTCTCTCTCACACACACACACACACACACACACACACACACACACACACACACACACACACACATATATATATATTTGAGACAAAGTGCAAAAGATAAAAATGTAAGGAAAAAGTGCAAGAAAAGAAATTTAGCATAGAACTTACTGCTATATCTCGATTGCTCAACTATAAACTGATGAGATCTCAACGCCAGTCTAGTCCTGCGCTTAAATTTATAAAGTTTAGGTACCATAGCGAAGAATCTATTCGAACAATTAACATGAAAATGCTTATTGAAAAGACGTAGAGAGGCAACCTTACCACGAGATGTAAGTAACTGAAGCCGAGTCGCCAGATGAGGACCAATAAAATTGCTGAATCTTTTTGAGGTCTTATCAAAGAAACCAAGGCAACTAACAAGGGCCCTGAATCATATGTAAAAGTTATATTTTCAGCATGAACAAATGACAGACTTATAGATATGTAAGATAGGTTCTGGGTAAAAAAAATTGTTAACAGCTGACTAAACAATGGATTCAATATATTCTTTCCGCTTCATGTCAGCTGAGAACGTTCGCACGTGAAGGCGCAACGTGTCACTTTCACGAACGTTTACTTTAATTTGCAGCATTCTAACTTAAGATCTTGTAATCAAGTAATTAAGAAAATTTAGATTTTACATTTGTAAAATACTCACCAAACATAAACGGAGGTAAAGAAAGATAGCATCTAAAACAGCTGTTGAAAATCTTTTGGAGAGAGTGGGCCAAGCAGCTATACAGCATCTCGGACGAAGGCCAGGATGTCAAACGTTTTGAACGGGCAACCTTCCAGATCCTTTCACACGAACACAAGTGTCCCTCAACGCCTACGATTTACACTGTTTCTGGTCTTCATCAACGATTTTCTTGACATCACCATTAACTCCCATCTCAATAAGAAATCTGCCAAAGCTGACAAAGTAAACCTGGCTGCTGCTTTTGAAACGGATTTCCAATCAGTGGTTAACTGGAACAGGAAATGACCTGTAAACTTGAATGCCTTCAATAAAACTGCTCTCTTTTAACCACCACAGAGAAAGTTTCCTGCCAGCCACCAGCATGGCTGATGCAAGTCTCTTTGAGACCAACACACTGCACCTCCTTGTCCTCACTTTTTCAAATGACCTGAAGTGGAACGAATATACCAGATGTACAGCTGCATCTACTGCTAAGAAGGTTAGGTCTGTGTTGGGCCATAAAGTTTGTCTAGTCAGAATCCATCTTGCACATTCGTCCGTGCATTAAATACTGTTTGCATATCTGGTTTGGTGCTCCTGTTATTCATCTCGAGGTCCTCAGCAAAAACCAAAGATTGATTTGCAATGTAACGGATCATGACTTATCATCTCGAATTGAATCACTTTCTCACTGACGTAACGTCCTTCTGTTTTTTCTACAAATATTTTAATGGAAACTGCTCTGACAAGTCCCCCTCTGCTGCCCCGATTTTGTGAATTTAAGGATCCTACTAGATCGGCATCTAAGCCCCACTCCTTTACCGTTGAAATAGTTAAATGTCACCGCCAATTCTATTCCAGCAGTTTCCTTTCTCATACTTCACGCCTGTGGAACTCCCTTCCGTTTACTTACGTCCATGATAGCTACAATGTCCAAAAATGTTATTGCAACGTCAGTTGCTATCTTCTATCTTTGGAAATCCCGTTCATCTTTTATCCTTTCTTCAATACCCCTTGTACCCAGTGTTTTCTCTCACTGTAACCCTCTGCACACTAGTGGCGGTCCACCTTGTTTGGAATGAAATGATTAAAAAATAAGATAAAAATAACAGGATAACAGGTAACAAAATCAACAAAAAACGCAAATTCCTTGCTACAGACGAAATACAGTTAGAAATGGCAAATTATTTCAATAGACACTGGTTTCTGCTTATCTTTCGATAACTGCTTTATATCAAGTGAAATATTTGTCGATAATAGAAACAAAAAAATTTCAAAAGGATTTGAAAAGAAGAAGGATAAGTATGTGTTTGAAGTGGACTAAGACACTGTTACCCTAGATAGGCTATATCTCTATTCATATTAACTAGCTATATACTTTCTATACTGATAAATTCCAATGTTAATGGAAACATTAAATACTTAATGTAATGTGATCAACAATGAATGGCATTTTGAGGATATCATCAGGTGATGGTCGGTTCTTTTGGGCTTTCTGGAACAATCCTGTCATCATAAAATGAAATTAGTTTATTTAGAACAGGTGTCGCCAGCCTTTTGAAGAGAACGGGTCAAACAGCTGTACAGTGTCTTTGAGGATGGCCATGATATCAAATGTACTATAATAAATTGTCTTGACTTCAAAACTGCTCCGTCCAGAAGGCTGTCTTGGTCTGGAAGTTTAAAGAAAAAACAATGACTTTAATGTTATATTATTTAAGCAAGGTTCCTTATTTTACTGCAGGAATAACAGGATAATAAACACTACAACAAAATATGCAAATTCATTGCTACGAAATGTAAAATTATTTAAATAGATACTTTTCAGTTGCTTATCGTTCGATATCTTTTCCACATCAGGTGAAATATTTATCAATGATAGGGACAAAACATCATGCTGGTGGTCATCACCCAACCTTGTTTGTGAATTTCAGTTTTTAGTATATTTCAACTTTGAAAGAGTTATTCGCAAGCATATGAACATTCAAATTATGTTGCCATCATTTTCGTATTATTCAATAGGTTTTCATATTTTTCTGCTTTTTATATTTCTTGTAGAAGTCAACAGTGGATTTGGAATTAAATTTTAATTTTAAAAATTCGTCGCTTGTAAATCGATTAACACCAACTAATATTTCTTCTGAGACATGCTTCACAAATGGATAATATAATTAGTATTCAGGCGTTACGTATACGGCCGGACAAAAATACTACGCGAATTGAATGTGGTCATTGGTGATCACTGAATGAAATTTTATTCATTTCAATACTTTTTTCCCAAAAATAGTGTAATTATTTTTTGTTTAATCATTATCACTCAGTATGTGTACAAAAAGTTTATCCTGCAGTGAACGTGACCCTGATCCCTGAACAATAGTATGTTTGAATTTCATAGTTGTGTTGTCATATCCTGCAATGGCAACAGAAAACAGCTTTGAGTGAAGCAATAAAGTTACTGGAATTGAGAAGCCTTGATAAAGAATACAGTAGAAAGGGAAGTAATATTAATAGTGCTGAGAGCTAAAGGTTAATAAATTAATCCCAAGAAAGGCGATAATTTCACTAAGAGACAAGGTGTTGTTTTGTATGAAAGAGAAAGTCGAAGACTTTAGAAAGAACTAGAAACCCAATCCGAAACATATTTAAGTACTTCATGTGAATTCTTTTTACTCAAAAAATATTTCCAAAATCACTTACATCATATATTCTTATTCGTGCATTTTCCAAGAATATTAGTGCGAAGTGAAAATAAAAATTCTCAGTTGAGGTTTTAAAATCACGATTCCATTTCCTAAATGCTTAGATAGCAGCACCTTATACAGTATGCTTTTAGAAATATATTTTGCATAAATAAATTCAGTGACTTTCTAATCATCATCATCATCATCATCATCATCATCACGATACCGTAATTCATTAAGGTCGTAGGGGCACCACATGTTCTGCTATGAAACTATAAATATCCTGTTTTATAGTAAAAATATCAGCAATACATTTTATATTAGAAAGACCAACAAAACCTATTGATAGTAAAAAGACTAACAAAACCTATTGATAGTAAAAAGACTAACAAAACCTATTTATAGTTAAAAATAAAAGACCAACAAACCTAATGATAGTAAAAAAAAAAGATCAAAAATGAAAGTAAAATGTCCAAAAAAACTATTGATCTTAAGAAAACTAACAAAAGCTATTGATAGTAAAATGTTTAACAAAAGCTGTTGACAGTAAACAAAATTAACAAAACCTACTGATAATAAAAAGACCAACAAAAGTTAATGATAGTAAAGAAACTAACAAACCTAATGATACTAAAAACGATCAACAAAACCTAATGATAGTAAAATGTTCAAGAAAACCAATTGATTGTAAAATGAATAGCAATACAATTTTATGGCAAAATAGCCAACAATACATTTTATCTGTCGTTGAAGAAATACAAATGCGTTCAAAATATTTAGATTTTGGCATTAAATAACCTCTATAGATTGATCGGCTGTTAAACAAAATTAGCCAAATCAATCTTAGCCGCTTTCCAGGGACGGTAGTGGACGTATGGGATTTGCTTTCTAATGGACTTGCAATGAAGTTGTGGACTTAATGGATTTGCTTTTTATCAAAGGAACACAAAGCTATAGGGATGATTTGTCGCTATGAATACAGCAGTGCGGCTCCTAGATATGAAGGTCTGAGCTGGCGAAACTGCAGTGATTTTCTGTCTGCGATAAAGCAGATCTAAGTTTGTTTATGTAAACTAACACCTCTTGTTTCTTTGATTTCTGAACATACATAATGCCATTCATATAGCCGGTATAGTGTATGTATGTAATGCCTGGTTTCTTTGCAAGTCAAGTTGCAACGTAGGAGATATTACAAACCTAGCGAGATTTCCAGTGTGTTTAGCTACAACTATATGAGAAGAGAATGCAAAATATTTATCGTCCATGACTCTTTGGCAGAAAGCGTCAGCTTGAATTTGACCTTTTCAGTTGCTTAGTAAAAAGAACAATTGCGTGAAGATCGATTTTGATCTCTCAGGAATTTGAATGCCACTATCGTCTCACCTTTCAAGGTATCAAGATGACAATGTAAATATTGACGAAAATTAGCTTTGACTGGTTCAAGGTCAAAACAACAGTGGCAATTTAGTGAATATGGAACTCGTGAGGAATTACATTCAAAACTACCTTGGTGTTGATCACAATTGGCACCCTGTAGATGACAAAGCAAATATTTGCCAAAATTAGCTAGGTTTGGCGCAAGGTCAAAGTATTGGGGTACTCACTTAAAAACAAATCAATTATTAATTAACTTTGATACTAAACTGGTGACCAGGTTTCTACGTCACGTACTATGTAGATGATAATATAAATATTTAGCAATGTTAGCTCAGATTGACACAAGGTCAAAATATTAGAGCACACAATAAAAATCAAACTCAGGAATTCACATTGATATTAACCTGCTGAACAGTTTGTGCATCAGGTACACTCCATATGGCAATGTAAATATTGACCAAAATTAACGTAGTATGGCACAAGGTAAAAATATTAGAGCACGAGGTAAAAACCAAACTCATTAGGAACTCACTTTCATAGCAACCTAATGAACATCTCTCTACGCCATGCACTCTGTAAATTATGATATAGATATACAAAAATTAGCTTAGTCTGGCATATGATCAAAATACTGGAGCGATCAGTGAAGATCACTCTCAAGAAATACCTTCGGAACTAGTTTGGTTACCAACGATCTACACCGACACTGTCTCGATAAAAATGGAAATATTTTCACTAAAATTGGCTTAGTCTGGTACAAGGTTAAAAAATGAGGTATTTTTAAGTATTTAGTTCAATAACTAATCTAATGACCAGCTCTCGTTTGCAGGCACTCATTCAATCTCAATGGACAGAAAGAGACAACTGTCTATCTATCCATTAAAATCTAATGAATGCCTGTTTGTTTGGCTGAACAGTGTTTAGGAGAGATAGCAAAACGACAAGCTTTACAAAGAGCTACAGAAAAGTTGGTAGATTGTAGGGCAATGATCGTCCACGTCTTGAAGGAAAATGGTGCATAGACGTTCTTCTGGATGTAACTAATGAAAAGTTACGATTAACCTGTGTGTAGGATTAAAATGAAACGAGCCGCGCGGTGATTCATCAAGCCATATAATAAATACCAATGTGTATTTACTTATATATTTCCTGTCCCATCTGTAGTGAGAAGGGGGTAAATAGTCTTCAGTTAGTAAATTTATGAGTGATTATTTCCCTTAGTCGTTTTAATAATCTATACAAATAAAATATTTATATGCATTTGTTCCCGAGACAATTGAACCATTTAATCCATTTCTTACCACTTTTCGTTTCTTAGATAGAGTCTTATTTGTTCAAGCTTTTCATGTGAAGTACTCAGATACCGTTGTCTATTAAGTGATCGTCTTGCTTCAACTTGGTCTTAAAATAGGTTTAGTCGTCGTCGTCTTTGTTGTTTGGTTGCAGTTTTTACGGCTGATATTCCTATTTCACTGTTATTTTAAATACATATTTTTATATGAAAATATATTGAACGAAAAGTAATTTATGTAACTCCAAATGTAATCAATAACTCAAAGATATCATTGAACATCTTATATAAAGGAAACAGATTAATTAAACGGTTCATTGGCCTCTATTTTAGTTGTGAATTCTTTATTACCGCTTTATTGAATCTCAATACATTGTATCATGAGTTTTGTCTCATTGCTTCTCGCTATTAAAACTTTCTAACAAAGGGTGCAGGACAACGCAGTACCGCCAACTCAACGGCTGGACAGCTCAACGCCAGAAAATATTTTTTATAACCAAATAAGAGTAATTTATTAAGGAGTAAAACCTTAATTAGTGATTTTTTTTCAAATAAGGGGCATTATGTAAAATATGAACCAGTATTTTAAGTTATTTTAATAAAGTAAATCGTTAAAATGTATTTTTTTAAAAAGTAAACTGACATTTAAAAATCATACAATAAAACACACCTGTGTTTAATTATTTTTAATAAATTAAACCGAAAAACACAAAACAAAATGAAACATTTTTGTTTGTAATTATTTCTAAGTAAATCGTAATGTAATTAATAAAACAAATAAACATTAAAATATTTTTTTAAATAATTTAATAATTTACTATTTACATTATATAATTGGAGTAGTTAGACTAAACTATCGCCCGGTTCACACTCCACCCACGTCTATTGAACAGGTGTAGAGGCTCATCCCTTGTTCCCTGTTTAGGATGTGGTTTCCGGTTTTCTCTTTTCCAATCTTTTCACTTTTCTTCTTTTTTTTTTTCAATTGGAGTCAGTCAGTCAGTTAAGTGCCATACGTGAAACACGCTGTTGGGCGATCATGTCTCGAAAGAGACATGACTGATTGGGCAGAAGATTATCCCGCAGTAGGTTGCCATTGCTTTCTGCGGTAGACTGGTTACCAGCCAAAGCTATAGAACCCAGTCTGTCCTGTTATTTAACCCATAACTGGAAGGAATATACGGAATAATAACTTTCCCAAGGGTATTTGCACGTCAGTGAATGCAATGAATTCAACTGGAATTAGAACTCGACTCCCCTATTTCTGCGTTCCGAGCCGATATCCACTGCACCACAACGCACATCCCAATTGGAGTAGATAGACTAAACTATTGCCTGGTTCACACTCCACCCACGTCTATTGGACAAGTGTAGAGGCTCATCCCTTGTTCCCTGTTTAGGATGTGGTTTCCGGCTTTCTCTCTTCTAATCTTTTCACTCTTAGGTAGCCCCCTGCACATCAGTGGCGTTACCGCCTTGCTGGGGTGATATGATTAAAAAAATAAAAATAAAAAAAATAATTAAAAGTAAAAAACTGATTCATATTTTACATAATGCTTTTTCAAATGCCTTATTTGAAAAAATACTCACTAATTAAGATTTTAAACATTAATAAATTACTTTTTAATTTTTAACTTGTTTTTCTGGAGCTGGGTTATTCCGATTTTGACTAGTCCTATTGTTGAGTTATTCTGGCGCTCGTTCGGCGGTGTTGAATCGGTCATGTTGAATCGGTCATGTTGAATCGGTCATGTTGAGCTGTCTCAAGTGCCGTTATTATTTCCGGCAGGGGCACACTAGTTTTAACTAAACTGCAATTCTTTTGTTTGTTTAAGTAATGAAAAAATCGATACTGCTTGTATTGTGATAATATATTGAATCTGCCAAATCTTCAAAAGATTAGAGCAATTTTAATACCGATAATTTTGATTACCGATAAATTAATTAACACATAGAGCCCTGCAAAGAATATCAGAAATTAAAAAATTATGCAACATGTAGCTTTATAAGTAAATGCATAATTGTCTTAATTTGTTAATAACGCTTTTTTATTTCCCGAGCAATTAGTGTTTGTTTCTTTCTTTCTGTACAAGAACCTTTGTCATTGCATTTATATTTTTTCTTCGATAATTTTACTCCAAGCAAGGTAATAAAGCCAATAAGATGCAAAAGGTTACTGAGCATGAGAGAACGTGAGAAATAAAAATAATACTAAGAAGAGAGAACAATAAAAGAATAAGAATTAAGATGACAGAAAATAACGATTGACATTGCGTTTAATTTTTTTAAAGCGATGGGAAAGTAACTGAAGCCGAGAAGCCAGCCCAGAACTAATAACATTGCAGATTCTTCATTGTATTTTATCTAGAATCTCTAAATACATATAAGAAGCACCAAACCAGATATTGCAACAATTTCTAATGCATGAACGAATGGTAGACTTATAAATTTGTAAAGGAAATTATGAGAACAAAAAAAGACACTAAAAGAACAAAAGAGACAGAATATGACGATTGACGTTGTAATTCAAATTTTGCAGATCCTAGTTGACAAAAAAGCAAGGCAGAAAAAAATTTCCACAAACGAGGAGTGTGACAAAAAAAAAATTCATATAGAACTTACAGTTGCAGCTAGTATTTCAACAGTAAAATAATGAGAGCTAGCAGACAATCTATTCAGTCAAGTGCCAAACATAATACACGCTTGGGTAATCATATCTCAAAAGAGACATGACTGACTGAGCCGAAAACTTCCCTGCAGTAGTTTGCCAATACTTTCTGCGGTACACTGTTTGCCAACTAAAACTATAGAATCCAATCTGTCCTAGTATTTAACCCAAAGTTGGAGGGAGATGAGACGGATTAATACCTTTTCCAAGAGTATTTGCGCGTAAGTGAATGCAACGATTCAAATGGAATTCGAACTCAGCTCTCGGATTTCTCGTTCCTAGCCGATATCCTCTGCATCACAACGCATATAGATACCAAACAGGAAAGATCTTTAAAATAATTCCCATGAAAGTATTTATAGAAGAGCCACGGTGGTGTGAAATGACTGAAGACGAGATGCTGGGTCAGGACCAATAACATTGCAAATTCTTTGTTGTATTTTATCTAAAATCTTTAAATACATAGCAGAATCACCAGAGTAGACGTTGTAGAAATATTCAATGCACGAACGAATGGTAGACTTATATAATACATGTAAAGGACTTATTTTCTCAGTAATGACTGCATTAATTCCTAACCACCGAAAATCACTTTCTACCTTAAAGCCTATCATTCGAAATTCGAAATTTCATCTCGGCTCTTATGTTAAGAAGTAATGATGCTTGCTTAAGGCATATATAACGATATCTTCAAATAATAAAGTCACTTAATATTCAGATGTGCGTTGTGGTGCAGTGGATATCGACTCGGAACGAGAAATTGAAGAGCCGAGTTCGAATTCCAGTTAGATTCGTTGCATTCGCTTACATTCAAATATTCTTGGAGGATGCATTAATCCTCCGCTTCTCCCTCCAGCTATGGGTTAAATATAAGGACAGATTGGCTTCTATAGCCTTGATTGGCAACCAGTCTACCACAGAATGTAATGGCAACCTATTGCGGGAAAATCTTCTACCCAGTCAGTCATGTCTCTTTCGAGAAATGATCACCCAAGCATGTATCACGTATGGCACTTACCTGACTGATTAATATTCAGGCATGGAGGAAGTTGTAGTCTGCCAGAACTGAAGCGTTGTGGGAATAGACTCCCAAGAGAATGCTTCCTCAATAATTACCCTCATAATCTCTTTAAGTCTAGAGTCGGTCATCCTATTCCTTCTCCACATTGTACTCTTACAACATAATTCAGTAACTTCCTATCTTGTGTGGTTCTTGGGTCTTGTATTGGTGGAATAATAGTTTACAAATATGCAAACAACGTATATTTTGAAAAAATATACATCAACATTAATGTTGTTTACATTCTTCAAACTATTGTCCTCATCTTTACTGCCATGTTTAAGAGGTTTCAGTTGTTGTACGCCTCGGCTTTCTTCAGGTACTAGGAATTTCGAACTCAAACCTTTATTACGATGACTAGGGTATATCGTTTATAGACAAAGTATAGACAAATACCAACATTAATGAATTTTAAAAATATAGCTGATGTCAAGGTTAGCAATGATCTTAACAGCTTTTTACTGCTACTACTTGGGCAAGTTATGCGAGAAAGATTTCCCTGCTGTTTACCCAATTCCTTCTCTGTCAGCTAAAGTGGAATTTTATTGAGGAAATATATTTGTCAAAATTGGTTAAGCATCTCGCTTCACATTACCACCTTTCGAATAAACAATATGGCTTCCGTTTCTCCATGTCTACTGACAAAGTGTTAACGGCTATCACTGAATGTGTCTATCAAACTTTAGATAAGAACAGTGAAGCTTAGGTTGTGACTCTAAAAATGTCGAAGACATTCGATGGAGTTTGGCCTGATGGAGTTCTCCACAAGGTCATTGGCTACGTTGTCTCTGGGTGAATATTTAGCTTAATCCAATCATTCTTAACAAATCGTATAATTCAGGTCATGTCAAAACGACACGCTTCGAGTTCTTTCCGTATTAATGCAGAGGTCATCCAGGTTCTATCCTTGGACCTACGTGGTTTCTTAACTTAAGCAACGTTGAGCCTGGTCAGTACTTAGGTGGGTGACCACTTGAGAATACCAGGTGCTGTTAGCACTCACGGATGTGCGTTGGGGTGCGGTGGATGTCGGCTTGGAGGGAGAAATCGGTGAGCCGAGTTCCAATTTCAGTCGAGCACGCTGCATTCACTTGCGCACTGGTACCCTTGGGAAAGGTATTAATCCGTTCGTTCCCTCCAATTATGGGTTAAATAATTGAGGTCTGCTGTTCGTGCGATTTGTGGCAGTCATCTGCACCAATTGTTTGTTATCAGCAGTTCCAAGATATTACAGGGTAGGACTTGGGACCCTGCCCTTAAACAAATCCCAATGAGACTTGCTCCGTCAGGGAGGAAGCCCGCTCAACCCGACTAGGGTGAATGCGGCATACATATATATATATATATATATCCTTGGACCTACGTGGTTTCTTAACTTCATCAGCAACCTTCCCGATTATATCAGTTCTCAGCTACACCCTTATGCAAATTAATTGAAACAAAACGAATAATGTCTTCGTAAGATCTTTCACACTTTTTCCCATCACGTATACGCCGTCTCTTGGTGACGTTTTCTCTTCCGACCGCATTTTCCTTTACGTTTTAGACTGATGGATCCAGTTTATTTCTTTGCCTTGATGACACGACTGACAGTTGAAAGGCTGACACCAACAATTTCCGCCATCTTTATGCAAGGCTTTCCAGTTTGTTCGTACAGCGTTACAATTTTCGTACACTTCCTTGGGGTAGCTTCAATCAGTTGTTTCAATTAATTTGCACAAGTGTTTAGGTATTTATTCTGATGTTGCAACTATTTACGCCTGTTTTAGCAGCAAGACCGACAAATTCGTCAAAGTAAAATGAGTAATTACTCTTGGAAAAGACCTCCAATCAGTGGTTAACCGGGGCAAGTAATGGCTTTAAGATTTTAACGCCTCCAAAACAAAATTGCTTCCATTTGATCACTTTTGGCAACCTTTTCTGTCGGTCATAACTGATGCTAACCTCCAAGGTAACAACTCTTTTGGTCTCTTTTGGTTCACTTTTTCCACTGACATGAAATGGATATTAGTGTCAGAATGCAACTTGCGTTTTCAAAATCTACCATTCGTCCGTGCATTGAATATTGCAGCCAGATAGATCTATCTATCGCCCGGTTCACACTCCACCCATGTCTATTGAACAGGTTAAGAGGCTCATCCCTTGTTCCCTGTTTAGGATGTGGTTTCCGGCTTTATCTTTTCCTATCTTCTCACTATTATGTAGCCCCCTGCACATCAGTGGCGTTACCGCCTTGCTCGGGGTGATACGATTAAAAAAAAGAACTAGTCTGGGGTTCCTGTAATATATCTCGAGATTCTTGGCAAAATTCAAAGAAGGGTCTGTAATATAATATATCCTGACTTGACATCAAAACATCAGTAATTTTCCCACCGACGTGAAGTGGCTTCTCCCTGTCTTTTCTGCAAATATTTTCATGGCAAATATTCTGATGAGTTTTCCTCCTTGGTGTCTCGACTGCCTAAATTTAAGCATGCTACTAGGTTGATAACTAGGTCTCACCGCTTTACCGTTGAACTAGCGAGACGCAAACGTATGTTCTATCGTAATAGTTTCTTTTCTCGCACGTCTCTCTTGAGAAACTGCCGCCTTCAGATTTCTTGCTTCCGAGCCACGTACAATTCAAAAAATTAAATGAAAGGACAATCGCCATCTTATATTTTCCTGAAACAAGTTTTTTTATTGTCCTTTCTCCTCGTTAAATTCCTCATTTCTCTTTCACTCCCATTAATCAGTTGCGTGTTAGTGGCATTATCGCCTTGCTTGTGATAAAATTATTAAACAAACAAAAAATATCTGGTTTGGTTTATTTTGTTTTACGGCATATTAACTTCAGTAGGTTATTTAATGCCGACAAAATTTTTAGTATAGGTTCGTATAAATATAGAATACGTTTTGTTCTATTTTATTTTTTGTTTTTTGTTTTTGTTTTCTTTTTGTTTTGTTTTTGTTTTTGTTTTGTTTTTTGTTTATTTTCAAATATGCATTGCTGGTATTTTTACCATAAAAATCAATTTTTATACTTTCATAGTGTCTTGACTACAGTTTGGGAGTTAACTATTTGCTCATAGTTGGGACTTCCACCCGGGTCAAGGTGGACCTGGGAACAGCAGAAATTAAGACGTGGTTCTACTCTCCTCAAAACCGCCTTACTGCTGGATGAAGTTTATCGTCATACCTTGGACGCAAAGATATCTGGAAAGGTGGCACAAAACTGAGAGAGGTATGGATTCTTGACTTTCTTAAAGCAACGTAAGTAGGCTTCGCTGAAATTGGAACTCGTTGGTTTTATTGTTCGTACTGACGACCATTCGTTGCAACAAAATATAACAACCTTAATATATAGTAGTTAGTCAGTTAAGCGCTATACGTGATACACGTTTGTACAATCATGTTTCGAAAGTAACATGACTGACTGGGTAGAATTCGAACGCGGCTCTTCGCTTTCTCGTTCCTAGCCGATATCCACGGCACGATAAAGCATCTCTGCTAACATAAAATGTTATTTTATTGATTCTTTTCATCATCTGTCATTTTCGGTCATAAGTTCATCTCAGTATTTACCGATCGGCTAATGTTGCAAAGAGTTATTTTCAATGAACAAATTCCTCTGTTAAAACCGAATAGTTTATTAAAAAGCAATAACATGAACTGACACATCCTTGGCTCATATACTAATGCAACGAGAAAGTAAACTCTGATTTGAAACATCCGCTGCCTTGCGGCCATAATCAATCATGGGGAAGGCTTCAGGGGAAAGCCTGAGAGTAAATACGGCACCGGAGTCCCAAAGACAGTCCGAGATCCGATACTTCTTCTCCTTTGTTGCTCGTAGTACATCTTGTCTTTTTTCAATCTTTCTTAATACCTATTCTGCTAACAACTTACATAAGTTCGTTAGGTTATTCGCTGCTGTCCTCAGCCCTTCTTGCTTTTAACACATCCAAAGAAAAATATGTTACAAACAATTACACCGGTCGACATTTTTTTATTCATATATTGTTGGGCAATTGGCACATGTTTCTGGGATATTTTTTACACTGATTCTGAAAATCAAATCCGTTTTGCCCCATCACACAGGTTTTCTCTGTACAGATAATGTCTTTTTTGCTCAAAATAGGCTAAAATGTCTAATTTTGCTGTGAAGTGCCAGGACATAATTATGTAAGTAAAACACTTGAAACGTTTTATTTTAGGTTCAAGTACTTTATCATACGATGAAAATCATCCTAATAACCTCTTAAGTATATTTTCAGCAGTTTCAGTTTTTATTTTCTGACTGAGAAATACTCCGTTTTCTGTAGATTTTTTAGCCGACGTCAAGAATCCCGATTTTATGATCTAAAATGCCTGGTGCTTTATGATTTTGGTATAGAATTGATAAACTTTCTATTTTCTAACAATTTGATTGGGCATTCCGGGGTAGATAATATAAATCAAAGTGTTGCATAAGAATAAGTAATATATTAATCCTTATTTTAAAAAATAGTCTAAGAAAATCAAACTTAATCAAACATGTATGCCTACAATTTATGAAAGAAAGGTAAACGAAGGAAAAACTCAAATAAAGTTGGAGCATGTAAGAACATTTGAAATGTAAAATTTTTCATATTTGTTCCCTCAAAAAGATTCTTGGTGCCAGCTAATAAATCCACAGAAAAAGAAGTATTTTAGGTTAGAAAATAGTTTTTTATGAGATAAGGTAGCATTTGCAAGTATTTATTATATCCAGTGATTTGACTCAAAAAGTTCAATATCTGGCTACAACAGTGGTGAACAAATAATTTTGAGAGTTAAGTGAAAGGGAGATAACTAAAACATCCGGAAGTGGCAATAAAGGGTTTGGTTCGAAATTTCAGTCACCTGATGAAGACTGGGGCGTACAATAGCCGAAAAGTCGTGGATATGGCAATAAGGATGAGGATAACAGTCTGAACAATGTAAATAATGCAAAGATATGTGACTGAACAATTTGTCTACTCGTTCCAAATTCCAAAACATTTCACTATTCAGCACTCTTATCATTTTACATGAACGCGGGTTAAACCAGAAGGAATATCTGATTTGAAAGCAAAGCGAAAACATTTTCCCGAGAGGTCAATTGTGAAAGCCGTGATATATATAAATGAAGACTCGCACACAAAACCATATCTGCCTTCTTCCGTTTTAACTGCCTCATCTTCCGCTTTCATTTTCCTCCATCGTAGAGCTATCAGCATGTATCGCTTTTACGCTATTGAGAGACACACAAAGGCCTTACATAACTGATATTTAATTTAAAATCTTGGAGGTCAGCTTTTGTGATCTAACCGGAATACAGGAGTGGACCTGATTTAAATCAATGTAAATGATAAACCGAGAATGATCCGCCCTTAAAGATTGTGGGTCGACATGAACTGCGTGCCGCTCTATTCACAAATAAAAGGCTGTGGTAAATCGTTCACACCACAGTAAATTGGTTTGCTGTTACATTTTTCAAAATAGTGCATTATCTACAATTAAATAAATAAATAAATAAATATACATGATGCGATGGGTAAATTGTCGCCATTTTACTTTTTTAATAATTTCGCGCTTGCTTTTTTATTTGTTGACTGCACAGTATAGTAGGGTCAGTTGGGCACTGTCTGTAAGAAACAGAGCACAGTGACGCAATTTGCTCCGCCAGAAACTTGAAAACGGCATGCTATACTGCTTGATATTCGCTCCGGAAGCTCCAATACGAATATTTCAGAGTGGCTAGGCATCAATCTGAAAACAGTGCAGAGGATTCGGAAAAAGTTGGCTGAGTCTAATGATGAAGGTACGACATCTCGGAAAACTCACTCTGATCGTTCTAATAAAAAAGAACTCCCGAATTAGTTGGTGAGAGCCTCAGACTTAGCACAGAGGCCTACATCAAGTGCCTGGAGGAGGTCATGCTGCCCTGAGTCAAGTGGGTGGCTGCTGGAATATCCCATATCTGGCAACAAGTCTCTGCATAATCCACAATACACTAGCAGGAGAACCCACTCATGGCTGTCAGAGAATTTCTGCGACCAAATCACCGCTTATATCTAGACACTTAACTCCCCAGTCTGCAACCCTCTTGATCATTATGTGTGTGGCACAATTAAGCAAAAGACAAACAAAACTTCTTGTAACACCAAAGATGAACTGAAAGCAAGAATTATGACAGCACTCACCAACGTAAACAAGGTGACCGAACAGAAGAGATGCAGAAGTTTTCGAAGTCGTCTGAAGGTCGTCGTTGAAGCCAATGGCGATTTTATTGAAAAATGTTATTCTTTAGTATTCAAGATATTTTTGGGTGCTTACGTATTATCGGGAGGACCTTTAAAAAAACGACTCAAAAATTAAAGTAAATTATTTATTGAAACGGTTAAAACAATAAAATAACATTACATTTGTAATTCCGGAGGCCAGAACGTCGCAATTGCTTCCAAAAGTGACTCAAAGACATCAGTACAGGCAACATGCTTCCGCCACATGAATTCGGCCAAATACGACTCCAAATGGTGACGTGCAGTGCCACAGTGCTTCTTGTTTCGCCACTTTGTCGATCCCCATAGGCGTTCCACTGTCTGCGTATGAGCCCCGGTGTTCGGATCCACAAAGTTGTACTTGTGGTTGACGTTGAGGTGATGAAAGCCTGATTTTTCCAGTTCCTTGGTGTTATAAGTGAAAAAAAAGTAAAAATCAAAGGTCCTCCCGATAATACGTAAGGACCTTATTTTTGTGTAATTTTTCCAAATAAGGATGTGCGTTGTCGTGCAATAGATATCGAATCGACTCGGAATGACAAATCGAGTAGCCGAGTTCGAATTCCAGTTGAATTACTTGCATTCACTTTTGCACAAATACCCTTGGGAAAGGTATTAATCCATCTCTTCCCTCCAGTTATTGGTTAAATAATAGGACAGATTGGGTTCTATAGCCTTAGCTATATACCGCAGAAATCAATGGCAACCTATAGCAGGATAATTTTCTGCCCAGTCAGTCATGCCTCTTTCGAGACATGGTCGCCCAAAGCTTGTATCAGGTATGGCACTTAACTGACTGATCTGTTAAAATGAGAGGTCAGTGTTATTTTCATTTGGGCGTAATTTAGACGGCAATTTATCCACCACACTATATATATATATAAATTCGGACCACATTTAAGAGGAATAGCAGTTGAATCAGTTTTAATATTTAAACGATATTACTAGTATCCTCCCGATTATCGGATTATTTACCAATCTTATCCTGGATTTTTTAATTATATATATATATATCGGTGTGCCTTAAGCTTGACCACGAAAAGACAGACTTTCATGCAAAATTTCTCTCGTCAATGACCTTTCAAATTTTTTTTTATATCTGCACGCAGTTTCATATCAAAATGTAAGAAAAGATAATTTTCAGAATTATTTATTATTATTCCCACAGATTTTTCTATCAGTTCAAATTTTATTATTAGTAGACACTCGTATTTGAAATAGGCGCTCCATTTATTTATTAAATATTATAATTATTTATTTTCACCTACCGATCTGATGTTTGAGAAAATTAGCGCTTTTCGGCAGGATATATAAATATTTAGTCTAGTTTAGCTTGGAACTAAAATAAAAATAAAAGCTTCAAGAGGGTTGTTAAAATGAGATGTCAATTATTTTCATTTTGGTTTAATTTAGACGACAATTCATCCATCGCACCCTGTATATAAAAAGATATAAATATAAATTTATCCAGCCTGTCCTGCTGACCACTGTCTACAATCCAGCCTACAGCCGTTCCCGTTTTCCGATTGTTTGCTTGTTATCGCTCGTCGTTTTTATCTTAATAAAAATTAACGTATGATAAATTTTACATCTTCGCCTACGTCTCCTCGCTGTCGTTGCTTCTTTACACATTCGTATACACCAAAAGTCTGTGGGAACGACTTCCTTACCGAGGCTCCGCGACACCATACGTACTAAACTTTTAAGGAAGGAGAATGGTGGTGTTAAAATCAAGACTGGAAGCTTACATGCAACTGTACTCCCTGGAACTGCTTTTATACTGTGAAGAGTTTTCGAATTATGAAGGTACACAACTGGATTCATTAGTTCAAAATGTAAAGAAAAATGCGCTCGGAAGAGAAAAACAACATCAAGGGACGACGTAATGAGGAAAAGTGTGAAAAATCCAAGAAAGATATTATTCATTTTTTTTGTTTCAATTAATTTGCGCAAGCGTGTACGTTACTACAATTCATTGGTTGTGGATAGCTTGTACTTTGGTTCCATCTGCAGCAAAATTTACTGTTTGCACATCAATTAACAAAAACGCAAAAAATGACACATAATATACTAATTGTAATTAAAACCAAATTTTATTCTTACGATATTATGAATGCAGCAATAATCTTTAATAAATATTTAGAGAGAAAACAACTGTATCTAATATCAAAGAAACTATGAACAGTTAGAACCATTTTCCGTGTTTATCAAAGATTTTAATACATATTTTGAGCACGTGGTCGAGTGGTTCCCTTTCTGACCATGATACCCTGGTTCAAAAATTACCATGGTCGATTTATCAGGGAGGCGACTTCGTGATGTTATCGGTTTGGAGGAGGCGAACCCAGCATGTGGCACATTTGGAGAGTGCCTGAAAACCACGGATTGACCCAAACCTTGTGAGTTAAATTAGGTTTACGGGACTCATTGAGGAGTCGTCGATGGTTGTGCTAACACAAATTCACAAGTCATCGTGACCGAGGGCTTGAGCGTGCTATCTTTGTTCAGACTATTTATACCGTTGGATAAACGAACTCTCTCCCATAAACTGTAACTAAAGTCCACTCAACATAGTTGCAGTAATAACCACAGGTGAGCTCTGTGGATGATAAACAAACCTAAATGTGCCTGAGCAGACGTCTGCAACAGGGATTAGCAGGCCAACCTGGTAAACGAGCATCCTCGAATACAAATGGCCAGCCATACAATACATATTCCTATGAATAACAGAAAAACATTGCTTATGTGAAAATTATCTAATACAAATAATCTAAAAATTTCAGATGAGATTGCGTCGCGTACTAACGTCATTAAGGAAGAACAAATTCAACATTAATTTGACGTTAAAAATTAAGGTTATTTTTATTTAAATGTCTTTTAATTAATATATGATGTCTGTTCTGCGGAACTTCAAGTCGAAAATAAGATTTTAAACTTTTACTTGTTTAACTCTCTCTCTCACTCACTCTCTTTGTATCTTTATATATATATATACAGGTTTCATTAAAAATGACAGACAAGGTATTATCATTAAGTTTTTATATAATTTTTCATGTGTTCGTACAATATTTTTGTTTTCGGAACTCAAATTATATAATAATCGTCCAAAGAAATCCAACACTTAACAACAATTATGAACACGGTAACAATGTTTACTGTGTTCGGAACTTAACATACACATGACTCTATATGCATAAACTTTTCACATGTGTATTTATAAGTAAAACAAAATTAATTCTTGATAATGGCTAAAAGTATAGCCGAAAGCGCTCAAAAGTACAAAAGCTTTGGACAATCCTTATATAATTTGAGTTCCGAAAAGAAAAAATTATGTGAACACATGAAAAATTATATAAAAACGTATAAATTATATAAAAAACGTATAAATTATATAAAAAACGTATTGTCTGCCATTTTTAATGAAACCTGTATAAAAAAGAGATTGTTGCCTAAATAACCAGTATATATATATATATATATATATATATATATATATATATATATAAGTAATAGGTTAGTTACTGAAGACGGGATGCTGTTGTTACCTTTACATCCTGTCCCAAGAGATTCGTAAACGGATGCTCCAGGGTTTACATTATCAACTCCTTAGGTTGGCTGAGTTATCAGCAATTGACTTCTCAATTTTTATTCTTTTTTTATATGCACTTTTCCTTGGTGTAAGTTTTTTCTTTGTTTTTTTTGCTTGTTTTTAGGGGTGATGTGTGTGTGTGTGTGTGTGTGTGTGTGTGTGTGTGTGTGTGTGTGTGTGTGTGTGTGCACATGCGCGCAGCCAGTTAAGTGTCATACGTGATACACGCTTGTGGAATCATATCTCGAAATAGACATGACTGACTAGGTTAAAGAAGGTTTTTCCGCAATAAGTTGCCATTACTTTCTGCGGTAGACTGGTCGCCAACCAAGGCTATAGAACCTAATCTGTCCTGCTATTTAACCCTTAGCTAAGGGGAAAAGCGACAGATTCATACCTTTCCCAACGCAACGAATTCAACCAGAATTCAAAATTGACTTCCCGATTTCTCGTTCCGAGCCGATATCTACTGCACTACAAAGCACATTCCATATATATATTTAAATTCATTTGTGAATTCCATGGCAAGTTCTACGTTATTGTTTCTTTATTATATGTAGTAAATGAGCATTGTTGGGATAAAAGAACATTTATGAATCTAAGGTCAGTTGAATTTTTTGGTCTGATATGTTTAAATGGACCAGACTGTAAAAATTCTTAGTTTAGTTTTGTAGTGTTTGTGTTGTTAGAAATTACATTTCTTTCTTTTGGCCTACCGTAATTTGGAAGAAAGGTTGAAAGTAATAAAATAATTACTGAAACCTGAACCTTGCCACCTTGTGTGCAAAGCTCCTTGACCAAGGAGTGGAGGTGGGAAAGGTGAGAAAAGAGAAAGAAAAACGGAAGTATTTTTCTATTATAATAAATTGTTTTGATAAACGTGCTTTTATTGTTTGTTTGTTTTTTGTTTTTTATTTTTTTGTTTTGTTTTGTTTTGTTTTGAATCAGTTGCTATGCGAGCCGTTTGAAATCTGAAATGCTTGTGTTAAACGCCACAATTTTTTCGGGTAAATCGGAGTCGACCTTTGGAAATAAAAACCTCTGCAATAGAAGTTGGAGACGCGACGTTGAGAGTGAGAGACTCAAGGCTTTTCAAAACATCTGAATCTCTAACAGAGAGTAAACTTAAAGAAACGACTACGAAACCTACTCCTTAATAATTTCTTGACAACCAAACTCGTTTTTACTTTTTTTTTTCGCCCCGATTATTGTTATAAAATAGACGTTTCTACAACAGAGATCGAGTCTTCTTCTTCTTCTTCTTCTTCTTCTTCTTCTTCTTCTTCTTCTTCTTCTTCTTCTATGTGCTATGCCCCTTTAGGACGTAGGCGATCACCTTCCACATCTTCCTATCTCTAGTGGGTCTTGGCACGCTTTCTCCTGTTATCCCACCCGAACCCCGCTCTGCCATCCATTTGCTCAAACTCATCAAGTATGTTACGCGTTGCTTTCCCTCTGTCTGACCTGTGAGTATCAGATTCTTCAAGCCCTCCTTCTTCATTACGTCCCAGGATATCAAGCATTTGTTTCATTTTCGTTTCCATCCTCGCTAAAACCTCATCGTTGCTTACATGTTCAATCCATGGTATTCTCAGCATCCTTCTGTAGAATCACAATTCGGTTGCTTCAAGTCTTTCCTTCATCTTTGAGAAGATTGTCCAGCATATTGAAGAACAGACATCAAATAGTAATTCAGTGCTCTCTTCTTTGTTTCCAGCGAAATTTTCCTGCCTCTCAATACTCTTTAGTCTCTGGTCTGCATCCTTGGCTATACCAATTCGCTTTCAGATCTCAGTGTCACTTTCCGTCTTCTGTTAGAACATTTCTCATGTATTTCAGTTTCTGTAACTGCTTGATTTTAGTATCCCCAGCCTGTCGTTGGTATTTTGGGCTCCTCTTTTTACTAATGACCATGCATTCAGTTTTCTTGTAGTTTAATTCTGGTCATTTCTTTCCGTTTTCTTCAGCTACATTCTGTAGAGGTCTTGTAGTTTCCTTTCCGTATTTGTTATCAGCACTGTATCATCTGTGCATCTTATATTGTTCAGATTATGGCCGCCAATGACGAATCCTGGAAGGACTTCTAAGACTCTCAGAATTTTCTCGTTGTACAAATTGAATAGATCCGGTAAGAAGACACATCCTTGTCTTGCGCCCCTTTCTATCTTTTGTATATCTGTTGAACACGTTTCCTGTATGTAAGCAAGCAGGTGGTTTTTGCCAGTAGAAGTTTTGATTACTCTAATGTTTTCCCAAATATGTCTAAGTTGCTGAGGATTTCTATCAAATCTTTGTGCCGTACTTTGTCGAATGCCTTTGCATAAGGTAATGTTCTCAAAACAACGGTCTGTGTTGAAGACTGAACTCTGAAGGCACGAAAAGATTCTGTCACAAATTTCGACAAGTCAAATCAAATCACAAAAACTACTGAGAACATATTTTATAGCTTCAAACTCAAAAATATTTGACTCCCAATAGTTTGGGGAAACCGCTGAAGGTAATAAAGTAATTTACTGAAACCTAACCCTGAGCAAAGCTCCTTGACCAAAGAATATAATGGAGTCAATTGAAGATGAAGGAAAAGGAAAGAAAAACAGAAGTGTTTTTTCTACTACAATAAATTTGGTAAACACGATGTTTTAACTGATGGCTACTCAAGCCGAGCCGGTTGAAATTCGAAATCTTTGTGTTGAATGCCAAAATATTTTGGGTAAATCAGACCTTTGGCTACAAAAATCTCTGAGGAATATGTAATACCAAGAAGTAGGAAACATTATATATATATATAATCTTTTCACCCCGACCAAAGCAATACTTTCACTGGTGCACAAAGGGGCTACACGAGAGGAGAGCGAAAAGAGGAACACGTTAGAGGGGTTGTCAGAGAATGACTAAGAGAATACTGGTGTGAAGAGGGTCACGTGAGTGTAGAGCAAAAAAGAACAACAACAAGATACATTGGGTGTCGCGGAAAGAATAAGAGAAAGATTGGAGACAAGAAGATAAGAGATAGCAATTGACATTGCACTTTAACTCTTTCAGATTGTAGCTATCATGGAAGCAAGTATACGGAAGAGAGTTCCACAGGTAGGAAGTGAAAGAAAATAAGCTGAGGGAGTAGAAGTGACTGTAAAAGGGTGGGATTTAGTTGCCAATCTAGTAGTTCGTGTAAATTCGTGTAGAGGGAGCACCAGAGAGCTAAACTCGTCGGAGCAAAAGCCGTGAAAATATTTGTAGAAAAAACAGAGGGAAGCCAGATACCGTCGGTGAGAATGTGATTGAAGTCGAGCTGCCAGATCGGGATCGATTACATTGCAGATTCTCCTTTGAATTTTGTCGAGAACACCGAGATGAATAGCAGGGTGCACCCGACTATATATACAGTATTCAATGCACAGACAGATTTGTATGTGTGCAGGGTGGATTCTGACAAGAAAAAGTTCCTGTCTCGACACAGTGACCCGACCTTCCTTTAGCTATTGATTCAAAGTAAGCGTTCCACTTGAAGTCGGCTGAAAGAGTGAGGCCTAGGAAGTGCAGGGTATTGCTTTCAGGTAAACTAGCGAGATCAATGCTGATGAGAAGTAGGAGAGATTATCTATAATATATATATGTAGCATGGCAAACTGTCAAATGCTTTGGAGATATCCAGAGCAGTAGCTCGAGCTTCACCTTTCTTATCGAGAGTCTGGTATATGTATTCGGGGGTGGTCATTAGCATATCAGCGGTAGACATGGTGTAGCGGGGAGTCATACTGTTTGTCGGAGAATAGGATTCGGGCTGTGAGATGTTGAACCACTTCAGCACTGATAATAACATCAAAGACTTTGCAAAAATCGGTAGGAGGCTGATAGGGCGATAATTAGAGGGGTCTGAGGGTTCTCTAGGATTCTTAAAGACATGAACCACAGAGGAAGACATCCAGAAAGCAGGAAAGCAAGAAGTAAAGAGGAAGTAGTTGTATAATTTGGAGAGGACAAGGAATACATTTTTTTCCAGATGATAACTTGGATCCCGTTACATCCACTCGCATTATGAGGGTCAAGCTTTATGTTAGAGACCAGCGAGGGATTTATCTATACGTCACTCAGTTGAGCCTCAGTTCTAGGTGGGAAGTCGGGTGTGGGTACTCAAGGTAAGTCAAAAGTAGAGTTGGAGGAGAATCTGCGAGCAAAGATATGGTGACCTCAAATTTATTGGATTAAAGGAGGGATGGAGGGTTTGCTGTTGTTTAACACACTTATGCAAAGCCGCCTGTAGTCTTTGAAACCTAACTTGTAGACTTCTAAGCGCTGCTTCATTCTATCAGCAGACAACAGCTTAGCATAATTTTAGGATCGTCTTGCACTCATTACGAGCAGAGGCAAAAGAGCGCCTATTATAGACAGACGCGTCGCTCCGATAAAGCCGGAAGAAATTATTCCTGTAGGCAATAGCGGCCAAACAAGCAGGAGATAACCAAGGAGATGAATGAGGTTTAAGTCCGAACTTCTTGGCTGGGATGAAAGCATCGATGTCAGCTTTCGTCCAGGAGGAGACCTCAGAGGCGCAGTCTACAACGAGGAGACTAAACACATTTTTCCAAGGAACATCACAATGAAAAATGCGGAACGACTCCCAGTTCGCTCTTTGGTAATATTCTGCTGTTGGGAGGCTCCTATGGAGAGTAGGATGGAAGAGAAATATTAACGGAAACCACAGCATGATCAGAGTTGCCAAAAGAACAATGCTGCATGGCATGGCATGGCATGGCATGTCAGGAGTCAGGGATATAAGCGAAGCAGAGATCTAGCAGAGAAACTTGTCCTTCAAGGATACTGGGGAAGCGCGTGAGAAAATCCACCACTTGCGTGAGAGACTGGGTGATTATAACGTTCAGGGTATGGATGCTATCAAGATCAGTGACAGTCTTCTGACATAGTGGGCATTAAAGTCACCGAACACATATATTAGCGAATGGGTTAGAGGAAATTGCTTTATCTATATTATCAGATATACTGTCGAGCAAGGAACAGTTAGGAGAGGAAGTGGGCAGTAGAAAAAAAAGAAGGCTGAGTTTAGTAGAGCGAGACGGAGACATATATATGAATGGTTAGGAGATTCAAGGGGGAAATGTTTGCTGACATAAACTCCTAGGCCACGCATGTGGAATGCCGGGTAGTGTGATACATGTCATCTAAAAATATTTGAAAATCTGACTTATTGTTGACTCAAAGAAGCATTCACGAAACCTCTCTTCATCAAAGTCTTGACAACCAAATTGTCATTTTCACGACAGAATTAAGTCTCAATTTCACCCCTACTGTTGTAACAAAATAGTCGTTTCCACAGCAGAGAATAGGTCAGTCACTTAGTTAAGTGCCATACGTGATATACGCTTGGGCGATCATGTCTTGTAAGAGACATGACTGATTGGGCAGAAGATTATCCCGCAGTAGGTTGCCATTGCTTTCTGTGGTAGACTGGTTGCCAGCCAAGGCTATAGAACTCAGTCTGTCCTACTATTTAACCCATAACTGGAGGGAAGTGACGGATTAATACCTTTCCCAAGGGTATTTGTGCGTAAGCGATTGCAAGGAATTCAACTGGAATTCGAATTCGGTTCCCCGATTTGTCGTTCCGAGTCGAAAGAATAGGTACTATTCTCAAAACAACGCTCTATGTTGAAGACTCTGCACTAATGGATTCTCACAAACTTCTATAGTTACATCAAATCACAAGAACTATTAAGATCATTCACATTATATACCTTCAAGGTATATGTACCCTTTTAACCTCACTTTCTTTCTTCTTTGTAATTTTCATTGTTTTGTATACGATGAGATTTTTCTTGCTATATTTTATGTTATCTAATTGATTTTGGTTGTAAACTTGATCTTTTTCTCACAACTAACAATAAAAGCTTTGACCTCTTTTCCATTTCTCACTTTCGGCGGTTCTCCTTTCGAGACACCAACCAAACGGCTACACGCAATCTTCACTACAGATGACGGCGTCTTTCTTGGCAGCTTGACGTTAGATTCCCCCGTTGCTCCTTCAAAACAATCACCAAAGTAAACTACACACAATCCTAGCTGCAAAGACGAGTCCTGTCCTAGCAGATGCATACTCGGAAAAGCAGTTATAGACGAACGGATTCTGTCACGAACTTCGGAAACTCATATCAAATCACAAGAACTATTAAGAATATTCCCTTTTTATACTTTAAGGTAAACATACCTTTTTTTTTAACTGAAACCCTTTTATTGTACCTTTCTCCTTGAATTTTGTATTGTTTTGTATTTGCTGGCATTCTTCTTGTGAGATTTGATTGATTTTGATTGTAAACTTGATCCTTTTCCTACAACCATCATCTTCTTTTTTATGGGCTGCGTCTATTCGGTAAGTAGACAATTACGGACCTCCAAATCTTCCTGTCCATTGTAGCTCTTAATATATTGTCTTGTTATTTCTCCCAAACCATTCTCTGCCATGAATTTTCTTAAGTCCTCCAAGTATGTCACACACTGTTTTCCCTGTTTTTCTTTTCCCTCTATCCGCTCTGTGATTCTCCAAGCCCTCCTCTTTCCTTACGTGTCCCAGAAACTTCAGCTATCTCTTCCTGATGTTAAGTATGAGTTTCATTTTTGCTTCTATTATTTTCAAAACCTCGTCGTTGCTCACAAATTCGGTCCATGGTATCCTCACCATCCTTCTGTAGAACCATATTTCTGTTTCTTCGTGTCTCTTCTTCATCTTTGAAAATTGTCCAGCATCCACTGTCATATAGGAGAACAACTATCACGTAACAGTTCAGTACTTTTTCCTTGTTTCTGTTGCTTCGAGTCTTTCCTTCATCTCTGAAAAAATTGTCCAGCATTCACTGTCATGCAGGAGAAGATGTATCCTGTAACCATATATATCCATTAATCTTTTCTTTGTTTCCAACGAAATTTTCCTGTCTCTCAATACTCTGCTTAGGGTTTGGAATGCGTCTTTGGTCATCCCAATTCTCCTTCGGATCTCAGTGTCGCACTTTCCGTCCTCTGTTTCTGTACCTGCATCCCCGATTTGTAATTTGCATTTTGGGCTCCTGTTTTTGCTGATGACCATGAATTCAGTTTTCTTGTAGTTTATGTTTAGCCCTTTCTGAGCTTTATTCGAGAAAAAAAGATTCTTACACTCTTTAGGGCATCCTTAATATTTAGTAAAATTTGATTCTATTTTATTTTAATAAAATTGTTTTGGTTTTCCATCTCACTGAGTACCTCTCGTCATTTTTTATTGTGCACCTTTTTGTCGCTTGATCTTATCAAGCGAAAAAAAGGTGCACAATAAATCCTGAACAAACAAAAACAATCCTGAACAAACAAAAACATACATCAGTTTATTTTTCCATTATTTTTCATAGTGTTAAAAAAAATTAGAATTGCCGATTACTTTTCTGCTAAATATTTGCACGAATTTTGTATCTACTATGACGTCCGAACATAATGTATAAATAAAAGGACAACGTACCAAATAGTGAGTTCACGTATCACTTAGCGAGAATCCGCGGGATAGTCTGAGTAGCAACCGACAGTAACAGTAAAAAGACAGAAATTTTCCTGTGTTCGCAGGAAAACTGTCTTCATGAGAAGAATTAGACAAAAAAAATTGCAAACACCTCAACAAATTCTGGAATATAAAAATGTCGGATTTACTTTCTTATTTTCCTATTCTTTTTTCTTTGTGGGCAAGTTAAATATTTTTCCAGGACTAAGTTTCACTCGTTCAATTTTCCACAAATTCTCAGAAGAGATAAATTCAACATATATATATATATTCTGGCACTTCCCGCCTGTGGGACTCCTTTTCATTTACTTGCTTCCCTGATAGCTACACTCTCCAAATATGTAAATGCAACGTCAATTGCCATCTTTTGTCTCCTTAAATCCCATCCATCTTTTATCCTTTCTATGATAATCTGTCCTTTCTCTCACTGTAACACCCCCCCCCCCCAATGCTCGAGTGGTGATCCCACCTTGCTTGGGGTGAAATGATTGAATATAGCAAGTGAACAAAATAATGAAAACACCTTGAAAGTTCAAGCAAGTTTATTTTAATATCGGTAGGATCACCTTTGTCAGTAATTAAAGCTTGAATCCTGCGTGAGATCGACCTGTACAAAGTTTTAATTGTTTCGAGAGAAATTTTTATCTATTCTTCAGCTAAAATAATTTCCAATTCTTTCAATGATCTTGGTAGAGGATATCGACTGATTACTTGTTTTTCTAAAATTAAGTTTGGGGACTGTGGTGGCAAGATAAGATATTCTACTTTACTAGAATGTTCCTCGTGTCATTCAGCTACAACTTTAGCAGTAAGAATAAGTGCATTATCATCCTGAAAGATGGCATTTCCCTTAGTTCTTGGATAAAGTTGAAAATTCTTTACTAGTCCTGACTGTTTATTTTAATAAACTTATTTAAAATATATCTGTAAAAAGAACAACAATTTTAACAAAAAATGAAGTACTACTAATATTAAATCAACAAATATAAAAATAGACAAGGTTTTGACAGTTTAATAAAATGTTCCGAATTATGGTCTTATGTTTCCATTATTTTTATTCCACCAACTCCCTCTCTCTCTCTCCCCACCCTCTCTCTCTCTCTCTCTCTCTCTCTCTCTCTCTCTCTCTCTCTCTCTTTATATATATATATATATATATATAGTCATCCGCAGACAGATCTGTTTTGCTGTATCACAGCTCATCATTACAGTTAGACTCCGATTGCTTTTTAAACTCGACCGAATTGGCATCAGTCGGCGATTCTACCTCCGGGCTATGGGCGCTCGGTAGAAGGCGGCAGACTTTTTAGTGTGTATATTATCATTATACACGCCCAATAGCCAGAGTACTCTAATTCATTACTGAATGAGCGATATATATATATATATATAAAAGTGCGAGAAGCTATGAACGTTTTGTTTAAAATGTACATTTATTGCTGCTATTATTATAATTATTACTCGCTTTTTGTATTATATATTAAGTGTCCATAATGGTATTTGTGTCGCTACACGTATTTCGAGTCTAAAGTTGACTCTTCAGGTGAATAAAATTGTGACTTCACATGTCAAGATCCTTTTGATTTTCTGATGGCCAAGGTCTCATGCATAAATAGATAAGTCAAGTAGTAAGTAGGTCAGAAAGTTCATATGCGTGCGTACGTGTTGTTTTTTGTTTTTGTTTTTGCTTTTTTTTTGTTTTTTCACACTCGCACGTTAAGTTTCTCCTGTCGCCTACGTTGACCGTAAAAAAAATTTTCGTGTGTGTGTGTGTGTGTGTGTGTGTGTGTGTGTGTGTGTGTGTGTGTGTGTGTGTGTTTTTTTATCGCGTTTGAATTTCGTGTGTCTGTGTGCGTGTCTTAGGTTTTTCATGTTGTTTTGTTGAGGGAAGGCTTGTATTTTTTCATAAATATTTCTTCCTACATCATGAGTATGTTATAATCTATATTTTGGTAGTTAGGCATTACTCTGAATTTGCCTTCACTGCATTCATGTAAATGTTGGAAGACATATAATTTCCTGTTATTGGCTAGTTTAATGTTACTTCTGTGCAGGGTTTTCCTTGAGTCGCCCCGACGTATATTTTTGCGCATTCATCACATTTTAGAGCATAAATTACGTTTTTAGAGTTGGAACGCAGATCTGTTTTCATTTCAAATGTAGATGTGTTTTCGAACTTGAAATGTTTTCCTTCTATTATTATGTTACATACCCCACATCTTTTTTGTTCCATTTTGCGACCCCCTGTGTTGTGTGTTGCTCTAATTTTAATGAGGTTAGGATGTTTTTTTAAATTTTTCGGTTGGCGTTTGCTTTTAATTGTTTTAGATTTATTTTATTTTATCATTTTTGTTGTGTGTTTTGGTCTTTATAAATAATTCTGGGTTGTTTTTGTTGTGTGTGGAAATGTACAATGGAATGTTTTCTTTTTCTTTTTTCTATTTTTTCATGTTTTATTTATTTCTTCTGCCAGTTGGAAACCCTTATTTATTATTAGGGTATCGTCTTATTTGTAATGTTTTTCGTAGTTCCTCTAGGAGTATTTTGCGAAGGGTTTCGTCAGCTACTATTGTGCAAATTTGTTGTGCTAGGGAGTAAGGGATGGATTATATATATATATATATATATATATATATATATATATATATATATATATATATATAACGTACTGTTGTTAATAAAACAGTCTTCAATGTAACGCAACAGATGTATAAAGTATATATTAATAAATATACATATTATCCCTCACCGTTAGAACGCCTTGGAGTTTCATGCACAACGTACTCTTCAGGTGCTGTGTATAAACTGACCGTTACGTAATTTAATAAATGTATCTGATTGTTGGCATAGCTATATATTATACTGGTACCAAAGTGAAAGGGGATTTGTACAAATATATGCATAAAAAATATACACACACACACATATGTTATACATGTAAATATGAATCATTCATATTAAAAACAAAGAGTGATTACTTGTACTTTTTCTAATAAAAATACAATTTACATTATGAGATTAAAATAAGAACTAATTATTAATTAGAAATTATCAATTATTAATTATTAATCACTATTAATCAAAAACAGCATTGCTCTCGCGAAATATTTCTGTAATTTTATGATTGGCGGTATTTCGCCTGTTCTCAAATGGGATATCATAGGTAGAACGAAATCTTACAACAAGATGTAATTTTGGTCTTGCTGAGGAAATTATCTTTTCCCCGCAATATTACTTTTTAACAATTAAGAATTAAACCCCCTTTTATTTTTGCCTCTGACATTTTTAATTATAAATTATAAATTTTACCTCTTAATTCTTCTTTTCATTTTTCTTTTCTTCTCTTTTCTTTTCTTTTATCGTATTATTATTTTTATTTAATTTTAATTTTCCCTACATTTTATACACTTGTAATAGTTGAATATTTAAATTTTTAAAAATCATACATTTTTATATACATGTAATATTTGGATATTTCAATTTACGAGATTTACGCCCCTTTGATTTCTTCTGCCTGCATTTTATTATTTTTTAATTTTATTTTAATTTTAATTTTAATTTCAAGTTTTAATCTCAAATTTTAATTTTAGATTTTAAATTTGTATCCATATGAAACCGGAAAATATTTAAATTTTGATCTTGTTAAAAAAAAACATGAATTTATCTTAGTAAGATATAATTCCCATGAACATCGAGTGAACTTAAATTCAAATCTATTAAACCGTCATTTCGAAATATGCACCTGATGATTGCATAACACATAAAATTCCGAGTCATGTCATAGACGTAGGATGATATGTATATTTATTAATATATATATATATAATACAGCTCTGTTAATACAGTGAACGCTGTTTTATTAACACCTGAATAATACATATGTACATTCCTCATATGTATGTTTTTTAATTTACGTCATGATATATATATGTGTGTGTGTGTGTGTGTGTGTGTGTGTGTGTGTGTGTGTGTGTGTGTGTGTGTGTGTGTGTGTCAGATTAAATAAATTGCAAACATTGTGTCTGCTTATTTTTAATAAAATCCGTTTATACTCACGGATAATATTTTGCGTATTATAATTGAAATAAGCCTACACCAAGACAACAACAAAAGCAAAGTACAGATTTTCGAGCAATATTCATTAAAACACTTAAGCAGTCAATTAATAGAATCAGCTATTAATATTGTAGTAATGTTCAAAAATGTTTGTAAAAAGAACAGTTTTTTCATGCTTTAACACGTGCATGACCATGACATTACAACATATAAAAAAAATTCCATTTTAAATAATTTTCACGTTCTAATGAAAGCTAGTAATTTATCAAATGCTATATTTTTTTTTTTTAATCACGTCACACCAAGCAAGGCGGTAACGCCACTGATGCACAGGGGGCTACGTAAGAGTGAAAAGATTGGTAAAGAGAAAGCCGGAAGCCACATCCTAAACAGGGAACAAGGGATGAGCCTCTTCACCTGTTCAATAGACGTGGGTGGAGTGTGAACCGGGCGATAATTTAGTCTATCTACTCCAATTGAAAAAAAAAGTAAAAAGATTGGAAAAGAGAAAGCCGGAAACCACATCCTAAACAGGAAACAAGGGATGAGCTTCTTCACGTGTTCAATAGACGTGGGTGGAGTGTGAACCGGACGATAGTTTAGTCTATCTACTCCAATTGAAAAAAAATTGAAACAGAAAAAATTTACAGTAATTTTAGCAATACAGTTTTGCGGTTATTTTTTGTTACTATAACTCACACCCCTGAAGAAGATCTCGGAAAGAGATTGAAAGTACTTGCGAACATTGAGAAATGAATGACAATAATATCTGTCAACGTTACAGCTCATTTATGACATTCTGATAGCTCATTTCTGACATTTTTCACAATACGCGGAAGATTTGGAGTATGAACGAATTTTATTAAAAAGTAAGCACACACAATGTTTGCAATTTATTTAATCTGACATATTTTTTAGAAAATTTCTGACTAAATATACAAATTATACACACACACACACACACATACACACACACACACACACACACACACATATATATATATATATATATATATATATATATATATAGGTTTAATGCAAAGAATTTCTGACCTTAATTAATTGAGCAGGTTCATGCCGACTTCGAAGTTTCGTGAGGATACCCTTATGATAGGGGCTGGGTTTTTTTATCGATCAGTGAAGACATCATAACAGTGTCCTCACGAAACTTCAAAGACAGCATGAACCTACTCTGTTAAAGTGACAAAATGTTTGCATTAAACCTATCAACGCTCTCTCTCTCTCTACCCCGATATCGAGTACTTTACGATTAAAAAATCTGCTTTCCAAAATAACTTTTATCAGTAAAACTATTGAAAAACAACACTCTTGACGTTAAATATTGCGACGCGGAAATTTCTATGTTTCGAAATTTTTATCTCTTCATCAGGCAATGTTAGATCATTATTGTGAAAATGATTTTTATTTGAATATAAGAAACAATACACTTGTTATTTATGGGTGTGGGAAGACAGAAAAATGTATGAGTGTGTTCAATTTAACTCATCAGATTAGAGATCCACTTTAAATTTGAAAACAGTTTATATTTTTGGGAAATACATTATTTCTTTTTTCAATCTTAACGTCAAAAGTATCAGTCGATCAAAACCCCTGTCTAGACTCCATTCCTGTTGATATATACATTATTGTTACAAAATTATTCTCTTAGTTTTCTCTGTATCTCATCATTTTCTAAAACAAAAAAGAAAAGAAAGAAACATTTTATATTTTTTATCTAGATTAAAGGGATCTTTGAGTGTAATTATACCATTTTCATTTCGATTCAAAATGCATCTTATTCAATTTTTTTCCTAAAGCTCTTAATTTATAAAGAAAAAATTATAATCTATCTATTTATTAAAAATTTAACATTCATTTTATTATTTTTATAAAATCTATTATATTATTATCATATTTTAATACAACTCTTATTATCATAATACGATTTTTTAAAATATCTATTTTAAAAAATTTAAATATCAATTTAATTATTTAATATCTATTTAATTATTATTCTTTCATAATATAAAAGAAATTATTAGATATATGCCAGTTAATAAACATTTTTACGACGAATCTTTTTAACTATATTCTAAGGTGAACATTTTGCAATGTTTACATATGATATCTATTTCATTACGTTTATTTAATAGATTTTTATTCTTAATAAATTTAATAATATATAGTTTTTCATATAGACACAAGGGGCATGGGTCGTTTAAAGACTTACATATTCTACCTTTTTTTTAAATTTTTCATTTCAATGTGTGTGTTTTATTTGTTTCTTTTAGGTACCAGTAATATTTCGGTAGTGATATTCTATTTCTGTACTTATTATTATTAAATGAAGACGTGTATTGATAAAATCGTTTTTTCAAAGAGCTCTTAGTACTATCCACATAAATCTTTACATTACTAGGGTTTTCCACAGAAGAAATAGTACATTGATAGACAATGGATTCTGTAAGGCACATGTTTTCCAAAGGATACTCTATAGAGTTTCTAGTTACATTTATTATTGTCAAAATTGTTAATTTCAGTTATTGGATAATTATTATTTTCAATTAGGTTTAAATTTTTATTTAAAATATTATTATTATTATTATTATTATTTTTATAATTTTTCCAGATTATTCATGCAACAATAACTTAATTTAAGAGTATTTTTTATTAAAAAATTTCACTTAATGGATTATTATTCGGAAAGTGTTTCTTAATCAAAGAGAGGATTTTTTTCCTAATTTACTGCTAATCATTTGATTGAAAGTGGGTGTATATCAAATAATATTTCTATTCCTATTTTTCTTCGGGAGCAGATCTTTTTCTTTTACATATTTAATATTTGGGATTTTATATCCACCATTTTTAAGGCAGTATTATAAAAATTACTATGCATATTAAACACTTCTTCATTTGCTAAATTTTCTACTAATTCTATATTCTATGGATGACGGTACATCCTTAATAATGTCTGGAGGATAGTTAAATTTTGGGTGGATATATAAAGGATTTGTATTTGATATTTTATATGGTTGGTATATATACTTTCCTAAATCTAAAGTCATATCGAGGAAATATACCTTTTTATATATGTATTAAAGGTCACTTTTAAATTAAGATTTTAAAATTCTCTATATATAATCTTTCTAATTTTAGCTATTTTAAAATTTGTAGCATTCCTCACGATCATAAGGCCATCATCCCTGTATAATCCAATATCTTCAGTATTTATATCCTTATTAGCTGTAAGATTGTATAGTACAAATAAGCCAACCAGTTTGAAGACTTGGCAGAATCTAAAGATCCAATTGTTATATCAAAGTTATTTTCCTTGGTATTAATTTTTCTCCGCTGTTCTTTTTATGAATGAGAACAGATTTTTTTCATTCATTATTATGTTTCTCTCCTCCTCCGATAAATCCGAATAAACAGTGTCAAATTCTAATGCTGAAACAAATAGTTTCCTTGATATCGATGGATAGTACTCCTCAATATCAAATTGGATAATAGAACAGTTGTTTTTTTTTCTTTTATATTACAAAACCAATTTGTTACATTGGTGGTATCCTTCCATAATTTTAATCCAAGGTATCCCATAATTTTCTTATTTACTCCTTCGAGTATATTTTTACTATTTTTTCTATCTCACGTCTTGTGCGATTTATCATCCTAGTGGTAGGATTTGTATTAAAATTTTGCTTATGATCTTTTATGGTGATATACGTATCCTTTGTACTGAGTTTTGCTACTTTGTCGCTTATTTCCAGCTTATCAGTGATTATTTTACTAGAAGTATTTATATTAACAATTAAATTATCCATGTTATTATCAATTTTTTATAGTTCTTAGTTAAATTTTTCATAATCAGAGTATTGTATTCCTTTGATGTAACTTTATAGAAACTGGCTGTTTTATCTGATTTCATGAATATTTTATCAGATGCTTTAATTTTTTTCATTATTTTTTCAAGGTGCTGTTAGAAATATTTTTTTTTGTTTTGTGAAAAGTGATATTATTTATTATATCAAGCAAATCATTTTCAAATACGCACAACTTTCAATATGTGGGCCTGTTTTTTGTTGTTGTTTTTTAACCACACACTTCTTGTTCTTTAGGCAAATTTTCCTTTTGCAAAAACAAATTAACTTTCAAATCCTCTGCTTTGTATAGTAATTTTATGAAATATTCCCTTTTGTTGGTATGAGGTATATTTTTTAGAGAGATTCCGAAATTTACCATATCCATATTATTTTGTTAAAAATAAATGTATACAGTTCTCTACCTTCCTCGACCCCCATAAGGCGTGTGGAGACGATGGAATCCCGGTGATAGTCCTTAAGAGGTGTGCCCCTGAACTTTCCCCTGTCCTCTCTAAACTGTTTAACTACTGCCTTTCTGCTTCCTGCTTTCCTGCATGCTGGAAATTCTCCTCAGTCGTTCCTGTCTTTAAGAACTGTGGTGAACCCTCGGACCCATCCAACTATCGCCCTATCAGTCTTCTACCAATATTCGGGAAAGTGTTCGAGGCTATAATCAATGCTGAAATAGTTCATCATCTCACCGCCCACAAACTGTTCTCCGACAGGCAATATGGATTCCGATTTGACAGGTCCACAGCCGACCTGCTAACAACTGTAACGGAGTACATGCTACAGGCCCTTGATGAGTCTGACGAGGCTCGCGCGGTTGCTCTGGATATCTCCAAGGCTTTCGACAGGGTTTGGCACCCTGGCCTCCTATGCAAACTACGCGGTTATGGTATTACCGGTCGCCTGCTTGACCTAATCCAATCTTTCTTAAATAACCGCAAAATGAAGGTCGTTCTGAATGGGCGTTCCTTTCTAACTAGCTTGCACTCCTCACTCTTTTCTAATTAATCTTTCTACATTTATGTAACCCCTTGCACATCAGTGGCGTTTCTGCCTTGCTCGGGGTGAAATGATTAAAAAAAAAAAAAATATCAGAAAGTTAGATAGGACATTTAGATAGGACCAATGCGAAAACTAGTATTTTACCATCTTGCAATTGTAGGTCCATCAAAAACTGTCCTGTGGATGGCAAATGTAGGTCTACTGAAGTAATCCACCAAGCTAATATCTCTCCCATAAATAACAAAAAATATCAGGTTTACATAGAAATTTCGGTTGGAGAATTTCAACAACCTTACTAATCTCATAAACTCATTTTCCGACTCCAATCTAAAATTTCACATTTCCCTTTCCCGAAGATTTGGCAAATGAAAGAAGAGGGACTCAACCGAATACTGACTATGATTAGTTGAAAAAGAATAATAAAATATCCTAAGCAAAATTTGCTTTTAAACTTAAAGAAAAAATATTCATATGCAAATGTCGTCATAAATCCAAATTTCTAAATTTTAAATTTTAAATTTAGATGTAAACCTCCTAAATATTAATTCAAATTTAAATTAACCGTTAAATAGTTGTTTCCTCTTCTTTCTTCTTATAATTAACAGGATAATCGATTGTAATAATATAGTTAACCTCTTTTAATCCTTAGTTTTTCTAGTCTATTCGTTCGATATTAGTCGATGCCAAAATTTTAAACTTAATCAAAAATTTATTTTCCCTAATATAATCAATTTTTTTCCTCTTATTATCTCTACACTACAGAATAGTTAAAATTACACTCCATCTTGTTTATACCCCATTTTCACTCTATTTCTAGGTTTTTTCATTTCGGTTCTAAATTTTTTTTACATATTTTTTTTATCAACGTGAAAATTAACCTATTTGGTTTAATAATGATTCTGTCATGATATTGAATTTAATATAATTGAATTTATTTCCTACAAATAATTATTATTCTTAATTACTTTGGTTAGGGAGTTTATATCTTCTTATAAGCAATATTACTTGAGATTAATTATATATATATATATATATATATATATATATATATTCTCTTTTTATTTCATTCCATTTAAATATATGTATTTACTTATATCAGAAGTATTATGTAAGTATTGATGCCATCTCAAATTCAAATTCTTATATTTAATCTAAATTTTAATATTCCTAATAATAATTGTTTTTCTTCTTTTTAGGAATATAATTTAGTATATTACAGATTAACTTCCCGTTTTTTCCCACCTTCTTTATATTCTTGAGGAAAATTTTAAGCATAAATTATTTTGATATCAATATTATTTAGGCTCCTTTTTAGATTTAAACGGAAAAAAATTTAGAAAATTTTTTACAATCTTGACATCTTGCTTTTCTAACTACATTTTCATCTTTTTGTTAATGTATCTATCTAGATATCTCCCACCCACTATTTGCCGGCGTTCCCTCCTGTCTGCCAATCTGGCACACATTTTCTTTCCCCTGAAAGAAAGAAAAAGGAGACTTTCTCATTTTTCTTTCTTTCTCTCCTTTTTTTTTACTTCTTCCTTTTTCTTTTCTTTATGCCACCCCTACTTCCGTTGTCTTTACGCACAACTCACTCAAACAAATATAATAGTAATTTATCGTAATGATTACAATCTCCTGAATTTTGAATTATTATATATATATATATATATATATATATATATATAAAATCATCCGCAGACGGAACCGTTTCGCTGTATCACAGCTCATCAGTATTGTTAGACATTCGATTGCATCTAGCCAGGATTGAAACCAGACCGAATTGACATCAGTCGGCGATTCTACCTCTGAGCTATGGGCGGACTTTTAGCGTGTTATATGCAATGTAAACATACGCCATTAGCTGAGAGTATTCGAATTCATTACTGAATGAACGATGACTGGTTATTCATAAGCATCCATATATATATATATATATATATATATATATATATATATATATATATATATATTCACATTAATTTACAAGTATAGATGTGTTATGACATTGGTGCATAACGCTTTATTTTTATATAAATACTTACACGTGACTATTCTTATTTAAATTATAATTCTACCTTTGTAACATGAAGTAAATACATTCTGTGGATGTGTATGTATTCTTACTTTTTTTTTTTTCGTGTAATTTTCGATCTTATCCGAGATCATCTTCAGTTATAGCAGAGAGCGTACGCGCCTGTTTGCAATATCCTCATTACGACGATTACAGTTAAATTAAGTTTGTCTTCGTAATTCACTCACGCAGATGATTTCAGAGTAGATCGACAGGTTAACAAAAAATACGCCGCCTTCCTTGATGAATTTCAACTTACCATTGTAGTTTTTTAAAGTTATATTTTAAAATACAGTATGATTTAAGAAATTTTAAAATATTCTGTGAATTAATTTAGAGAAGTTTATTATAAAATAAAAACATAATATGTCTATATTATTTAATGAAACATGCTTGAATATATGTATATTTTTATACATATGAATGTTAATAATTATACATATGTATATACACGCAGAACAGAGCTATCAAGTATATATTAATAAATATATATATTATCCTACGTCCATAGTACCACTCGGAGTTTCATGCACTACGCAATCATCAGGTGCATATTACGTGTATGAAACACCAAGTCGTGCTATAGAGTAAGATAACATATATATATATATATATATATATATATATATATATATATATATATATATAGTCATCCGCAGACAGATCTGTTTCACTGTATCACAGCAGCTGTTCAGTGCAATTAGATTAACTATTTGTCTTAACCCGTCTGATTTATGGCCAGCAAACTTTCTCCTATGACTCCTATGTTGCATTTGAAGAGACATTGTCAACCACCGCATTTGTGAGGTATGTGAGTTCAGAGGATGGAGAGCTCTAGCTTTTCCTTGGTCTTTTTTTCTCTCTTCTATTTGTTTTCTGGTGTTTTCGAAGAATGATGCTCTTTTCCAATTAGTTGTTTCTGCAGCTTCCGTCTTCCAATTGACCGAATCGATCTCTATCCTCAGCAACGTCTTTTTGAGCTGATCCTTGAATCGACGAGATAGTGCTCCATGTAGTCTTTTGCCAGATGCGAGCTCTGAGTAGATCATTTTTTAGTTGTAGTATGTCTGTGATTCGTGTAGCGTGTCCGGTCTGTTGCAGTCAGGAGTAGTCATGATGGTTTCTAGACTCTCCATATTTGTGCGGAGAAAAACATTTATTTCAATTCTGATTTTATTTTTTATTAATCTCGTCGTCGTTGGCAATGTATAAGGTGTTTTTTAGTTGATCCTTGAATCGACGAGGGGTGGCTTTACGTGGTCTTTTGTTAGATGCAAGCTCTGAGGAATGGATTTCTTAGCGTAGTCAGAAAACACTAGGGAAAATACTATGACAAAGTGAAAAAAATTTCTGTTGCTTCAAGTTTATTCTTCATTTGTGAGGAGATTATCCAACATTCGCATCAATATAGGAGGAGTGACATTGCATAATAGTTCAGTACTCTTTTCGCTGTTTCTAAAGAGATTTTCTTGTTTCTTAATACTTTGCTTTGCTTTTGGAAGGTATATAAGCGAACTGATACTACATAACAGTTCAGTACTTTGATTCTAACGATATTTTTCTGTTTCTCCAGACCTTACTCGGCTATTCTTTCGCTATTTCAAAGCACTCTCGGATTTTCGTGTCGCACTTTAGAACTTTAAACGCAGAAATTAGAAACAAATGCAAGCAAGCTAAAGAGGAATTTCTCAATGAAAAGTCCGCTGAAATTAAAAGAGTGTGTAGCATCGACAAAGTAAGTTAGAACAAAATAAAAAAAGATATCCTCATTAACAGTTTTTAAGAAGTCAAAACAGGGAATACTCATAATAGAAAAAGAAAAAATGCTCTGATGATAGAGTAAATAGATTTGATTTGATTTGTTTGTTAAACGGCATATTAACTCCCCGTGAGTCATTTAATGTCAAAATTTAATTTTAGGGGAGGGGCTTTGAAGTAATAAAAATATATGTTATTCTGCCTTCACAATTGAATACATGGTAGATTATACCCAGCATTTGTGTAAGTATGATTACTGGAGTATTTTACTATATGTAGTTTATATTTTAATTTTGTTGAATTTATATTTTGAAATACAGTTTAATTTAAGAAATAGCAGAATATCATGTGGATTAATGTCATAAAAAGAGTTATTTCATGTTGCCTGTTTGGTTGATTTTGTTTAGTGGCATATCAACTTATTTGGGTTATTTAATGTCAAAATCAAAAGATTTTAGATTATTTTATGGATTCAATTAAATATTTTGAAAGCAACTGTATGCCTTCAACTACAGAAAATTGCATTGTTGGTCATTTTTCTATAAAATTTATTGGTATTGACTTTTTATATAAAGATTATTAGCTTGTATTTTTACTATAAAAGTATTTTTTTATTCTTTCATAGTATTTTGTTTTTAATTGGCGGTTCACCATTTACCAACAGCTGGGATTTTAACAAATGCTACCACTTTGGGTAAGGGTGGACCTGGAAACAACAACAATTAAGAGGTGGTTTTACGCTTTTCAAAACTTCTAATCTCCCGATCAGAGGTCCTGCTGTCGAATGTATTTTATCGTCATGCCCAGGACTACACAGTGAGAGAGGATAACCTGCAATATACAAAGGGAAGGACCAGAAATATTAAAGTTTGAAGTAAGATCGGCACTGGGTAATGATGAGCGAGGAAAATCAGTAGACCCAGGTGGGACTATAATATAAAATGCTCTCAGCAGTAAACCATTTCAGCATCGTTAAGGTCATAGAAATAGTAAATGAAATATACGACAGTGTTGCATAATGGAAGAACTTAGTAGATAAAATTTTGTAACGGTACTTCAGAAGCCAAATGAAAATGAATGCGAGCTCTATCGGGCAATCAGCTTAATGGACCACATAACCAAATTAATAATCCGAAGCAGAATTAAATCAAAATAGGACAAGATCTGTGTTGTTTTGTCAAGGGTAAAGAAAAAAGAAATGCTATATTGAGTTCTTTCATATTTTTTATTTGGCTGATTTTAATAATATATCAACCTCTTTTCGAATTTTTTACAGTCCGCAGATGTAACGAATTGTCATGAAGAGAATATGTTCATACAACAGATTAAATGATCTGACGCCAAAATAATATTCAAAAATGTTTCAGACAAAGAATGGTAAGAGAGTTCGTTGCTCACCGATGGAATATATGGTGGAATACTTTTAAAAAGAAACAAAGAGAGATAGTTTCAATTAATTCATTTTCTCAGACTGTTGAAAGAAAATTAAATGAAGTGCTGCGTGATTAGTTAAAAGGCGATAGCATAATTGGCGAATAATTTTACACTGGCAATAAATTGAACACTAGACGCGATGAACAGAAACGAAACTTTTCACATGACTTCAGATAAATTTCTCTTGTTAATTTACTTTTTCGCCTCATTTTATATCAAAAGGAATTTCGCATAGATTCGTTGCTTTCTTTTCTTTCTTTTTCTTGGCTCAGTAGTTAATTTCTGTCAAAACAAGGTTTTTATTGCTCCAAAAACAGTTTCATATAGGCTCACGAATTTATTTCTTCTTCTTTTCAGCTCACTGGTCAATTTCAGTGAAGGCAAGGTTTTCATTGGTTCTGAGAAAATTTCACATAGGCGCTAGCAGAAGAAGACAGAAAAGTATGGTTGTCAGCAAAAGAAAAATCCCCAAAAAGGAACTAGTAATTGGTGATGTCAAAATCAAACAAGCAGAGAAGTGTAATATCTGGGAAGTGTTTTAACAGAGGGTGGAAAATTCGAAGGCTTAATAGAATAATATATGGTGCCCTCTAAAAACTCAGTAAACAACTAAGAAACAGGAAATTTTCTTTTTAAAAAATTAAAAAAAACACTAGAGAACTGTTACAAAAGTTATATGGCTGGAGGATTTCATCAGAGATGAAGAGCTGACTCGAGGCAATGGACATGTCCTACACAAGAATGCTGAAAATATATTGGCTGGAGCGTAAAAGCAACGAAGAAATTTGAAGAAAAATGAAAACAATAAGGACACTTAAAATCAGAAAGATATATTGAATATATCTTTATTGAAGCAAGTAGGACAAAGAGACGTAGTAGGACAAAAAGACGTAGTAGGACACCTACCTATTATTTTGAATTTGTTAATGAATTCCCCACTGCCCACAAACCAAGGACTAGTTAAGATTTCATGGAATCTTTGCGATATTATGGTGTTTGTAGTAAGAATGGTAATTAAGAATGTAGTGCTTTGATGCAAGGAACATTGTATAGATTGTTTGGGTCAGTAATTTGTGGCTAACTGACTTATTTAATATAAGACAGATGAATATCAACCTTTCCAACATCCCCATTTTTTGCCTTGTGCCACATTTTTTGCATCATAAGAAATAAATATAGTAGATATCTACCTGACGAGCTTATGTGAATGGATGATAGAGCGTGGTGTGAGAGAAATGATAAAAAGACAAACATTTCTTTTGCTACAGAGGATAGGAAGCTGTGGAAAGCCACGTCCTAAATGAACACGGTATAAAAATAATAAGAAGAAGAATGGGTTAATGATATACAGACGGTTTGATAAACGATCAACTTGAATAACAAACAGTTTTTCTGAAGAACATTAACTTCACCTGCGACACTGAGATCCAAAAAGCTAAGCAGAGTATTAAGAGAAGGGAAAATTTCGTTGGAAACAAAGAACAGAGTAATGGACTGTTACTTGATATATGTTCTCTTATATGGCAGTGAATGCTGTAAAATCTCCTTAGAGATTAAGGAAATACTCGAAATAACAGAAATGTGGTTCTACAGAAAGATACTGAGGATACTATGGACCAAACATAAGGTTTTTGGAGAGAATGGAAACGAAAAGAAGCCCATGCTTAACATCAGGAAGAGACAGTTGAAGTTTCTGGGTCACGTAATGAGGAAGGAGGGCTTGGAGAATCTGATACTAACAAGGTGAACAGAGAGAAAGATAGACAGGAGAGACAAAATGGATGGCTAAGTAGGATTTGGTATAAATAACAAGACAACATGTATTAAAAGCAACAAGGGACGGGAAGATGTAGGAAACCATGATCGCCTACGTCCTGAAGAGACACGGCACATAAAAGACGAAAACTAGTCGAAAATTGAACAACGAACAGCGTTGCCTAAATGACTGGCGCTGTCCTCAACACTCAGTTTCTCTTCCACTCGAAGACAACCTTGTCGAATTCTTTGCCACCAAGCGAAAAGAACCCAAACGAGGCTTTACCGAAGGCAGAGGCTCGTCACGGAAAAACAGACAAGAGCCCGATCCTGCCTCATGCAAGATCTACGGAAAAAAATTTTTTCCCTAGCTTAAGGGGTCTGTGTTCCAATGTTAAAAACGACGTTGTCACATTCGGTCTCAGTGTGAGTGTGGTGGGGGGTTACTGGTAAATATCGAGTCTCTCTATTACACTTCTTTCGTATCATAAGCAGCGAAGTTAGCTCGCATATTTTCGTGTTGTATATTAAAAATAATACTATGTTTTATTTAAAATGTAACCATGGACTGACCAAAGCGAGTGAGATAATCTATTAGTGAAGATGTGAAGAAAGGAAATAATTTCTAAACATGAAAGCGGAACAGAGTGAAAGATTTGGTATGACTAAATCACAATCTGAGGTAAAACTAAAGATGAACTGAAAATGCGTTCAAAGTGTTCAGGGAATGAACAAACCACGTAGCAATTTTATGAAAGAGATTATAAATTGACTTTTGTTGGGAATTAAAGGAAAAGAAATTGCCGGCGACAATATAATTATTGTTTGATAACCTTAGAGAGAAAATCCCTAGTGGCTGTGACACTACAGTGCCGGATATTGTGACAATCTTTTTTAATTTATTTGTTATATATATATATATATATATATATATATATATATATATATATATATATTCGCTGTTTAACTTTACTTTTGTATTTCTGTTTTGGGGTAGAAATTTGAGTAGAAAAGATGACACCTATTTATATCTATTTTAATTACATATAAAAAGTAGAAGAGGTGCAATGGATATCGGCTCGGAATGAGAAATCGAAGTACCGGGTTCAAATTTCAGTTGAATTCGTTGCATTCATTTACGCGCAAATACCCTTGAAAAAGTTATGAATCACATCTCTTCTGCCTCCAGCTATTTTTTTTTTTTTTTATAAGCGTTTCACCCCGAGCAAGGCATGTCACTGCCACTACTGCGCAGGGGGCTATAGATTGAATAGATGGACAGATTGAATTCTATAGCCTTGATTGGCAACCAGTCTACCACAGAAAGAAATGGCAACCTACCGTGTAAAAACCTTCTGCCTAAGAGTGGATCACGTATAGTACATAAGTGACTGACTGACTGACTTATAAAAAAAATTGGTTAAAGAGCAGAATGGATGGTAATCGTACATGTTTTTATATATGAAGTTTGGTTGTGTTTTGCGGCGGATTAATCTTTTTTTTATATGCATTTAAATTACTCAGGTTACGAATAACTTCTTTACGGAACAGTGTTGCAGAATGGATTATGTTCTAATGTAAAGCATCATTTCAATTAAGTGTCATATGTGATGCGTGCTTGGGTGATCATGACTCAAAAGAGGCATGACTGAATGAGCAAAAGATTTTCCCGCAGTTGAGTGCCATTACTTTTTGCTGTAGACTGGTTACTAGCCAAGGTTATAGACCCCAATCTATCCTGCTATTTAACTAGAGACAGAAACGACGGATTCATACCATTCCCCAGAGTATTTGCTCGTATGAGAATGCAACGAATTCAACTGGAATTTGAAATCAACTCCGAATTCTCGTTCCGAGTCGATGTTTGTATTTTTATATGTTTTTATATGAATTTTGAGTGAGGCTTTCAACGGATTAACCTTTTTTTATGTGCATTTCAATTACTCAGGTTACGAACAATTTCTTTAACGAACGGTGTTCCAGAATGAATTATGTTATCATATAAAAACATCACTGTGTTTAATTTTTGCATTTTCTATTTTTATATGCTTTTATGAGGTGTTTGAGTGGGGTTTGCAACGGATTAACTTTTTTTTGTGTGTATTTCAATTACTTCCGTAGCGAAAGATTTCAGTAACGAACAGCGTTCCAGAACGGATTATGTTCGTATATAGATACACCACTGTACACGAATAAATAAATGTTTACGATGATTGGTTTGCTTTCACTAACATAAATAAACTATAATTGAAATTGAAACCGTAATAAATAGTAATTAATAAGTCATGTTTTACTGATTTCTTATTTTATTTATTTATGTACTTTTGCATAATATAACATAGAATACAGCAGAGGTGAAAACTTCTTAATTAATTTACGACAATTTATGTCTAGTCTCCAAAGAAACACTTGGTATTAGATAATGCAAGCCAAAAGTTTGGGTTAGCGTGAAGAAGAATTGTGTTCTTGATTTATATAATGCGTATTGATGAAAATATTGTCTGACAGCTTTGATAACACACCAATTTTTCTAATGAATTCACGCAAATAATTTCTATTTCTATTTCACTATTTTCTTTATTCTTTTTACATTTTGAACATTGACCAAAGAGAATTTGTCTATTCACTTTGACCATTGATCCACCCAGAGATTTTGTCTATCTTTAACCTTGATCCAAACAATATGATTTGGCTATTCAGAGTTTCTCTTATATCCGGGTTTTGTCTATTTTATATGCATTACCACAGGCTCAAATTTGGGATCAGATAAAATATATCTTATATCAGAGTCTCTTATATCCGGGTTATACTGTATATTGTTTCAGTCTATGTGATTTTGCCTATACATTTTGAATATTGAAACTCAAAAGGTTCGTGTATATTCAACTTGAATATTGACCCACTCAATAAATTGTCGTCTATTCTTTTTAAACTTTGATCCAAAGAGAATTTGTCTATTTATCTTAAACATTGATTCCACTCAAAGAGGTTTTGTTTATTCAAATTGAACATTGTTTCACTCAAAAGATTTTATATAATGACTCATACAAACAAAATACATAAAAAAACAAATTTGTCTATTCGTTAGAAGCATTCACTAACCTGAATCTATTTTATCTATTCATTGTGAACATTGCGTACCTACAGACATAGTTTATTCACCTATTCTTCTTTCTCATTCCCCTACACAGTGGATTTTACTTACACTTTGTATTTTCAAACTTCTAGTTAAATATTTTCTAAAGAAAAATAAACAAAAATTAGGCTTGGTACTTTCAGAATCAATTAAATGTAAAATTGGTAATATTTCATGTTATGAAAAAAACTTCTCTCAATCAGAAATTGAACTAATGTTCTATTTACATAACAAAAATTCATGGCTTTAAATTTGAAATGATGTAATAATCAGGAGTTCTGAAAAAAATTGGTTAAGTATATTCAGTTTTGAATCTTGTAGCCATTGCAATTAAAATGCATCATATCTACTACAAACGTTTATCGAGGCAATTGCTAAGTCTATTTATAAGAATGTTGATGTTTTAGACAATTTTTCTCACCCGAATCTGTTTTGCATATTTTAAGTCTACCAATCGTCCGTGCATTGACTGTTGTCACATCTGGTCTTATGCTTCTGCTATGTATCTTGAGATACTTGATAAAATCGTAGACGAACTTGCAATATTATTGGTATCCTGACCTAACAACTCGGCTTCAGTTACTTTCCTACTGCTGCAGCGAAGCATTCCTATGTCTTTTCTATAAATATTTTCAAGGTAATTGCTCTGATGAGTTCTTTCATCATGGTACCTAGACAAATTTAACCACAGTACTAGATTGGCGACACGGTCTCATCATTTTACAGTTAAAAGTTTAAATGTAACCGCAAGTTCTATGCTGCAGTTTTTTCTTCTGTCCGGATTTGTTTTCGACAATATTTTCCAAACATAACTCTGCATTTGAACTATCACAAAAAAAAAAAAAAAAAAAAAAAAAAACATGAAAGAAAATGTGACTAAACAGATGATCCCGAGAAAATACTTTACGTCTTAAATAGTAAAAAGAGATTGCTGGGATAATTATATGAAATATCAAAAGGAAAAAGTACAAAAAATATTAGGGCCCCACTATCTTACGTAGGCTATTTTGTTATTATTTTTATTAAATGGTTGGGTACGTTACGGACAATATTAATAAATATATTTTCTTATTTTCTCCTCGCATAATTAAGGCTCCACTACCCTAGGTAGACTATTTTGTTATTATTATTATTATTATTATTATTATTATTATTATTATTATTATTATTAAACGGTTCTGTACTTTCCGGACATTCTTAATAAATGTATTTTATTCTCTCCTTGCATAATCAAAGATCCACTACCCTCGGTAAGCTATTTTGCTGTTATTATTATTAAACGGTTGGGTAATTTCCGGACAGTCTTTATAAATGTATTTTGTTATTCTCTCCTCGCATAATTAAGGCTCCACTACAATCGGTAGGCTATTTTCTTGTTATTATTATTAAACAGTTGTGTACTTTTCCGACAATATAAATAAATGTATTTTGTTAGTCTCTACTCCCACAATTAAGGCACCACCATCTTGGGTAAGCTATTTTGTTGTTATTATTTAAACAGCTGGATACTTTCTGTGCAACCTTTATAAATATATTTTGTTATTCTCTCCTCGCATAATTAGGGCTCCACTAACCTAAGTATCTTATATTGTTATTTTTAAATGGGTTGGTATTTTTCGGACAATATTAATAAATGTATTTTGCTATTCTCTCCTTGCATAAGGCACCACTATCTTATGTAGGCTATTTTGTTGTTGTTATTATTATTATGTCATTTTTCATCATATTTCGATTTCTGCTTTGGTCTCACTACCAACCAAGTCTGCGGGGAGACCTAAGGCAGGTAGTGGCATGTTGTTATGGCTCCATTTCATGTTTTTCTATCTTCCCTATCATCTCCAGCATTACATAGATAAAGTTTTCCTTAGTGTGTGGGCTGTACTTAATAAGACAATTTTTTGTATATCTCTTAAGCTGGGGTTTCCAGGGATTCTTTCAATGTGTTGTTTTGTTCCATTTTTTATCATTCCAAGTGCACCTACTATCACTGGCACAACTCTTGTTTTCAATTTCCACATTTTTCCTATTTCAATTTCCAGGTCTTTATATTTTGACAGTTTTTCAAATTCCTTGATTGCTATGTTACAATCCGCTGGACAAGCCATATCAATTAATAGACAAGTTTTCTCCTTCTGGTTTTTAACAATAATGTCTGGCCTGTTTGCTTCAATTTTTCTGTCTGTGTAGATGGTGTAATCCCATAGAATGGTTACATCTTCTATTTCTGTAACCGGTGCTGGATGATGTTCATACCAGTGTTTGTTTACAGCTTTTCCATAATGTTTGCACATTGCCCAATGTAAATATTGCCCAACTCTATCGTGGCGATTTTTATATTCGTTTGGGGCAAGCACAGAACAGCCTGAGATTAGGTGGTCTATTGTTTCTTGGTGTTTATCACAAAACCTGCATTTTGGATCCATATTATTATGCATAATATTTGCCTGAAATTATTATTATTATTATTATTATTATTATTATTATTATTATTATTATTATTATTAAATGGTTGGGTACTTTCTGGACAATATTAATAAATCTATTTTGTTATTCTCTCCTCCTATAATTAATTCCTGTCTCATTATCTACTGATATACCTGGTACTTGAGAATCGTTTTTAACGTACCAAAAAAATCAAAGAAGTTATTAAAATCTGTTAGAAAATACTCAAGTACCAGATACATCTGCAGACACTTTACAGAATAAATGAGATTATTAGACTTGACCATTTTAAGGCGAGGTTGCAGGAAGACGAATAAGGAATAATTATCGTGCTCGTAAACGTCTTATCAACTGTGAGGGCTACCCGATGTTGTCCGTTTATAATATTAAAATAACGCTAGTAACGTACAAATTCATGATGAACAATATTCTTTGCAGCTTAATTATTTTTTTGCAGTTTTCCGTATTTTCCGGTTTCCAAGACGCTGCGGATTGGATGACGCTCTTTAACAATGGAAAGAAATTTCTAAGAAAAAAGTCATTTTCATCATGCAACACATTTGCCATGCGTCCCTCACATACTGGCGTCGCGTATTGTTTACATTAATCACTCATCCGATTTTGTTAGTATGGCAATTATATACTAGTTGGTGGTTAGTAAATAGACTATACATCTTTCATTTCCAAAGTGGTTTTATTTTCATAAAAAATTTTAAAACATACGTGTAAAAATATAAAACAACCAAAGAAATTTTATTCATCTTTAAATCCCCAAACTTCGTCACTGCTAGATTCATGTAAAAGCTCTAAGCTATCATCTGCAGAGTCATCACTACTGTCTCACTACCATCTACGTCATGGTTGTATCCATAGTGGCAACTGATACATTCGTCTGGGTAGACACACACGTATTTTTCAGGGTATTATTGTTTAGGAAAAAAAGTGCATCTTGTAAGCCGGAAAATACGGTATTCAAATATCTTACGCATGTAACATCAATAAACAAACTTACACCACCCACATTATTTGCTAAGACGCGCGCTAGGTGACGCTGTTTTGGGGGTTTAAAAATGGACGGACCAATCTTCTTATTCTCTTTTGCTTTAAATAGTGTAGAAACAACAGTAACACTAGAGAGAGACTTCTTAGTCTTCCGGAAAACATTCATTTCAAACTAACCACTTTGACGTCACACAAACAGATTTTCTAACAGCAATACTATCATCAGTGGCAGACGGGATTTGAATATATTAGTTGCCACGAGACAGAGGCGGCTCAACCGCAACTACAATGATATCATTTTTAATTTTCATAACGAGTAAATAACATTTTCAAAACATTTTTAAGATGTCTCCCCAAAATTGACATAATCTTGTAGTCTATAACTGTACAGGCTTATCTCAGTGGAAATTTACCAAGAAAATAAATCAGGGGTGCCAGTGATAATGACAAGGTGCTATTGAAATGACCACCACGTTTATCTGACTTGATACGTTGTGTTTTTTTTGTTTTTTTTCTCCGTACATTTCTCAATGAGAATCTACCAGAAAGATGGATCGGGGGTTCTAGTAATAATGACGATGTGCTGTTGAACTGGACACCACGGTCACCTGACTTGACACCATGTGACCTTTTCTCCGGACTTATCTCAATGAGAACCTAAAGGAAGATGGATCGGGTATGCCAGTTATAATGACAATGTACTGTTGAAATAGACACCACATTCCCCAAACTTGACATCTTGTGATATTTTTCTATAGGGCTATGTGAAAGAATAGGACCATCTCCCCCTTTTCCTACAAGCCTAGAGAAACTTAATCATAGAATCACTGAGGCTCTGGAGAATGTTACGCAAGACATGCTACAGCGTGTTTGACAGAAGCTTGACTAACGACTTGGAGCAGGTGATGAAGCTTTGTGAACTCGGCTATAAAATATACATTACTTTGAATATCTCGTTTGAATGTTGTAGATAGATCATTTATTGTTCGGAATGGAGTTTGTTTAATTTCGTTTACCTGGGACGGGTTGTTACTCATATATTCACATTTTAAATTATCCTAATTTGGAAGGTATACTCTATACATATGGGAAAAAAGGTTAAAATGTATGTCAAAAAATGTGCATTTCTTAGTAATTATAGTGTTCTTGTACGATACCTAATACTGGCAGTAGATACTAAATGTAGATACCAGTTGTTATAGTGACTTACCCATATGACACATGAACTCTTCCAAACTATAAATAAGCAGCAGTTATGCTTTTTTTAGAAAGCGGAGAATGAGAGCGGAGTTTATTCCAGCAGATAACTCTGACAGCTGGACTAACATTTACGCTAATAATCTCTCATTGGTATATGTTTGTACTACTGTCTTTGTTAAATATATTTGTTTAAGTCTGTTCCTTCTTTGTGTCTTTATTTCTAGCCCCAACCAGGTCACAGCACCAGTGTACCTAATACTGGTAACAGATAACAAATGTAGATACTAGTATACCTAATACTGGAAGTAGATACCAAATGTAGACACCAGTGTACCTATCAATAGATATCAAATGTAAATATTGCGGATTTGAATCAACCCACAAAAAGAAAAAGGCGAGAAAGGTTTTTTTAGGTATGAAATATTTTCATTTTCGTGTTTTTACATGTAATTTTTTTTTTCAGCTCCTTGTTAGTAGTTTTTGGTTAAAATTTTTAAAAAATCTGATTTCTTCGCGCGTATGCGGGAAAAAGAGAGACCAGGGAAAAAGTGAGGAGGTAATTGTGTAACGTAGCTTGGTAAGGAAGATGGGTGAATGAGTAAGGGAATCTATCTGAAGCCGCTGCCGTGTGCTGTTGCAATTTGTTTCCGTTCCTTACCTCTTTTGCCCGTCTAGGGACTTTGCTTAAATACTCTTCAAAGGGATCACGAAACATGATTTATTGATGGCGGGAAAACAACCCGTTGGTTGAAAAATGCTAAATGTTTATTTTGAAAGAATTAAACAGAAGAATACGCGAATCTTTTGACTCGGAAACCATTTTTGTCATTTGATGATTGACTGTCTTAGCATTTATTTCCGCCTTTGCTTCATAAATATGTTATAACTGAATGTCATCTGGAGGCCGTAGTTGAAGCTGATAGCAATTTTAATGAATAGATTTACTCTTCAGTATTTCAAAATATTTTTGTGTAATTTAATAAATATATCTGTTAAAATGAGATGTCAGTGTTATTGTCATTTTGGCGTAATTTACATGACAATTTATCCAAATCACCCCGTATATCTGTTACAATGAGATGTCAATGTTATTTTCATTTTGCCGTCATGTAGATGACAATTTATCCATTTCACCCTGTATAACAATCTCATTCCTTTTTAAGGGATAACAGCAACATGTCTGATTCAAAATTCTTCCCAGACAATAAATTTCTTAACTTTCTCCCTATGAACTTTAGCTTTGAAAATGTCCTCTCATATTGACTTGAATAACTGATAGTGTGCAGAGGACTTTATAAAGTTTTTATTCTTGTTTTATACTAAAATAGTTGTGTTTGTTATTGCATTTTTATTTGATATAGGGGATCATTGCCATCAGACAAGCTATCAGTCGGCAATTGTAATGTTTACGTCTTCGCTTATATAAAGAGAATAAAAATAATAATTCTTCTTGTCTCCTCCTTAGTATTTTTGTTAGCACCAACGTTACGCCCTGCCAATACTTTCATAAATAATAGTTTGTTCCATTTTGGTTGTATGGAAAGATTGAAAAGACATATCAGAAATGCTGCTTGGTGTTAAAGAAAGAAAAAAAGAAACGCCCTGTAAATACCTCATAAATGATGAACTGTTCCCTGTTGATCGTGAGAAAAAACGGAGAACACATATTAGAAACGCTACTTAGTTTCAAAGAAAAAACACCCTGTCAATACCTTATAAATAATGAATTGTTCCGTTTTGATCGCGAGAAAAGATGGCAAATACATATCAGGGAAGCTTTTTGAGTCCATATAAAGAAGCAAACAAAACAAAACAAAATTAGGAAAGCTGTGAATTTTGTACGGGTACTAGTAGAATAAATATATTGTTTATCAAACCATTCTTTGAAATACACTGAATCAGGATATAAATGCTTTTAAGGGTCTAAATATTATATTTTGGGATTTTAAGTCTGACATATACATATACACAGACATGTACCCTTTATTGTAGAAAAGATTTCTCGCAAAACCAACTATGACTCTACCGTGAAAGCTTCTATCAATTACTGCAGGTTGAGACGTCAAAACGTCTTCCTAAAGGACAATATGTTTATTCTAAGCCGTTAAGAGCTTTAGTCCTGGGTATGACGATAAACTACATCCAGCAGCAAAACCTCTGATACCAGCAACGTTAATTACCATCTTCTATCTTCTTGAACCCCGTTCATCTTTTATCCTTTTCTCAATATCCCTTGTACCCAGCCATTTCTCTCACTATAACACACTGTGTACTAGTGGCGGTCAGGCCTTGCTTGGGAGGAAATGATGTAACTATTTACTTCCCACATTTGAAATTTCCGAAGTTTGAATAATAATTGAAAGATAAAAATATCACATCTTTTTATAATAATAATGATATTTCTTTAATTAATTTGCTACATCAAGTTATGTAGTCATCAAAATATCTGTTAAGAGTTCAGTTTCTTGAATTTAAGAAAAAATGTTTAGTTGTTATTATTTTTCTACCTGCACACTGGAATAGTAATAAACTTTCGTGCGTTGATTCTTTGTTTCTCTCTTTCTTCTTTCTGCTGCTGAAAAGCCTTGAGGAAGAAAGAAAATATAGGTGAAAGAGTTACAGAGTTAATGCGTGTCGTCTGATTTTTTGACGGCTTCGATCAGACGATTCGTGGTCCTATGTGAATGTTCTTTCTTTCGTTCGTTGGATGAAGAGAGAAAAGAGAAAGTGAGAGAGTAAGAAATGCGTCTACTTATTACTCGCGACTCTCTTGGCCGTTTCTCCTCTTCTCCCGCTTTTCATCCTAAAACTCTTCATTTTATATCACGACCTTTATGTAGAGGAACACTTCCGCTTCCGCAACAACATGATTCTAAAATCGTCCAGGGTCTTCTAGGATAGACTAGAATTCTCACGAAACATCCCGAATCGGAATACTTTATTTATTTATATATGATTTCTTGTTTATTTACCCGTGTTACTCATTACATAACAGGAAGTCCTTTATTCATTTATCCCATATTACCCATTAAATAACAGGAAGTCCTTTATTTATTTTTTATTTATTTATCCAATGTTACCCGTTACATAACAAGAAGTTATTTATTTATTTATTTATTTATCCCATGTTAGCAATTACATAACAATGATAAAAAAATACATTTTTTTAAAAATTACCAACATTACATATTTGTAGTAGAATTATTAACAATATATTTTATAACAAATGGCCAACCATTTTATCTGTAGCTGAAGGCATACAACTGCGTTCAAAGTATATTTAGTTGAAGTAACAAAATTGTGTTCAAAAATATTTATATTTCGACATTAAATAACCCATAAGGATATTAATATGCCTTTAAAAATCAATCAAACAACCAACAACTACAAAATTTGAAATAATTTCTCTATAGAAATGGAAGCTTGGTTTCTGAAAAAATTTTGATTAGATCAAACCTACAAATATCTCATGCAGATATATCTGCATCTAACTAAATATCCTTGCATTATTTCGAACTATTGTTCTCATCCTTATTGATATCTATGTTGTTTTTGACAGAACGTTTCGGCCAAGTACCCAGGTTATCAACAGTTAACTATTAATTAGTTGGTATGGGAAATCTGTTGATTATTGTGGTATCAGTTACTGTTCGTTTCTGCTGAATTGCGTTATTACCAAGGATTGAACTCATAACTACTAGATGAGAATATAACGTTCATAACCAACTCCTATAGCCACTACACCATGTATTTATGGAGATTTTTTATATTCAATGTCAAATGGTTTTGACATTTCGTTATGATGGCGGGTTCGTATCGCTTTTCATAATTACTAATTCACATAAATAACTAAATGTGTTTCACTTTAGTTGTTGTATTTTTGTTTCATGATGAGACAAGCATTTTAAAATGTCATATCAATTGGAAATATCATTAAAAATGTATATCAGTCATTGTAAGACGAACTATCAGATATACGCATCATAGACTAATTTAGAAAATAGGTATTTTAGGAATATAATTAATCCTGGAATCTTTCACCAAGACGTTATCAGAATGAAAACAATTACATAGACACGGATTATTTTTAATAACATAAGACATTCTTTACAAGATATTAAGGTGTTATAGAACATTTTGTTAGAAACAAAATAAAGTGTGCTGAACTACAATGTCATACCAGGGAATGCAAGACAATCTCTTCACATTATTTACATTGTTCGGACTGTTGTCCCCATCTTCATTGTAATATTCACGACGTTTCGGCATTTGTGCGCCCCACCGCATTCAGGTGATTAGAATTTTGAACCGAACCCATTATTTCGATGACAGGGATTGATTGTTCTAGTTCTACAGGTCATGCTACTTTTTAATGTCTTATTTATCTCCATTTTAACTCAACTCAAAGTTTTTGTTCGCTACTACTGTCGCCAGGTATTGAACTCCCAAATCTTTGGGTCAAATCAATGGATTCAACCAACGCTTTTATCCACTGAGCTATGTGTCCTTGATAAAACGAAGTGGATATGAGAATAAAGATGAGGACGACAGTTCGAACAATATAAATAATGTAAATACCTTATCTAAAAATATAGACAAATAATAAAGATTGCCTTATAGTTGGTTCACATATTTTAATAATTTCTATTTATTTATATTTCTGAGATGAGGTTTTATATTGTTGTCGGTATCTTCATTGTCATATTCACGACGTTTCTGCCATTGTACGCTCCGATAGTCTTCAAGTGTTAGCATTTTGAACCGAACACCCTTTATTTCGATGACTGGAGTAAATTGTTCTTGCTCCATGAGTCATGCCACTTCCGGATGTTTTAGTTATCTCTATTTAGCTAAACTCTCTAAGTTTTGTTTGTTTGTTTGTTGGCCACTCCTGTCGCTAGTTATTGAACTCACAACTTTTTGGGTCAAATCACTCGTTCGAAATAAAGAGTTTGGTTTAAAATTCCAATCATCTGAAGATGTTCGAAGCGGCCATGGCTGAAATGTCGTGAATGTGACAATAAGGATGAGGATAACAGTTCAAACAATGTAAATAATGCAAATTTATCATCTCAGAAATATAGACAAAATCTCCTAACAGATGAAGATGAAATCTGGTTATCCTTCTGGTCCTTTGAATTATCGCCCTACTAGTCTTTTGCAATTTTTTGGTAAAGTACTAGATGTTCTACTCAACTATGAATTAGTTGTGCATCTCACTTTATACGGCCTTCTTTCAGATAAACAATATGGCTTTTGTATCTCTAAGTCAACAACCGATGCGTTAACGGATATTAGTGAATTTGTCTATCAGACTTTTAGATAAGTACGGCGAGGCTCGCGCTGTGGGTTTAGATATCGCGAAGGCGTTTGACAGGGTGTGGTACGTTAGCAAATCGGATATGAAGGCAGTGTTGAACGGCTATTTTCTACCTAATTTCACATTAATGTGAAGGTTCTCAGAGATCGATCCTTAGAATTACGTTGTTTCTTATCTTCATCAACGACCTTCCCATTGTCATCAGTTCCCAATGAGACATTTATGTTGATGTTACAAGTATTTACTCCTGTCTTAATAGTGAGTCAAATGATACCTTCTTTGACAAAGTAAAACTGGCAGCTTCTCTCAGAAATGACCTCTAATGGAGCAAGAAATGGTTTCTAACTTTTAACGCTTCAGAAGAGGTTAGCACCATCCATGATCTCACCTTTTCCCCACTGATATAAAATGGAACTATTATATTAAATCAACTCCTAGATATGCTGCAAAAATGGTTGGTTCACAATGTCGTGCTAAGCAATTTGTCTCGTCGGAATACGTCTGGAACATTTATAAATCTACCATTCGTTCGTGAATTGAATATTGAATCATTCCGGTGCTTCTGCTATGCTTCTTCATAAAAGCCAAAGAGGAATCTGCAATGTTATCAAGCCTGGCCTGGCATCGCGGCTTAAATCACTTCCTCCGCCGCCCTAACATAGCATCTCAGTGTCTTTTCTGTTCATGTTTTCATGGTAATTGTTCTGATGAACGTTCATCTTTGATACGTTGACTTTATGAATTTAAGTGCAGTACTAGATTGGCAGCAAGGTCTCATCATTTTACAGTTGAAATTGCTATGTCTGACATGTAAGCAGGCACTCTACCCAGCCGTGCTTAGGATATTTATACGTAGGACACCTGATGACAAGAAAATATATAATCAGCCGCGCGAGAGAAAAAAGACAGAGACTCTCCCATCCTCGTGAGGGAATTATCCACGTTCGGAAAAAAAAACCCAGTGCCATATATCCACTCATATAACGATAACATCACAATTACAGTTTTGACTAATTTCAGATACTTTGTAAACAGTCTCACTATGGAGTAGTGCTTGTAGTGTTCCTTTCTAACGATTTATACGATAAATTTGGACTTACAAGAAAAGGTATTGTCAGTGATCAGGAATTAATGTAAATGCTATAATAGAATAGAGCTAATTTGTGTTTACTGTAATTGAATTGCTAATAATTTTACTATAGAAATGTATTGAACATCAGAAGAGGAGGATTTTCAGTTATCAGGAATTACTGCAACTGTTATAGACAGAACAGAGATATTAATTGTATACTGTACATTTTTGCTAATTACTTTATGGTCAGTTAGACAGTTAAGTGCCATACGTGATACACGCTTGGGTATGACAGGGCAGATTTTCAAGCAGTAGGTTGCCATTACTTTCTGAGGTAGACTGGTTGACCAACCAAGGCTATCCAATCTGTCCTGCTATTTAACCTACAGCTGAGGATAAAAGAGACATATTAATACCTTTCCGAAGGGGATTTGCGCGTAAGTGAATGCAGCGAATTCAACTGGAATTCGAACTCGGCTCTTCGATTTCTTGTTCCAAGCCGATATCCACTGCACCACAAAAATAGGCCACACTTATTTCGATTAATCGCGTTACTTAAAACGATTACTTCGCTACTTATATAGATGTAAAAAAAAAAAGTCTTAGCTGGCAATAATATAATTGGCAAATAGTATAAAAAGGCGTTGTTCATTATTTACGGTAAATTCTTTTAAATAATGCATTGACCATTGTTTGTGTTAAATGGAGATAATTGTAAGTAAAATCATGCACTAAAATAAGTAACAAAATAATCGCTTTAAGTTGTTTGAATATCGTTACCTTTTACGATAGGAATGCATTGTGAATCAGTAATAAAGGGCTTGTCAGTGGTCAGGAATTAATTCATATTTTACTGATAGAATAATTATTTATATAATGTACAAATATTGCTAATGGTTGCAATATAGAATTGTGAGAAAAAATTATAAGAAAGAGGTTGTCAGTGGTAAAGAATTAATACATATGGTACTGACAGAATAGAATAATTATTTGTATAAGGCACAAATATTGTTAATAGTTAATATAGGAATGTAAAGAAAACCTATAAGAATCGTTAGTGGTCAAGAATTGGGGAACATTTTATTGAGAGAACAGAGCTATCATTTTAAAATGTAAAAATATTGCTAATGACGTTACGTTAAAAATGTTAGGAAAATCCAGAATAAAATAACTGCCAGTACTTAGAAATATTTGTGCCACTGATAGAATGTGACTATTACGTGCATAATGTAAATTCATCGCTAATGATTTTGCAATAGACCTACAGTGAAAACCAAAAAGAAAATTATACTTAAACAAATACACTTACTTCCGAAAAATATCTGGTACCAAAAACAAAAAGTATTGTGCTTATTTCCATTCAGTTCAAGTACGTAAGGGTTTCTAAGGCACGTAACGAGGAAGGAACGCTTGGAAAATCTGATACTCACGTGGAGAATAGAGAAAAAGATAGACAGGAGAAAACAGCGCGTGACATACTTAATAAGCTTAAACAAATGAATGGCAGAGCAGTGTTTGTGAAAAATAACAAGACAAAATATATTAAGAACAACAAAGAGTCAGAAAGATGTGGAGAGCCATGATCACCTATGTCTTGAAGGAACACAGCACATAAAAAAAGATGGGGACAAATATTATTTCTCCATGGCCTCTTAGATGTGAAAAATTATGAAAGAAATATATTCTTGTTTTCGATTGTACTAAAAGGTTGTTTGCAGCGTTGGTATCATTCCTGACCATATGTTGCACGGAAATCCGAGCCGAAATAATAAGCAGCACAATTCAGCTGCAGGAGGTCTTTTATCAGACAAGCACTACTTCCATTTCACTTAAAAAGAAAAGGTCAGGATCAATCTCAGATGCCTAGAGCGTCCTCGTGTCGAAGTTAGAAAGCTTGAGTTATTTCTGGCACGATACGGAGACAGAGAGAATGTAATTCCCCAAAATGCAGTAGCAAAGACGTAAACGCGGTTCTTTATAATTTCCAATTTTTAACTCTGCTGTAACCATCATTTTCAGTCACAATTTTCTGACATTTTTGTTTAACTTTTTAATCATATAAGAACTTTCAAATTCTTACATTCATGTGAACTATCAACGAGACATTTTAATGCATCAGTTTCAATCTTGTAGATAGCGTATTTTAAGCAACCTATTGACATTTTTGTAGTATAATGGATATCGGCTCGAAACGAGAAATTGGAGAGCAGAGTTCGAATTCCAGTTGAATTCGTTACATTCACTTATACGCAAATACCCTTGGGAAAAGTATCAATCCATCTCTTCTCCCTCCATTTATGGACTGAATAGCAAGACATTAAGTTCTATAGCCTTGATTGGCACCTAGTCTACTGCGGGAAAATCTTCTGCCTTGTCAGTCATGACTCGAAGGAGACATGATCGCCCAAGCCTGTATCACGTATGGCACGTAACTGACTGACTGACTGACTGTCATTTTAAAAGAAACATAAATTTTATATTTTCTTGTCAAAAACAAAATTGCGACAAATTAGTTATTACGACCGTGTCTGGACTATATAAACGACCAGTGAACCAAAACAGATGGCTTTTCACTTCCGTTCAAGAAGTCACTTTTGATAGGCTCGACGAGAAGCCACTTTTCGTTAGCTGCGTAAGATTTAAAAATTGTATTTTAAAAATGAGAACAACACTCCGAATAATGTAAATAGACTAAGTAGTGAACAAGAAGTGTTTTGCTTTAGTCATCTGTATTGTTTATAACTTATAACCCGGATATAAGAGATCTTGATATAAGATAAACCCGGATATAAGATATATGAGAGATATTTTCTCTGGTCACCAAATTAGAGCCTGTGGTAATGTATATAAAATATACCAAACCCTGATATAGGAGAAACCCGGATATAAGAGTTTTCTGGTCCCTGGAACTCTCTTATATCCGGGTTACACTGTATTTTGCTATAATTTGATTGCGCTACGACATTTTTTCTATCAAAGAAATTTGTTGGGAACATGTTCAAAAAAATTGTCTTTTTGCTTATGAGAATTTAAGTAAATTCTTGATTTATATTTTTCTTTCCTTTTTTTTTTGTCATTATAAAACGTACTTGTACTGCAAAACATAATACATTTTAATTTAATAAATTCTCAACTCCAGTTACTTTCTCACCGACATAATGTGGCTTCCCTCTGTCTCTTCTACAAATATTTTTCATGGTTTCTGTTCCGATGAGCTTAGCTCTCTGGTGCTCCCTCTGCATGAATTTAGTCGAGATACTAGACTGGCGACTAGGTCTCACCCTTTTACAGTGAAACCGATTAAATGTAACCGCAACTTCTACTCTCTCAGCTTCTTTGCTCGTACTTCCCGCCTGTGGAATTTACTTCCGTATTCTTGCTTCCCTGACAGCTACAATCTTCAAGAATTTAAATGCAATAACAATTACCCTCTCTTATCTCCTTGACTCGCATCCTTTCCCTGACAACCCTTGTATCATGTTCTTCTCCCTTTCCACTTTACTCTCATGCAGCTCCCTTCACACGAGTGTTCCCATCCTTCTCTTAACCATTCTCTGACACTCCCTGTAACTTGTTCCTCTTTCTCGTTACTCACCTCTTACGTCACCCACTGCGCACCAGTGGCAGTTCTGCTTTGCTTGGAGTGAAATGATTACAAAAAATATTGTTATTAATTTTTCATATCGTCTATAAAGCGATAATTAAAAATGTGGAATAGTCCCAAATAAAACTTAAATTAACACAAAAATTCTTAAAAAAATTAAATTAAATTGATCAAAACTTGCTTTATGCATAATACAAATATTTATTTATAATATATATATGTGTGTGTGTGTGTGTGTGTGTGTGTGTGTGTGTGTGTGTGTGTGCGCGCGCGCGCAATATAAATAACATTATTATATTTTATTAAAAGTGATCATAATAAAAATATTTTACATAGCTACACAAAAGCTATTCTTTTTCATTACTATCAATTGTACTTATGTCAGGCTATGGTTGATAACTGGTGATAAAAATTGATTTTTATGGAAATTTAAAAACAATTCTTTACCATTTTTCCAACAGTAAAAGGGAGGGAGGCAAAGGTCAGAATTAAAAATATACTTGCATGCATGTTTCGATTAAACAATTAAAAGTCAGATCTACGCTAAATAAGAAAATAAGGTCAGTGGATGCATATAAATAATATAGAACATACATAACATAAACGATATATAAAATGTATATTATATTGTATAAATATGATATATAATATTTATATTATTCAATAAATCAATAAAAGTTCAATAGGTTTACCATCTTGAGTGACTTCAGACTTTCGCATCAATGTTCGACAGGGCCGCATGTTCGATAAATTTATTTAGATTATTATCGGATCTCACATTTATACTTCTAAGAATAGACGCTAATCATAAATGTTAAATTCTTACCGCGTTGAAGTGTGTTGATAGAAGTATAAATAAAAACATTTAAATCACAAAAAACCAAAATTTCACCAACTCTAGAAGTACATGTATACTTAAAATCACCAGACAAAGCCATAGTTCTACCAACCAAACAGAAAGTTTTCACAGCCAGGGTGTAAGAAAAAAATAAACAAATAATAGCAAAGAGGGCAAATTTTCACCATCTCTAAAAATAGATAGTTCGACCAACTAATCAGGAAGTTTTCACAATTAGAATATACGGCTGCGAATAAATGAGAAGCAGAGTGACACTTTCCAAGGTGGATCTATAGTGGGTTGCTTATCTATTCTTTTTCCGTTAGTAGTGGAATTCCGTTCTAGTGAAGGATAGTTGTATACCGTTGCAGGTTAACGGAATTTGGCCTTGTGGTAGATATCCCACTATAAGTCATAAAATGATTATAAAATCAAAAAAAGCAAATTGAGTTGGAAATAACATTTATATATACATATATCAATTAATGTTTTACAATTAAAGCAATACTTGAATATAAAGGTCCAACGAAGGTTAGAATGTTCATGGCAAATAATGAGCTGAAAGAGATAAAAGGCTTAGGAATGTGGGGAGCGGAGGTATGCGAGGAATGTCCTTGAAGTAGTCGCTCCCGAGATCAGCCAAGCACTTTTGAGACAGTGAAGAAGGAAAGAGGCAAGCATAGTAGCCGCTCGACTTAAGTCAAAGGGAGACACTGGTTACTCTCGCCTGTCTGTCTGCTGGGGTCTTGTCTGTATCCGCTTTTTATATCTGCTTTTTGGATCAAAACAGCTTGTTTTGAATTTCACACTTGTATTTGATTCTGGGCTTCCCATTGGCTGATAAATAAAATTTGCGTAGGCTCGCGAAATGGAAATTTGATATTTGATTAATTTTTATTTTTCAACCGGAACATCTGCGCGGGCACATCTGCCTTCTGATCGGTATAGAGCAAACATCCGGTCCCTCGCTTTTGCTCGGTCGGTATCACCACAGATCTATAGATAAACTGATGAAAAATGAACTAAAGCCAGAGTCGATAAATTAATTTTATTCATTCTCCTTTGTTGCGGTCATCATAACATACCCAGAGACGAAATGCGACATTTGCACGACTAGCTGACGATCCGATACGGCTAAACCGTCCTTGCTACACTGAAAACAAACATCCCTTCCTTCATTACATGACCAAGCGGCAGCTACAACATTTGGATACATATATACATATTTGCTTTTTCCCGAAATCTTTTTTCTATCTTTCATCCTAAACAACTCATCCTAACCCCTATAAAAGTTTCGCTGAAAGAATAGCATTTAAATTTAGAACCAGTTAAAATGTTCCTTTTCTAATATCACTACATTTAATATCAATATATATATATATATATATATATATATATATATATATATACTAACCTGTATATATATATATATATATATACTAACCTGTATATATATATATATATGTGCATATATAAATGTTTTTCTTTTATATATATAATTTCATCACCATTTCTTACTAGCCAACTATCTTGTAATTAATAATATTCAAACTTATCCATTATTCATTTACAATTAATTAATTATACATTCAATTTATTCTATTTGATTATTTTCTATTATTGGCTTTCAATAAATATAATACCTATTAATTAGTCAAGAGATACGTCCATTGAAATGTTATTGATTTATTAAATATTATAGATCTAAAGGAAACTACAAATGATCCAACTGAATGTAGCTAAGGAAACCGAGAAGAAAGGATTAAATATAAACTACAAGACAGAATACATGGTTATCAGCAAAAGGCTGAGCCCAAAATGCAAATTACAAATCGGGCAGGCTAAAATCAAACAAGTACAAAATTTTAAATATCTGGGAAGTGTTCTAACAGGGGACGGAAAGTGCGACACTAAGATCCGAAGACGCACTGGGATGGCCAAAGATATATTCCAAAAGCTTAACAAAGTTTTACAATCTTAACAATATAAGATATGCAGATGACATGGTGGTGATAGCAGACACGGAAAGGAAACTACAAGACTTTTTACAGAAGATAGATAGGGAAAGTAAGAAAACTGAATGTATGGTCATTAACAAAAAGAGGAGCACAAAATGCCAATTACAGGTCGGGTATGCAAAAATCAAGCAGGTACAGAATTTAAATACCTGAGAAGTGTTCTAACAGAGAACGAAAAGTGCGACACTGAGATCTGAAGGCGTATTCGGATGGCTAAAGACGCATTCCAAAAGCTAAGCAGGGTATTGAAAGACAGGAAAATTTCGTTAGAAGCAAAGAACAAATACTGATTTGTTACGTGATATCTATCCTCCTAAATGGTAGCGAAGGCTGGACAAATTCCTCAAAGATGAAGAAGAGATTCAAAGAAACAGAAATGTTGTTTTACAGAAGGATGCTGAGGATACCATGAACCGAACATGTAAACAACGTCGGGGTTTTAGGAAAAATGGAAACAATAAGAAGACTTATACTTAACATCGCGAAGTGTCATTTGTAACTTCTTGTGCACGTAATGAGGAAAGAGGCCTTGAGAGATCAGATACTCACAGGACAGATTGAGAAACAGAGGAAAACAGTGTATAACATACTTGATAAGCTTGCGTAAATAGATAGAACATGCTTTTGAATAAATAACAAAACGACAAGACTTGTTAAGAGCTATAACGGACAAGAAAATGTGGAGAGTCATGATCGCCTATGCCCTGAAGAAATACTGCACATAAAAGAAGATATCTAATGAACACTTGGGAAGAAGTTTTGCTGGTTTAAAAATACATTAATTTCTCATACTTTTTACGTATTTTTAGTCGTGTTAATCTTATTAAAATCATACAACCGCTGCCATGGTTGAATATATTCTTAAGTCCGATATTGAGTGAAACTAGGCATATTTTAAGCTTCACCACTAATTCAGTTCTCAACTAAATTTCAAACAGTTTACAGAGTTAGATAGGACACCTCCTTAGATACATTTTGAAAAATAAAATTTTCATTCAGTAGAAAGAAATTACATCAAAATATGTGAAGTCTGAAAAGGGAGACTAACTACATAAGTACATAAGTGACTAACACTTCCAATAATAAAACTTATTCTTTATAACTTTTTTGTTTAATATTTTTGCATACGGTTTTCAACATTTAAATTCTGATGACAGCTTTTATCATTTTTGTCAATCAAACTTTGCTTATCACTTGTCATTTTATTATAATTGACTATCAGAATTAATTTTATAAAAATCAATTTTTTATTGCTAATTTTTAATCAATTGCATATACATTTTTTTCTTTTTAATATTTTTGAATGCGGTTTTCAGTATTAAATTTTTTATCAAATTAGTAGCAATGACTGGAAAACTCATGGATTACATATAAAAAAATGCACATATGAAAAGTAATATTCTTAAGATTATATTAAAACCTGGAAAAAAACAGGACAAGTTATTGAACCTAGAAAAGTAAAGGACAAGATATTCTAGTGAAGTAAAAAATAAGAAATTTCTTACTTAAGATATTGCAGCTAAAAATAAAATTTGAATTATTTTTAGCTCCCACCCTTTTACAGTCAAAATAGGCACATTCAACCGCCACTTCTACTCTATCAGCTTCTTTTTCTCACACTTCTCATCTGTGGAACTCTCTTTCGAATACTTGCTTCCCTGACAGTTACAATCTCCAAAAGTTTAAATGCAACATCAATTGCCATTTCTTGTCTCCTTGACTCCCATCCTTTTTTCCGACACCCCCTGAATCTTGTTATTTTCCCTTTTCGCTCGACTCTCATATAACTCTTCACACCAGCATTCCTTATCCATTCTCCGATACCCGCTGTAACTTGTTCCTCTTTATATTCGCCCTCCTCTCATGTAGCTCCCTGCGCACCAGTAACAGTACTACCTTGCTTTGGGGTGAAACGATCAAAAAAAATATTATATTATATTGGAGGCATGGTGAAGTAATGCTTAATGGTTGAAGAATCGGAGAGCAGAATTCGAATTCCAGTCGGATTCATTACATTCACTTACGTGCTAATACCTTTTGGAAAGGTATGAATCCATCTCTTTTCCCTCAAGATATGGGTAAAATAGCAGGACATATTGGGTGGCAACCTGTCTAAGGGAAGGAAAACTCTGAATTCAAACCAACCAGGAGAGGGTTGGGCTCCGTCAGGTTTTCCATGGCCAAAGAAGCACCGCTTTACTGCAGCTGCAGTACATGTAGTGCCCCTCCGACTCTAATGAGTCACAGGATGTCTGAATCTGGATTATATTAAGCACATTTTTTATTACATAAGAAGATACTGAACAAAAAGCGATTTATATAATACCATGAGTAATTAATGAATCAGAGATATAAATGAACGTCTAAAAAATATAAAGGGAACGGAGCGATTCTAATTTAGTTGAGAATTCTTTATCTCTGCTTTATTGAATCTCAGTACATTGTTTCAAGACTTTGTTTCATTGCATCTCACGATTAAGACTTTCTGACAATTGCTGTAATTGCTGCTACTGGAATCCACATCGTTCGCCGACACCTCCAGACCAAGATCTTCTGTCAGCCCTAAAGACCAGAACTTAGAAGTTTAAATTACTACTAACACGGGATGTAAACTCCAAAACTGGATGCCAGTGCCATTTGATTATAACAGTAAGTGGAAAAGTTTAAAACAAATTATATATAAACCAAATCGTTGTTACATTTTTAACCCGAGTTAATTCTTTATTTCAAAGAATTCCTTTTTGTGTAGCTCCCAGCCGTCGACCACTTCTTCACTTTTTGTTTGCTTCATCAGCGATCTTCTCACACTCTCAGATCAAAAATAACGTGGCAGAGGAGTGAAGTGTCGTACAGCAGACGAACACCAGCTAAATCGAGTGGAACTGTGCTCATCTTCACGATACAAGCGACAAACCAGCAATGCGTTTACTAGTGATGAGTCAGCTAGATGGTAACCACAGTGGTCTGAAAATATAAAAGAACAAAATCATTGATGAATTGGGTCTAAAAATATTGGTTAGCAGGAGACACGGTGAGGCACAGCTACAATGTTATCATTTACTTTCCATTACGAATAACTCGTTTCTAGCCGTTGCAGTCTAAGGTTACTCGCCGTGACGTCTGTTAGAAATATTCTTGACTGAAATCCAACGGGATTTTTCGAATCACTTGGAGTTCTTTATTTAAGGTGTCTGGCTTACTTCATTTGTGTTACCGTGGTGTATTATTTACTCTGCAACCCCACTCTGCCACTTTGAGATTTCTTTTTATTATTAAATACTTTATTTTATTTATTAGTATTTACACACTCTTCTTTCTGACAGATTCGCCAACGTACCGAACTTTGTATTTTTTACGTTTTAGGTGAACCTTTAGTTTTTCCGTAAGTTTCCTTTTTCCGGTAATCGTACTAGTACGTTCAACGCATTCTTGGGATGCTGGTATATCAAGAGTATCATACAATACTTGCATAGGTTCTTCCTTTCTTGCGAATCTGTCTTCAGTAAACCTATTCTTTAACTGATTGCAATGTCTTGCGTTCCCATTTTTTGTCTTTTACCATATATATCATCTTTACAATTTGTAACATTATTACACCGTCTTCCAACATTTCTTTTTCTATTTTTACATACTATAAACACACTTTTTTACCAATTTTGAAAAATTTAGTGTCCATTTTGTTATCCTTTCTTTCTTCTTTTTTTTTTTTGGCCTAGTAACAACTTGTTGAACACTGATTTAATTTTTCTTGCGAATATCATTTCTGCCGGCAATATGCCTGGTTGTGTATTGGGATTCGACGTTATACAGTAAACTTTCAAACATTTTTAAGTGCTTCTTCATTCACTTTTCCATGACTTACTTTTTTCAAAGTTTTCTTAAAAGTATACACAAGCCCTTCAGCTTGTCTGTTTAAACTTTGGGTGATACAACGGAGAAGTAATATATTCGATCGAGAGCATTTTACAAAAATCTTCAAGTTCGTAAGCAGTGAATTGTGTACCATTATCCGAGACTATAGCATCTAGAATGTCATATCTTGCAAGCAGTTTGAGTAAAAATTCTCTGCAACTGTAGAGGGTGATTTTTTGTAGTTATAAATTTCAAATCTCTTGAAAAAGCTATCCAATACCACAAGATAATGGATCCGTTTATTGAACCTGAGTTCTCTCTTTGACCAAAGTTGTAACTTCATGGTAGGTAATTTTGCTGCCAGAGTACAACCTCTGCAGGCTTTTACTGCTTTTTTAATGTCTTGATTCATTTTGGTCCAGTATACATAGCTTCTCATAAGAGATTTCATCCTTGAAATTCCCGGATGTCCTCTATGAAATTCATTTAATATCCCCTTTTTAATATGATAGGTTTTACTATTCTCTGCGCAAACATTAGTACTCTGTCACATAGCGAGTAAACGTTCAAGTCTGGATTACGTTCTAAACATCGTCTTACTTACTTTCTTTTAGTCGCTTTTGTTGTTGTTGTTGTTCGAAATAAACGTATCTTGTTCTGCTTTTACTTTTATTTATTCCAGAGTAATTGGTAATTCGTGTAATACACTGCATAATATACTTTAAATTTCTATTTCACTTTTGAATGCTGCAACAACAGCCTCCTCAAATGGTTCAGTAATTTTTTTGCATCAATCTTGATAACCCATCCACATGTTCTCATTTTTATGGACAGTTGGTAATCCATCCCAAAATTGTAACTTAATAATATGGTACCCAAGCGTAGTAATCTATTCGCTGTATGCGTAAGAATTCCTTTGTTGTTGTTGTTGTTGTTGTTGTTGTTTTTGTTTGTTTGTTTGTTTGTCTCGAACGACAAATTGTTAATAGAGTGGTCTGTGGTCTGTCTGCAACCGAAAACTTCCATATAAAAATTTGTGAATTATTTACTGCAATTATTATTGCTAACATCCCTTTTTCGATCTAACTGTACTTTGTTTTTTGTTTTTTTGTTTTTGTTTTTGTTTTTTGTTTTTTTTTATTTTTTGTTTTTTTGTTTTTTGCTGGTAGTAGAACGCAAAACATGTGTAGCGGCTTTCATGTTACCGTCATATGTAGCATTATTGTTCTTATACCATAATCACTAGCTTTTGAATTTCTGCTTTTGTATTGTAGTGAGCTAATGATAAGTCTGACGTTTTATTTTTTATTTCTTCAAACGCCTTCTGGCACTTATCACTCCAGTTCCACATTACGCCTTTATTAAGCAAATTGTTCAGTAGAGCTTTCACATTCTGCATATTAGTTATATAAGTTTGATAATAGTTTACTAATCCCAGAAATGCTATTAACTAGTAACGTTTGCTGAGAAAGGCATATTTTTAATTGCACTTGCCCTCGACGGATCTGGTTGACAACCATTTCTTTTAATAATTTTTGTAAGGTGCTTTATTTTAGGTCAAAACAGTTCGCACATTTTGTCACTAAGTCTGAACCCGTACTCGGACATTTAAAAAAACTGCTTTCACATGCCCGATATATTGTTCCTTAGATACTCTTTTAATTAATGTATCATCCAGATAAGCTGTAAAATCACGATTTGCAAGCATGGTATCCATAGCTTGTTGAAATATAGCTGGAGTCGTTTTTATAACAAAACGAAGACGATTAAACTTATACAATCCCTTGTGCATATTTATAGTCGTTAACTCTGAACATTTTTCTTCAACTTGTATTTGTAAATACGTTTAAGAAAGATCTAGCTTCGAAAGAAAATTCTATCGTTTAACTTAGCAAAAATTTCCTCTGGACTTTGTTATGGGATTCTAAGCAAAACACTGTCAAAAATCAGCACAAACACTATTTTTCTTTACATACTCTCCTGGTGCTGCCCATTTTGAATGGTCAGCCTTTTCAATTAGATTTATTTTTTCAAGTCTATTTAATTATTCTTTTACTTGACCCAGTACTGCAAATGGTACACTACGTTTCGGTTTAAACATTTTAAACCCTTTATTAGTATTGAGTAGCGAACTGGCGATATTACCAGTTACGCGATACTAATATAAACTTTTAAACAACAAATATTAACACGCTGACGTATAGTGAAAAAAGGACAAGTTCATGGCAATAACAAATAGGTATTTAATAAAATACAAACAAGTAAAAACACATTACGAATGTCTGAAGTTGTCCAAATGGACGAGAATGTTTTTAGCAAGTGTGGTAAAGAATTACATACCGTCAAGCCATCAAATGATCCTCGTGGATATCCCACTCCAGCTGGGAAGGGAACTGACCCCAGATAAAAAAGAGTTCCTCAAAAGAGAAGACAACTGTTGTTCCCCTTAAGGGAAGATAACTATTGTCTCCCTACACTTTTTTTCACTTGAAACTTTGCTTTGAATTTAGAACACCGACCTAACTCATTTAATAGAACATCTGGAAAACTTTTTTTTTCAATTCTTTCTTTAAATTTTCACCCTGCTTTTCTTCTGTTTTTTTTTTTGTTTTTGTTTTTGTTTTTTTTGTTTTTGTTTTTGTTTTTTTTGTTTTTTTTGTTGTTTTTTTTTTTGGGGGGGGGGGGGTTTACTAGTCGCTTGTCCATTTACATTTTTGCAATAAACATTAAATCTCACACTTCAAATAATTCTCTTCAGTTAGTATCGAATAAGTTTGCAGCATTTTTTTTAACACATAAGCCTTAGCTTTTACAAACTTATTATGAAATGAGACATTTACGCCCATAAAAAAATTCTCACCTGACACACTACTTGCGACTTTCGGACTCTTTTTTATTATAGGTTTTCCGAATTTTTTTATTGTGTCTTCATTTCATTGATTATTATGATATCACTACACGTGTCTAATTGCATTTTTACATCCACATTATTAATTTTCGCATACACAAATTTTCCTTGCTTTTCTGTGGTTATTTTTCCGTCGCAACGCTATGTACGAATATTTTCTCTGAGAACTTTTCTTTAATTTAGTTTTACTGTTTATGTTTTTGTCCTACCTTTTCACACTTGTAAAATTTCGAATTCTTAAAAGGACAGTCATCTTCTCGATTTAACTTTCTACATCTGAAAAATGTATCAATTTTTCTTTTTCCACATTTTTCTTTCGCTTGTATGTATGCACGTTATTTTTCTTCAATTTCTTCGTCATAGTGTCACAGACTTAGGATTCTCTAACATTCCTCCGATATTTCCTGTAATGTAAGTTTATTATTCTGTTCAGGTTTCGTTAGAATTCTCGCCCGTATTTCTGCGTCTTTTTTCGCCATAAACCCTTGAACGAAAATTATCTCTTTTAATCATATCCGAAGTATGTAATCTTTCACATTCTTTGTTAACGATTCCATGTGCCAAAATCTTCGTCTTCTTTTTTCGTCAGATTCTTACATTTCCAATGAGTATTGTACAACGAGCTTTTCTTGATAAAAATTTTATTCAGAACATTTAATGTTTTTTCAAAACAAATTTCTCCTGTTTTTTAGGTAGTAAAAATTACTCTATTTTCTATGTTCTACCAGTGCTAACTTTCTCAACAAAAGCTTTGTTTTTTCTCGTTTTCTCAGTTGCTGCATTCTTCTCGTATCTTCTAAAATGAGCAGAAAAGATAACTCCATCATCTAAATTGTATGCGAATTCAGATATGAAATTTGCAACCTCATCAGAAGTGAAAAAAGTAGAGAATTTTACGATTTCTTTTGAATTATTTATTTATTGTTGTTATTTTGTTATTGTTTCTGGAGTTCCAACAATTGTTTATGTTTCTGCTGTTGCTGTTGTTGTATCTTTACCACCTTAGGTAATATGTTTTCTATATTTGAAAAATATCTGTTATTTTTGTTTTTGTTTTGTTTTTTTGTTTTTTTGTTGTTTTTTTTTTACACTTTTTACTTTTTTTACGCACACCAATAAAAAATAATTAAACGTGGTTCAAAATTCTCGTCGTCACTGTTAACATGTGCGCCGAAATAAAAAGTATATATTGTTCTTACTTATTATAACCCAGTATGGGTTTTGATTCTTCATTGTCCCTGTTATAAATCGTTTGTAGTGGTTATAATATTAAGTCTTGCTTAGGATATTCGTCGTGACGTCTGTTAGAAATTGCTGAAATTCTACGGGCTTTCTTGACTCACTTCTTTTAGTTCTTTATTTAAAACGTCTGGCCTGGTTCATTTGTCTTACCGGGGTTTAATAATGTATAATGTTGTCTTTTATAAAGATACAGGAAACACAGAACACGGGAGCTGGATTAAACACAGCCATTTAGCTGGGCCGTTTATTCAGGAATTTTTGGGGAAAAGGAAGTCCCTATCTTTTTATTCTTTTTATTGGAGAGGGCCTGTCTAAGGGGGACAACTCATATCTTCACATCCCTCTTTTACCATAAGGAGTTTTTTCTAACAGTTTCTTACAAGTCGTATCTTTTGGGTGGTTTGATAACACGACCTGATTTTGTAGTAGTTTCTAGTCTACTCGTATTGGTTTGTGTTGCATGTGCAGGGCTCTGCGCTTCCATAGGCGGTGCGCAGATGCTTGTGTTGGTGCTGGGAGTTTCCTCAGGGTGCACGTCTGGTATTGATGTGGTGTTGGGTGTGTGGGCAACTTCCTTGAGGTGCCTGCGGTTTCTGCGGAGACTCTGCCCTGACGGCGTTTCGATGATGTATGAACGCGGTTCAGCACAGGCCTGTTTGACGATGGCTGGGGTCCATCTTCTTGAGTCTTGGTCTTGAATGCGCACTTGTTGTCTTGTGCTAAGATCAGGGAGGTCCTTGGCGTGTATGTCATGGTGCCTTTTCTGTGACAACTGTCTTTGGAGTAGTTGATTCTGGATTTCCTCCCTCCGGACGTTTTGGTTGGTGCATTTGGCGGGGAGGTTGCTGACTAGTTTGCGATTGAACAGCAATTCTCCCGGGGATGGAATAATGTGGTCTATTGGGGTGGATCGGAGACACAACAGGCTCATGTTTATGTCCCGGTTGCTCAGCATGGCTTTTTTCATAGCCGCTTTGACGGTCTGAACACAGCGTTCTGCCATGCCGTTGGATTGTGGGTATCTGGGAGAGGAGGTGATGTGCTCAAAGTCCCATGCTCTTACGAAGTCTTTGAAATGCTGGGAGTTATAATGAGAACCGTTATCGCTGATAAGCCTTTCTGGGACTCCTTGCTCAGCAAATATTTGCTTGATAAAACCGATAACTTCTTTGCTAGAGAATTCTTTGAGTTTGCGGATGAAGGGGTACTTCGAATAGTAATCCACAATTAGAAGATAATTAACTCCATTGAGGTTGAAAATGTCAGTCGCTAGGATTTGCCATGGTCGCACAGGGATCTCGTGTGGCATGAGGGTTTCTGCGGTTTGAGATTTTTGCAGCTCTTGGCATATGGTGCATTTCTGTGTTATTCTGTCAATGTCATTATTGATGCCGCTCCAGAAAACACATGTTCTGGCTCTCAGTTTGCATTTTTCGCGCCCCTGGTGCCCATAGTGTATCTTTTCCAATATCTCTGGTTGCATTGATGTAGGGATCAGAATTCTGTCACCTTTGAGTATTATGCCATTTTCAATGGAGAGCTCATCCCGGTAGGACCAATATGGCCGCAAATTTTTGTTGACTTCTCGGGAAGTGTTAGGCCAACCTTGTAGAATGGTTTCTCTGAGTTCACAGAGGATGGAGTCAGCTGTGGTTGCGTGCTTGATCTGTGCTAATTTTTCAGTGGAAAACTGAACGAAATCCACTCTTATATTGAGGTTGATCTCTTCTTTGTTTTTTCTATTTGGTAGTCGGGAGAATCCATCTGCCAGGGTCATCTCCTTGCCTGGACGATATGTGATGCTCAGGTCATACTCCTGCAGGCGTAGAAGCATGCGTTGCAAACGAGGGGGAGCTGAGATTAGGTTTTTTAAACTGATCATCTCTAATGGCTTGTGGTCACTTTCTACCTTGAATTGACATCCATATAAGTAGGTTTTAAATCGCTCACAGCCAAAGACGACAGCTAGCAGCTCTCTCTCTATGTTCGCATATCTTTGTTCTGTCTCTGTGAGTGCTTTCGACGCAAAGGCGATTGGTTTTCCCTCCTACATGAGTACTGCGCCTAATCCTTTGTTGGAGGCGTCCACCTGCAGGCTTGTTTCCTTTGATGGGTTGAAATATGCGAGAGACATTTCCTGGCATATCAGATCCTTTATTTTCTGCAGTGCTTTCTGGTGACTGGCTGTCCATTGATATTCTGATTCTTTCTTGAGAAGATCCCTCATGGGTGCCGTCAAATCAGATAAATGCGGAATGAAGGGCGCTAAGTAGGTGATTATGCCTAACACCTTTTGTAGTTCTGTTACATTGGTGGGGCTGGGTAGTTGTTTTATTGCCTCTACTTTGTTCGGATCGGGTTTGATACCATCTTTGTCGTATATGGCTCCAAAGAAGGCTATGCGTTTCTTGTCAATTTCGCATTTTTCACTATTGAAGCACAACCCTTCGGTTTGCGCCACCTTCATAAGCTTGCGGAGGTTGAGATCATGTTCCTCCTTGGTCTTTCCATAGACAATGACGTCATCTATTAGGCCGATTGTTCCTGGGCATTTTTCCAGTATCATGTCCATTCTCTGCATAAATACGTCTTGGGACATCACTAGCCCAAATGGCATCCTTTGAAAGCAGAATCTTCCAAATGGTGAGTGAAACGTTGTTAGTCGTTGGGATTCAGTATCAAGCGGTATGGACCAATATCCATTTTTGGCATCCAGTTTTGAAAAATATTGAGCACCCGATAGCTTGTGCGTTAGCTCCTCCATCGTAGGGGTTTTGTAGTGGCATCTCATGATGGCTCGGTTGAGGTCTTTGGGGTCCAGGCAGAGGCGAAGTTTTCCGTTCTTTTTCCGAACGTAAACTATACTGCTGACCCATTCGGTTGGTTCTGTCACCTTTCGGATGATGCCTTGGGATTCCATGGACTTGAGTTCCTTTTCTATTTCGTCTCTTAGGTGGATGGGGCACTTCCTGGGTGCATGGATCACTGGGTGATTGTCGGGTTTTAGTACTATGTGATAGTCGCCCTTGAAGTGCCCTATGCGGTCAAACTGGTCGGGATAAACCTTTTTTAAATCCTTGATCGATTCAATCGGATCTTTTATTTCTCTGGTGGTGCAGTGGAGGCTTACTAATTTTAGGCTTCTGAGTGAGGGTAGTCCAATTATGGCAGGTCCATTTGATGTCACCACATAAAATTTTATGTGTCGCCATAGACCCTTGTAAGCGCATTTTATTACGATGGATCCGTGCTGTGGGATCTTGGAGCCGTGGTAAGCTGTTAGAACAGCTGTTTCTTCTTGCGTCGTTCCAGGACGTGGATGTCCATTTTGGTCCACACATTTGGGGAACATTTGACGGAATGTACGTAATGGGAGGGCGTTTCCTTCAGCTCCGGTGTCTATTTTGATTTTTAGCCGGTCTGTGCCTTGCCTGTTTGGGAGTGCAACGTCGAGATTCGCGAAGGCTTCTGTTTCAGGTGTTTTTTCTTCGTGCTCATGCACTGAATAAAATGCCATACTCTCGAAATCACTTGCGATCTCTATTTCATTTTGCACATTAATGCAGCTCTGTTGGCTTCTTCCTGTGTCCCGTGCTGTTTCAGCTTTTTTGCGCTTGGTTTGCTGCCTGTTCGTGTTCTTTCTGTATGTCTGTGTCTGACACACTTTGGCCCAATGGTTCTTCCGACCACATGCAGAACAAGTGCTGCCTCGTGCAGGACAATTTCCTGGCTTGTGTTGACGACCACATCTACCACAGACGTCGAAACTTACAGTCTTGTGTTTTATGGCGCTGATGTGGCTTTCCTCTTTTTTTAGCTCATTCATCTTCTCCATATGGCTGATTGAAGCTTCATAGCTTCTACACGTGTTGAGCACATCTGGCAGTGGTACGGGCTCGTTCTTGCTCAGTAGTTTCTTTTGTAATTCTGGGAAACGGGTTCCTATAATTATTTGTTCGGTAATTCTTTCCTCAAGTTCGAGCTCGTCTCTGAATTTGCATTTCTGCGCCTGAAGCCTGCACCTTGCGAGAAAGTCATCGATACTCTCAGTGTCGGACTGTGCGTATTTTTGTAGGGTGAAGCGGGCAATTCGGAAATTAGTTTGGGGCTCTATTTGTTCTAAAAAAATTTTCCAAATCACCGCCGGATTTCGTTTGTCCGCTTCGTTGGCGAATAACCAAGAGTTGTATCTTCTCAGGCCTTCCGTGCCTGCCAGCAGCAGAATGTGGTCCACTTGTTTACTTTCCTCAATGGCTCTTACGGAGAAAAATAACTCGCATTGCTGCTTAAAAAATTTGAAGGATTCCACCAAATTATTTGTTTCCCAGTGCATGTGCGGTTCCATTGAGTGACTGGACGTCATTTTGCAACAATATACAGGAGTGAAAGAGAATGAGAGAATGAATTCGACAACTTACGGTTTTCTCAGGAACATCCAAGATGGCGTCTTCTAGTGTGCACATGTGCGTTTTTGTTTTTTTTTGGTGGTGGGGGGGGGGCTCTCATTAATAAATTTCTTCTTGTGTCAGTTTATAGTCGTGTTGCGTGTTCCATTGTTGGTTTTACAGCTGCCACCATTTAATAATGTCTAATGTTGTCTTTTATAAAGATACAGGAAACACAGAACACGGGAGCTGGATTAAACACAGCCATTTAGCTGGGCCGTTTATTCAGGAATTTTTGGGGAAAAGGAAGTCCCTATCTTTTTATTCTTTTTATTGGAGAGGGCCTGTCTAAGGGGGACAACTCATATCTTCACACGGGGGTGTAAAATTTAATCCACAATAATAAGTAACCTTTTCAAAGCATACATATGTAAAAAAGATAAAATTTACTTTTTATGTAAAAATTTGTATTTCTTTGTAATTATAGTATATACACATATACTATAATTACAAAGAAAAACAAATTTTTACTGTAAATATATATATGACAGTAGTTACCCAAATGAACGACTTATAATGTTCTTATTCTTATTCCTTTTTATTACTAAAACAATTATATGTGTTTGTTTCTGTATTGCAATTTTATTTGATATAAGGAAACCAAAGCGAAACTGCTGAAAATGAAAGCTTGTAGGATTTTTTGGTTTTAGTGTAGAATACCTTTTAAATTACAATTTTGAAAAATAAACAAGGTTTTGAATTTGGCCTTAGAACTTTATTCGATGTTAATTTATCAAAATAAAGAAAAAAAAGCAAACAATATAAAAAATCGTTTCATTCCGTGAAGTTAAGATATTGACAATTGAAATTGACAGAATAATTTTTCACATAAAACGAAGAAAATAAAAATTAAGTTCGATTTCTACCTTGCATCTTTAAAGAATGAAAAAACAAACAATAAATAGATTAAAAAACTTTTTTTATTTTATTGATTATTACATAAATTTACTGTATTGACATAAAATATTTTTATTACATTAGAAAAGAAAGGAACCCAGCTTCGATTTTTAGCTTAAACTTTATTCAATAATATTTTTAAAGGCAAATTATTTAAAAGTTTAAATTGATTACCATGTTAAAGTAAATAGTGTACGTTTTGTTATTGAATTTAAAGACTGTAAAATTTATTCTCATTATTTTTACCGTGTAAATCTATTTGAAAACTATGTTTTTAAATAAAAATCTCGGAATGATATTAATTTGCATATTTTATTTTATTTTAATTATTCTGTTGTAGTAAATTGACAATATTGATATTTTTGATATGTTGGTTGGTTGATTTTGTTTCATGGCATATCAACCTCGGCGGGTCATTTATTGCCAACTAAACTTTATTTATTTATTGCTGGTAATACCTTTTTCTTTCAACAGTTTATTGTTGTTTTTATATAAGTTTTTGTGTCTAGTAATACTTTTTCTTTTCGAGTATCAAGATTCATTGGGATTTGTTTTTAAGGGCAGGGTCCCCAAGTCCTACCCTGTTATTTAACCCATAACTGGAGGGAAGGGACGGATTAATACCTTTCCCAAGGGTACTAGTGCTTAAGTGAATACAGGGTATTCAAATTGAATTCGAACTCAGCTCACCGATTTCTCTTTCCGAGCCGATATCCACTGCACCACGACGCACATCCGTCACTAAACGCTTACAGCACCTTTTTGTTATGTGGAAAATAAGTAACAAATCTTAAATAATTCTAGAAAAATGTTTCATAGATATATGGGAAATGTAGGTGAACATTTTAAGTTTGCTTTTCTTGGTTAATTTGTTTCAAGTAATATTATTTTCCCTTTCATAAAAATTATTCAAAAGAACATCTGAAAAACTCTAGGCAAGTATTCTTTCTAATTTTTCAATACTATGACCCTCACCACAAGAGTTCACATGAAATATCTTGATAATCATTATGTGCCAAAACATTCACGGTTATGTGCATGGCTAATTTCATTTGATTTATTGAATAAAGAAAAGAAGATTTTTTGTTAGATTACTAATAACTACATAATTGTAGAGAACAGCATTTGTCATAGTATCATCAGGATATAGCAGAGAATCTCTATTAATCCACAGAAAATAGTTGTTTCTTTCAAGTATTTTGTCCTTATTATCACTTTCAGATATTAAATTCTTGAAACTGTTGCATTTCGTTTTCTTAAAAACAGCATAACCGGCTACATATAATATAACAGGGACAACATTTTTGCATTCATTAACATCATCATCATTTGTTACATGTATGTCAAATTTATGAATATCTAAATCTTGCTCCCTTGCAACTTCATCCTAGTTAGTTTGTAAATTTTACAAATCAATACTTTGGTTATTTAATAGTAGGCTGGTTCAATTTTAAAACTGAGATCATTCGGATTTTTTTTTTTTTCACACTTAAATATTGTAGATATTATATTGATTTTCACCAAGTTGCAGGTACTGACCATATCTATCCACAAGCTAATCTGTTTGAAATTTACCAGGTAATACATACATCATTTTCAATTCTTCTGTGCAATATTCGGTCAGTTCTAGAATTGCATGAATAGTATGATGCAAATCTGTGAAGGTTTCTTTTGTTAGTTTCCCATTATTTCCAGGAATGCTATTCCAAGATTCTAATCAGTTGCAGATTAAATTGAGAAATATATAACTGCCATCATATACTTCATGTGGATTAGCATAATTATTGTTTAGCTGCCAACTTTTATATAATGTTTTTACATTCAGTATTGTCCACCAAGTATAAAATATGTTTATGTATTCTGCAAAATTAGGCAAACGTTTCTGTTTCTCTAAGGTCAGGAATCCCTGAATAATGAATTGGTTAAAAAATTTGCAAAACTAATGAAACATTTTAGCATTCAAGACGAGTGGGAGAACCTTTGAGGTCAATTTAAAGCAATATTTCATACTTGACTGAGATTCCAGTACATGAAGCTTTTGTAAATTGGAAAATTGAGCACTTTAAATATTGTCTAAATCCTGGTTTTCATTATGACAAAATTTTTAAAACATTATGCATTTATTTCTTCTTTTTTGACAAAGCCAATTGCTTCTAATGCATTTTAGTACAGGAACAGAATCGTATAGGAAGAAAAGAGGTCTAGATGTAATCACTGGATGTGGATATACAATTGAAAGTATTGCAAGACTCCAAAAGAAAAATATAGCTTTCTTATTTATTGCATTACTAGCTTTATAGTCCGGCGTTGCTCAGGGATTTTAGAGGTTATACTGAAATGGTAAGTGCTTATTCAAAAAACTGCAGTATGAGGTTGCCGTGACGCGTTAATTAAAAACATATGAAGTAATTATTGGGTTTTGTTGTATTTGTAAAACGGGGTTTATGCTTGGTGAATTTTGCCAATAAACGGGAATTGTGTATTTACAATTGGAAGAACGCAAGCGTGAATTACGGGTGTCGGTAATGTGATGCGATGACATCGTGACGCAGATGTGGATACATTGTCTCTGCAACGTCGGAAGGATTGGCACCATGTAGAGAACGTGAAATTGTTATGGCATATAAGGTAGAAGACCCGATTTTTGTTGGAATACAAGTAAGCATTTCAGAGAAATAAACAATCGCGAAAAGCCATATTTTCTATTAATTTTTGCTGCACCCTGTGTATTAATTGAAATTTTTGTACGCATATCAAGGCATCCGACTTTGATCTACCAGTGACTCTATTTTGGTTGAGTTTGAGTGAAGCGTCTTCGAGAAATGCATATAAGTACGCAAAAGACCACCCGAAATTATGTTTGTCGTTGATTTTTGACGAACTCTGTATATTGATTCGAAAAGCTTTTGTGTACATCAAAGGTTCGGACCTTGATCTACAAATTACCCAATTTTGGCTGAATTTGCATAAGGGATTCTGGAGGAGAAGAGTTCGTAAATTTTAAGGATTCGGTGATTTCTGTCATACTCTGTAAATCGATTCGAAAATGTTTTGCGTACATCAAAGGTTCATGTTATGATCGACAAGTGACCCAAATTGGTTGAAATCGGACCAAGGGTTTCAGTGGAGTAGGGTTCGTTAGAATGGATGCACACACACACACACACACATACACACACACACACACACACACACATTTTTATATATGTAGATTATCTGTAATGACTGCTATTACTCTAAAGTCTTTCTCTTTTAAACCAATTATTACACGTTTAACTGTCAAGTAAATTATCAGCTTTAACATACTTAGCATAATATGCATAACATACTTGTATCGTGAGAATACACTGCTAAGCATAGAAGCAAAAGCACTTGTTACAGACTCCTTGCAGTCGTCGGCTAAGCTAACAACATTTCTACCTTTATAATCAAAGGTTTTAGGTGAACTTCATCTGCCAGTAAAGATACTTTAATATCTTTTTTATCTAGTAACTTAAACTTATTTTTAATATACATAAGAAAATTGTTATCATGTTGCTCAACTATTGGATTCATATAATTTTAAAAGATTAATCTTCTGATGGCTGAATAACTGGATAAAACTATACTTTGGTGTCTCTTAACAGCCTATAACCTGTAGTGGAGCAGTTATACAACAATGAAGAAAAAGTCATAATTTCTGTTGAATAATAAAACTTACTCTGTGTCATTAATTTTTGCTATTTATATCTAAACTTATCTGCGTAAAAATTTCTAAATGACTCATCATGCACTAATAACAGAAAAGACTTGATCAAATGTAATACATTTATCACACTTTTGATTTTGAGGTTTGGCATTATTCTACGGCCATTTTGTTTTTGTTTTTTTTCATGCTTCCAATAAGAATTTCCAAAGTATTTGTATCACTTACATGATCAGAGATTTCACACTCCTCTATAGTATTAATTTCCAGGACAGTTTGGTAAAATTTCAAGGATTGCACCTACATGAAGAATTGCTTTCTTAAAGCTAACAGAAATTGGTGGTACCAGTTTTCTTATCAAAAGTTGATGTTTCTCACCTTATGTTTTTAGGGCAAAAATGAAGTTCACATGTCTAAAAAAAAGATTAATTAAAATAACAATTACGCCCTGTTTTAAAACGCTTGTCAAAATCTAAGATAGTAAAAAAACATTTAAAAAATGAGGAAAAGTTTCAGATGTATTGGAGGAAACTTTCATTTAAAGTTTTATCGAAAATTTAATTAAACTGATAAAATAATGAGTTTTGTAGGTGTTCTAAAATTCAGTAGCAAAATTCAGAAGCACTTAGAAGCACTAAAAACAGGGAAAACCATTTGTCAACTTAAGCAAATTTCAAGTTTATGCATGCATATTTGTGACCTGTTTATGGAAATATTTTTTACAAATAAAAAATTCAAACGTTTGTTTTTAAATGTTTATTAGAAATTTTTTAAAAATCTATTAAGTATTTAAATCGAAAAATTTATTAAACATTAATGTTAATTTCACACACAGAATTCAATAAATCTTATGTTTATCCTGCATATAGCAATGTTAGCATATAAATCACACCTATCGAACCTGCCTTCTATCTAGATGATGTTGGTTTTTCCTACATATAGTGATGTGAACACATAAGCCCCACCCATCTATTTCGGTGACATTGGTTTATCCTACATAGAGTGGCATCAGCACATAAGACCGACTCTAGAACAGTTTATTGAATATTGTTGTAACTGACCTTGATAGCTTGCTGGAACTGCTGAAGATGATGGCTGGAGTCGTGAGCCGTCTGTCTGCTGTTTGAACAGATATTACACTTTGATCTTAGGCACCTTGGTCACCGATTGTGGTTTCTGTTGGTCTTTATATATGCTGAATCAGTTTTACAACAGACGCTGGTCCTGGAAGGTAAGATTTCTTCTTCCGGTTGTTTAGTTAAAATGTGGGAGTACCGACGGATACGACAACAACAGGTTGGGGTTGCTAGCAGTTGTTTTCTGGAATGCATGCATGTCTTTTAGCTTAGCATCTGGTGTGTCTACTTACATTTGCAAAATCTTTGTCAGTCTATGAACCTTCCAGCCGATCTTCGTATAACTATTGATTTGTTTTTGTTCTGTTTTTTTAATTGTTGTCACTTTAAGATCTTGATATGTTTATTCCACTTGTACGTGGCGTGTTGCTTGTGATGAGTTGTTTGTTTTTTTTGTTTGTTTGTTTGTTTTTGTCTGATTATGTGTGTGTGTGTGTGTGTGTGTGTGTGTGTGTGTGTGTGTGTGTGTGTGTGTGTGTGTGTGTGTGTGTGTTTATAAATCTAATTACACTTTTGGAGTTTTAGAATTAATTTTTCTAGACATGCGTTTTTTTTAATTATTAGGCTGTCTGATGAAAAATCTCTCAAACACTTCAAACTAAAAATTATCGTCATGACAAAGATTCACCAGAAAAAGAATCTCAATTTATTTAAAGGATAAAGTTTCTCAAAGTCTTTTAGAACACAGTAATGGGGATGCTATGCAAAAAAGAATATTTCGAGTTTACATTTTTCCATTATAGGCATTGGTATATCCGTGATATACTAAACACCTTAATACAAAGGACAGAACAGACGAACTGAAAGAAATAAATGACAAACATGCATTGTTTTCAAATAGATTTTTTACCGATATATACTAGATATGATCAAAATTATCGGAACTGTTGGTATGGTAGTGGAGTTAAAACATACTGAGTGAAGTCGCTGGACATAGACTGACCTTGAACTCAGTCATGCATACACACTAAGTTACAACGTACTCGTTCACTGCCGTTGTTTATATCAGTGCTTAGAAGGAAAATGTGTAGAATGCTGTCGTCTAACGGCACCACAGATTTTCCATCAGTTATCATGGCTTGTGCAGCAGTTTTGGGCAAGAATCCCACTCCCCAGGTTTGACAACCATCATATTCCTATTCCCCAGATCTTGCCCTTTACGACCTTTACTTCTTCAAAATTCAAATCACACTTGAAAAGAACAAGATTTCAAGTCATCGATGAAATTCAACAGAATGTAACAAGGTAGCTTTCCCGAAAAAGTAATTCCAGGAAATAACTATGAATAAAATGTGTAAACTCAGAAAGGGACTGCTTCTGAGATTAAATGCCGAATTGATATGTGTTGTAGTTTTCTTTTTATAACACCAATTCCGATACTTTTTTTTTAATCAATCCTCGTACATACTTGTCACTAATTTGTCATGCACATAAAAATATAAGAATCCACGAAAAAGTTCGAAAGTGGCGAAAAGCAAGAGGATCTTCCGAAAAAGAAACGGGCATGTCGGTGGTGTCCATCAGGTGTGGTTTCTTCTGCTCTCTTAACTGTTGTGAGCAGTCATGTCCTGCTACTCCGATGTCTGCATATCAACTTGCATTGGCAGACACGTCTTCGCTCTAGACATGCTAAAGAGCAACTGACGTCCGTCACTATACGAAATAACGTCACTCACGTCACGTGATACTCATGAATTTTTCTTTTCCAATGAAATTCATCCTAAACACCCCTTTCATCCCTACAACATGTTTTAATCAAAGATTCTCATACAGGTTAAGAAACATTTTTAAAATAATTTTACCCCAAGCAAGACGATAATGCCATTAGTGCACAGTATGTTATAGGGAATAAAAGAGAATGCGAAGACTTTAGTGAGCAAAAGTGAGAAAAGGACAATAAACGAACAGTGTTCAGGAAGTGAGAATATGGCGACTGATAATGTATTTACATTTTTGAAAATTGTAGTTGGTAGGGAAGCAAGAAATCAGAAGGTAGTTCCACAGGCCAGAAGTGGGAGAAAAACAACTACATGAATAGAACTGACATTGATTCGAGATAAACAAAGTGGTAATTTTCATCGGCGATTTTGAAATATTGCAGGAACAAACTGTAGGGAATTAGTTATAAGATTTTGGGACTTCACTAGAGAACCCAACTAGAATTTTACACTTCTGCAGCGATAAAAAAAAGTGTGTAAATATTTCTTCTGTGCATTAATACGACTATGTTCTCCGCTTCCGCAACATTCCCATCGCTGTAAAATTGTGATTTTTTTTTCCTGTACTTTTTGCATAAATGCCTTCATGGTAATTGTTCGGATGAGCTCTTCGCTATAGTTCCTGGACATTATGAATTTACGTAATATCTCTCTTCCTGTATGGCAGCGAATGCTGAACAATCTTTCATGGTAATTGTTCGGATGAGCTCTTCGCTATAGTTCCTGGACATTATGAATTTACGTAATATCTCTCTTCCTGTATGGCAGCGAATGCTGAACAATCTTTCATGGTAATTGTTCGGATGAGCTCTTCGCTATAGTTCCTGGACATTATGAATTTACGTAATATCTCTCTTCCTGTATGGCAGCGAATGCTGAACAATCTTTCATGGTAATTGTTCGGATGAGCTCTTCGCTATAGTTCCTGGACATTATGAATTTACGTAATATCTCTCTTCCTGTATGGCAGCGAATGCTGAACAATCTTTCATGGTAATTGTTCGGATGAGCTCTTCGCTATAGTTCCTGGACATTATGAATTTACGTAATATCTCTCTTCCTGTATGGCAGCGAATGCTGAACAATCTTTCATGGTAATTGTTCGGATGAGCTCTTTGCTATAGTTCCTGGACATTATGAATTTACGTAATATCTCTCTTCCTGTATGGCAGCGAATGCTGGACAATCTCCTCAAACATGAAAAAGATACTTGAAGCAATAGAAATGTCGTTCTACAGAAAGATGCTGAGGATATTATAGACCGAACATATGAGCAATAATGAGGTTTTGGAGAAGATGGAAACAAAAAATAAACTTATACTTAACATCAGGAAGAGACACTTGAAATTTCTGGGGTATTCTTTATAATCATTTCACCCCAAGAAAGGCAGGACCGCCACCGGTGCGCAGGTGGTTACAGTGAGAGAAACAAAAACCAGGGCACAGGGGATGTCGAAGAAATGATAAGAGATGGATGGGAATCAAGTAGATAGAAGATGACAACGTTGCATTTAAACTTTTAGAGATGGTAGCTACAGGAAATCAAGCAAACAGAACGAAATTCTACAAATTGGAAGTGCGATAAAAGAAACTGTTAGAGTAGAAAGGCGGTTACATTTAATTATTTCTACCTTTAAAAATGGGATCTTGATTCTAATCTAGTATTCTAATCTAGTAGCACGCGTAAATATATGTGGTCGGGGGAACCAGGTAATGAGGAAGGGGTAATTTTGTCTCCTTTATCAGGCTATAATAGTAACATTTATCTTTTAGCACTCAACAAAGATTCGAAGTAAGAAAACCCCAAACACTTTTTGTATTTTTCAAACTAAATTATCTGGGCCCTCATTACATACATCTATTTTAAAAAAACATACGCGAATATTACATATTCTTTATTCCTATCCGATCCATTTGATCTACATTTGGCCCCAAACAATTTTACCCAGTATTATTGTCTCTCGTTTCTCCACCACCACCACCACCACCACCACATAACTACCAGATAGTAGATAATACTCGTTTTGTAGTTTCCACGTCTTACTGTTTCTTTACGTATTTTTGTATATTCTTATTTGTATATATTCTCTAAGTCTGTTTGTTTTTTTGCGGCCAGGCATCGAACTCACAACTCTTTGGTTCAAGTCACTAGATTACTTCAACCAACGTTGATATCTCTCACTGGGCCACGTGTCCTCAGAGTTTGAATGTTGGGAACTTATAAACCCAATATCTCAGTAACTATTTTACCAAACCTCATATTACAATATGTTGTTGTTATTGTTTTTCTCTAGCACTCTGTATTACTGGTTCTTATATTGTATTCATGTTTATGTTTGTCCGTATTAGGAGATTTCTGTTGCCAAGCATTTGCGCTGATTCCTTAAGTTTTCATATGTTCCAGTGATCTGTCTATGATTTCAACCTCATCCCACAGGAGGCAGCGATCTCCCTTTTCACTCCATATAAAAGCGTTGGTTAAATTAAACCGGTGACTTGTGAGTTCAGTACCTGGCTACAACAGAGGAAAACAAAAAAAAAATAGGAGAGTTGAGTTAATAAAAGGAAAATTACTGAAATTGAGATATCCAGAAGGGACATGGCACGTAGAACTATAACAATCTACACCGGTGGAAGAAATAACGGGTTCGGTTCAAAATATCAACCAACTGAAGAAGGTTGGACCTTTCAATGGCCGAAACGTTGTGAATATGACAACAGACATAGGGACAACAGTCCGAACAATGTAAATAGTGTAAATATTTCTCTATTTCCGAAATAAGGTCGGGTGATTCGAAATACATGTATTTTGGGTGAAAAGGAAAATATTCGGAAAATATTTCCTTGCTCGATCATTCAAAGATTTTGTCACGTAAGTTTTAAATTTGGAATATTGGTTTTGATTTCAAACCTTAATCAATCGATTCTTTTATACGTTTTAATTAACCGTTTAATTTAATTTCCCTTTTTCTTTATAGATTCCTCAATTATCAGTATCCCCAATACTCATTTTCATTTATTTATTATAACTATTTCGGTCACTTCAGCCATTAATCATTATTCATACACTTCTAAAATATTAGGTGAGGTGGTCACTCTGACACAATCATAACTAGGACCATCTTAAGTAAATGAATTTCAACATATGGCATACATGCATTAATTACTACAGCTCTAAAAACACAATTTCAATCAGTTCTTTTGAAGAGGTTTGTTCCCTAAATGTCACATAAAGCTGACCTGTGTAATAATTAAATCGTTAAGAGATTTCACTGACATCTGAAAACAGTACCGTCCATAAAACAGAGCCACATATGCGAGTCGACAATTTATAATTGATAATAATTTTAATCAATAACATTATTTGCATCACTTCTAACATAGAAATAAAAATATCTATGCATTCATATTTATGATCTGTATTACTGGTTCCTATATTGTATTAATTTCTATGCTTGGCCAGTTTGGAAGATTTCTGTGGCCAAGTATTTACGCTGATTCCATTGAATACTATTGCTATATCTGGTCGGGTGCTCCTGCTATTCATCTTGAAGTTCTCGACAAAATTGCAAAAAGGATTTGCAATATAATCGATCCTGACTTGGCAGACCGCATTCAGTCACTGTCTCACCGACGTCATGTGGCTTGTCTCTTTCTTTTCTACAAATATTTTTATGGCAACTGCTCTGACGAGCTTTTTTCCCCTGGTACACCGATCTCATGTACTTACTTGTGTTACTAGATTGGCATCAAGGTCCCACTCTTTTACCGTCGAAATAATTAAATGTAACCGCCTATTCTAATTTAACAGTTTCTTTTTTCTTTTTCTTTTTCTTTTTTTTTTTTTTTTTTGCGCTTTTCGTTTGTGGAGCTTCGTTCCATTTGCTTGCTTCCCTGATAGCTACAATCTCTAAAAGTTTAAATGCAACGCCAATTGCCATATTTTATCTACTTAATTCCAATTCATTTATCATCTTTTCTTTGACATCCCTTGCACCTTGTTTTATTCTCTCACTGTAACCTCCTACGCACAGTGGCATTTCTAAACTTATTTATAAATTGAACTTTGTCTGTGTGTGTGTGTGTGTCTATGTGTGTGTGTGTGTGTGTCCGTTACCTATAGACTCCGAAACGGCTGAACCGATTTTCTTGAAAATTTTACACAGTTGTACTATAAGCGTCTGCAAGTGTTCTTAGCTAGGTTTTGTGTCGAGGTACCTCCGATAAATATCGAAAATCGATAATCGAAAATCGAGTTATAGAAGGAGTGGTCCGATTTTAATCAAATTTGATACACTCATAGACAAAGACATAAGAAATGATATTCAGAAGTTTCAAGGTTGCAGTTCTTATAATAGTGCAGAAAATCGATAATATATTTATATAAAGGGCAAGATGTTTGTGCGTGTGTCTATTTATCTGCCTGTATGTTTATATTTTTCAGCCCTTTTATTTTAGTTTTTGCTTCGAGTTTGGCTCAAAGTAAGTATAATTGTAGTTCTTAGTCTCAGCCGTGATACCATTTACTCAGAGGACTTATTTAGCCTTCAAAATTCAGTTTACGACGAAAAAAACTTATTTGATATCGATACCAGGAAATCAAAATTTGACTTACATCCATTCATTTTTCTTTCAGTCTACGGTTTCGCTTTAACTGGAAAAAAACTATTGCTTTTTAGTCTTTCGGCAAACGTCCAAATAGTCTGAGCTCCAGGACCATTGATTTAGTTTTAAAGCTTTCATAACACCCGAGCAACGCCGGGCTATACTGCTAGTGATTATATAAAAAAAAGATTGGAGTTTTTCCTGAGCCTGGAACCACCTCTTAATTCTGTTGTTCCTAGGTCCAACAATACATTTTTATTGCAAAATTACAATCAATGCAACATTAAAATATAAAAATACATTTTATAGTAAAATTACCAACAATACATTTTATGATCTATAGACTATACAAGCTGCGGTGAATAAATGGTGGTCTCGATTACGCAATAATGAAAATAACACTGACTCTCATTTTAACAGATATATTTACCAAAATTACACAAAAATATCTTGAAATACAAAAGAGTAAATTTATTCAATAAAATTAACATGGTCTCCAAACAACTTTGGAACTTTTTGCATTTCTTCAGAATTGTTTCTTTGTTTAAGTTAGTGAATGCTGTCATAATTTTTTGCCTTCAGTTCATATTTAGTGTTAAAAGGAGTTTTGTTAATCTCTCACTCAACTGTGCCCCACACATAATAATCCATGGGTTTGCAGTTTGGAGAGTTACGTGGCCAGGTGTAAGGGGTGATGTGGTGCAAGAAATTGTCTGACAGCCATGACTGGGTTCTCCTGCTGTGTGATATGGTGTAGAGTCCTGTTGCCAAACATGATATCTTCCGGCAGCCACCCTCTTAACCCAGAGTAGTACTATCTCCACAAGGCACAATTTAGGCCTTCGTGTTTTGTTTGGAGCCTTGTGGAAAGATGAATGAAGGCATAACGTCGTCCTCACTAGCGATCACTTCAAACACATTCATCCAACTCTTTCCGAATCTTCTGCACTGTCCTCATATTTACACCCAAATTAAAAAAAGAAAATAACTAAACAATCTTAAAATATGTGGGTAATTAATAGATAAGAAAATGTGAAAATTTATTCAATGAAATCCTTGTGGTTGATGCTACTGAAAAGATTAATACTGTTAATCCTTCCTTTATATATATAATCCTTATGAAATTCATATATTGAATTAATTTATATAGTCAATTATAATCGTTGTATAATTTTCCTTTATCTATTATCCTTCCTTTATATATCCTTCTCAGTTTTTACTCAAATTTTATGATCAAACATCTAGTAGAGTAAAAGGGATGCTAATTTACATCGCTTGGTCTCGTTTTCTGCTAGTTTTAGGGTTGTCTTTCTATTTTTAGTATTTTAATATGGCGCAGATTATTGCAGAAATTCTAATTATCAGTTGTAACAACCGTTCTGAAGTGAAAGTGTTCGATGGACCACTAAATTATTATCGCAAATCCCCCTCACTCAGTTTGCTATATTTTCTTAGGAGACACCCAGTAATGTTATATGGATCTCACGGGGTGCATATGCACCCCGGTTGAGAATTTATGCTCTAGATAAGTCCCCCCTCCCACGCGTAATAAATAAATAAATAACCTTTATCTTCCTAAGTAGGGTCAAACAATGAAAAAATACACGTACTTTGGGTGAATAGGGACATTTTGCTCGCTTTACTATTCGAGAATTTCATCACATACACACCATTTTAAATTGGAATTACAGATTTCAACTCTCACTAATTCTAATCTCAAGCCTTAATCAAGCGTTTTTAAACGTTCTAATTAACTGTTTCACTTCATTTCTTTTTCCATTATAGTTCCTTCAACTGCTTGTATCGCCAAGAGTAGCTTTCATTTATTTATAATAACTTATGCATGAAACATTGTTCATACACTACTAAAATCTTAGGCGAAGATATCACTCTGATACACATTTAACCTAACATTTAAATAAGGATTGATAATATTGTAAAACAATTCGTCACACAGACAAAACATTTTTTCTGAAAACTATTCATACTGGAAAGAATCCTGATAATTCCAGGTTTTCTTATTTGAATTTTCTGATGAATCATAATTCTTAAATTAATGATTGAATAATATCTACGACAATAATTCTACGACAATAAAATATTTTTTATCGTTCCAAGAGAGAAAGTTCGAACTCACAGCCTCTCAAACGCTCTGTCCGCCTTGTTCAGTTTAATGAAAACCAATTGCCCACGCTTATTTGAAGTAAAATCGAGCCAAACTACTAGAGATTTGGTTCAGAAGATGGCAAGCCCTGATGTTACTGTCGCACATCACCTCGAAGAAGGACAAAACGGTCTATACTAAGATGTATGTTGAACAAATGAGCAGGCTCAAAGAAACAAATCATCCGAAAAAATCTGACTGGCTAAACAACATGATTATTCAAGATGACAATGTTTGTTCCCACGTAGTTAACATTACCAAACATATAATTAAAGAATTCGGTTGGGAAGTTCTGCCACACCTACCATATTCTCCTGACTTAGCCCATTCAGATTACCTCTATTTTCGGCCGCTTTCTAACAATTTGAGGGATGTTTCCTTCAACAACAATGCGGAGCTTAAAACGTGGCTTCATGAATTTTTCACGTCAAAGCCTAGTGTTTTCTATCATCGATACATTGAACAGTTAGTTGATCGTTAACAGGAGGTCGAAAACAATAAACGGGAATACATTGTTGAACTTTTCATCAGAACTATTAATATAGGTACCTCTATTAAATCGAAAAAAAAAAACAGCATAGTATGAATTAAAAAGGTCCAAAACTTAATAAAACGAACTTTTTCCATCAAAATGTTTATAGGGGTCATAACAAGTTTCCATAGAGGATTAATTTATTTTATAAGTTAACAAGTGTTTTGGATTATTCCCCTTACATGGAAAACGGCAGAAACCGCACTTTGATTCTGATTCAAGTCTCTTCAAGACGTTTATAAAATTCAACAGCCTGTTTTGCAAGTCATTCCTTAAACATTTAAAGCAACTTTTACATTTTAATTACTAATTTTCTAATTTGTTAAAAAAAAGTCAACTTAAAGTAAGTTTAAATTCGGTAATTTGAAGAAAATAATGTGTCAGCGAGATGTATTTTATTTTTGTAAGATTTTTAAAACTGAGAATTGGCTTCTGTTTACAATCGATGAAAAAATTTGAAATTTTAAAACTTTTTTTTAAATTTAGAAATTTTTTGATTCCGATCAATATAATTTTGATTTCAAATACACCAAGATATTTTGCTTACTGGAATTACTAAAGTTAATCCCTTGGCTTTCAATTAAAGCTAACTTTAAAGCTTGAAGATAACGTTATTTTTTAAATTTAAATTAAATTTAGGCAAAGAAAAATGACTGGAGGTATCTATATTAATAAATAATGGGTATTAAAACAAATGATAAAAAACGAACGAATTTATGCTGCAACTAATAGAAACTATCACAAACTAAAAGAAAAGACTGATTCGTGTTGGGTAAAATGATTGGTTGTATAAGCGTATACTAAGTTCTATCAGTGTGCATTGACTACGTTGAACAGACACATCTCATAAGACCAGCTCAAAAAGCGATTCTAATAAGCATTCTAACTAATGATATCCTTGGGTTCAAAAAGCTCAATCTAGATTTTGGATCTCTCTTACGGATATAAAAATAAATGTATACTGCTTCTCGAGGTTCAAAACAATTTCGGAGGCCTGCTTAATTTACACCAGCGTACACATACCCCCACACACAGGCACACAATTGAAAAGATGAGCCAGCAACTGCTAACTGGGGCCTTGTCCACCCACTGACAGAAACATTAGGCTGTCTGTCATAAAGAAACATCCCACTAAGAACATTTAATTACTTTACAAAACGAACTTCACTGCAAGAAAATTTAACATTTTATTGTTATCGTATATTTCTGAAAATAATCCTTTTTATTATAATAAAGACCGTTTTGTATCTATCTATCTATATGTGTGTGTGTGTGTGTGTGTGTGTGTGTGTGTGTGTGTGTGTGTGTGTGTGTGTGTGTGTGTGTGTGTGTGTGTACAAATAAATACAAAATTCCGATGTGATACTGAGGATCACTAGGGATTGATTAAACTAAGGAAAAGGTAAGAGTTCTCTATTTGATGATAATTGCTGAGATTCGCCGGAAGATGGATTCGTTCCTTATAACCAGGCAACGAGAAGAAAAGTACCCCCTATGGAAATAGAAGCCAGTTTGGCACATTTGTTTCTTATAACCAGCCACCTCGAAAAGAAGTACCCCCTACGAAAATAAAAGCCAGCTGACGCATTCGTTCTTTATAACCAGCCAATTTAAAAGAGAAGTACACCCTACAAAAATAGAAGCCAGTCTGACGCATTCGTTTTTTATAACCAACTACCCAAAACAGAAGTATCCCAACGGAAAGAAAAGTCAGACTGACGCATTCGTTCTTTATAAACAGTTAACCAAAACAGAAATACCTCCTATGGAAATAGAAGCCTGTCTGACATGTTCGTTTCTTATATCCAGCCACCTAGAAGAGAAGTACCCTATACGGAAATAGAATCCAGTCTGACGCATTCGTTCCTTATAAATCAGTGACATTCATCCAGAGAAAAAAAATTATATTCAAACATTAATTCAGATTCCTTTCTCAATTATTGAATAGTCTGGTCGATGGCGAAATCCAGATATGCAACAAGCTGATAAAGAAAGACTAATGGCTGAAAATCCCTTTTCGCTACGCCATTTAGAAGTTTGGATTCATCACAGGAAGCAGGATGACGTTAGCTCCAGAAAAATAAGAGAAGGAAGAAAAGAAAGAGAGAGATTAACACCGCTCATGTGGAGTGGTAGTGTGAGATGAGACGTGAAGGGAGTCGAAGTAAAAGGGCGGCTTGATTCCTCTGACCATTCCCAAAAAGGGTCGGGAGAAAACAAGAGACAATGAGAACTCCTGACCAAAACCTTGTGCCCATCCTGAGGACCAGAACTTGGAAGATTGAAAGAAGACCAGATCGGGAAAAGACGAAAAACAGTAGATTGCCAATTCTTACTGCAGTAGACTGGTTGCCAACTGTTATGGTGAAACACACCTATTCTATAGTGAATAGACTCTCCCACCTAATTTAAGTAGGGGTAGTAAGAAGAACGAGGGTCAGTCGATGTTAGACGATAGTAGTCGACAGTTAGTCGAATACGAAAGTAGTCAGCGACTGGCAAGATTGCACTGCGTAATACATATTATATCAAATTTCTAACGTTTTGTACGCCGAACCTATTAGGACCGACTTTAGCACAAATACTAGCCTCCACTGCGAAAATAACTTCACAACACCAACCAAGGCTAAAGAACCCAGTCTTTCTTTATTTACCCATAGCTAGTAGGGGAAATATGGGTATTAGCATGTAAGTGAATGTAATGAGTTCAACTGTAATTCGAACTCGGCTCTCTGAATCCTCGATCTGTGCCTTCAGCTAATACTAACTAGTAATCTTTCTACCAACAAAGCTAATCTGTAACATAACAGCAGTCACTTTTTCTCGCTAATTTTGAAGTAGTGAACAGTTCTATGGTACCATTTTTTAAAGTTAGTGTCTACTATCGACCAGCTTTCGACCACAACATATATAACATTTGTTTAGCAATATTTAATGTTTATGGTTTATGAACTCTAAATTCATTAATCGAGATTCGCATCGTTAAAAAAAACGTAGAGTAAGTAAAAATACGATGATTGTTTTGAAGTCTATTGTCTGTTTCGAGAGGGGTCAAAACAATAAATATGGATTTTGTTATTGTTTTGAAATATTTGATTCCAGGAAATTAGTGAGTATAAACACGCGAACTGTTTTGACAACCATAATAAAAACAAAGATTGAACAATATATAAAGCTAAATTAGATTTCAGGAAATGGGTCCGCAGTGTGAAAAACGATAGTAAACATATATAATAGAGTTATTTAAATTTGACGAAAGCTTCTTATATCATCAAACGAACAAAAGAAGTTTAATTATAGACGTAGGAAAGTGAAACTGATAAAATCAAAAGTTGATAACATCCAAAGAAAAAATCTGCAATGTTATTAGTTCCGACCTGGCATCTCGTCAGTACCTAGATGGGTGACTGCTTGAGGATACCAGGTGCTGTAAGCTTAGATGTGTGAGTAGTGTACTTCAGCGATCCCCAACCACCGGGCCGAGAACCAGTAGTAGACCGTAGACCATTTGATACTGACCGTGGACTATTTAGTACTGGCCGTGGATCATTTAGTACCGGTTCGTGGACCATTTGGTACCTGGTCGCAAAGAAATCATTTTTTTTTTTTTTTTCATTTTTTTTATTACAGCGGTCTTGTTTATTGAGTTTTGTTAAGCGCGTAACCGACACCGATTACTTTCTCGATACGGTCTGAGTAAAAAATGTCTATGACAACGGTTCGTGGCGAAAAAAAAGGTTGGGTACTGCTGATGTAATGGATAACGGCACGAAGTTGGAAACGGGACAGCTGTCTGTTGTATTCTCAGCATCATTGTGTATAACCCAATTTCTGTTGCTACCAGTATTCTCTTCATCTGTGAGTAAATTTTCAAAAAAATGTAATGACTATCAGCTCAGAATAAAAAATCGAAAAGCCAAGTTCGAATTCTGGTAGGGTTCATTTTATTCACTTACACGCAAATACCTTTCGGAAAGGTTTGATTTCACCTCTAGGTCAATCAGTAAGACATGTATCAGTATATAATTATTGCCGAAATGAAAATATTTTTTACAATCTAAAAAATATTTCCTGGTTTTACTTAACCTGCAAAAAGCTGATAAACGTTAAAAAACAAATCAATCTTAGGATAGTTCTTTGTATAGGTTACATAAATCCGTTCATTCTCCCCCCACCCCGCACCGTAACGTAACTTCCTTGTGCGTTTTCTATAAATACTTTCATGGTAATTGTTCTGGTTAAGCTGCCTCTATGATACCTAGACTTTATTAATTTAAGAGTAGTACTAGATTGAACGAGAAATCAGAGAGCCGAGTTCAAATTCCGGTTGAATTCGATGCATTCATTTACGCGCAAATACACTTGGGGACGGTATTAATCTGTCTCTTCTCTCTCCAGATATGGGTTAAATAGCAGGACAGATTGGATTCTATAGCCTTGGTTGGCAATCAGTCTACCGCAAAAAGTAATGGCAACTTACTACGGGAAAGTCTTCTTCTCAGTCAGTCGCCTAGATGGAGAGAGAAGCGACGGATTATACTTTTCCCAGGGGCATTTGTACATAAGCAAATTCAACGAAATTCCACTGAAATTCGAACTCGGCTCTCCGATTTCTCGTTCCGAGCCGATATCCACTACATCACAACGCACAAGCTTGAGTGACATAAATAAAGAGGCAAAAAGAGGAAAATTAAATTTTTGTGAAATAGTTATAAGAATTGAGTAGATTAAGTTACTAGATAACATTAGGTAGAAATATTATATAAGTGACTGTCAGAAATTGATCAAGGAAGATAGCAAATACAAATGTCAAAGTCCTCAGCATTGTGTGTGAGCCCGGCTTTCAACAAGACAAGCATTAATCTCCGAAGAAAGATCAAACATACGTGCTAAGGTCGTCAACTTCGTGTGAACTCTACTCCTCATATGAGAAACATTGAACTCCGAAAGTGTATGAAAATAAATAGACGAATCACTATTAACGATTGCTAGTGTTACCAAAATGTTACGACAGTCAGTGATAACCCTAAGGTTGTTGGCATCCTGAACAAGGTGAACATCTAAGCGCTTGCAACCTTTGAGATTTCACTCGCCCGATCGACTCAGTCGATTAAAAACTTAATTGGGTGATTAAAGTTTATTTCTTTACTCACCCGCAGTCGATTAAAAATCTCGCAATGAAAATATAGGAAAAGGAAATATGATTCCTTTTACAACCCAAAGGTATGCCATTGAAGATTCACAAGTTACTTAGAATGACCTACAATAACATTATTGAACTCTTTGGTCTTATACACGGCGCCTGATTTACGTCAAAATCTGTGGTTAAACAAGAGACAGTGACATCCCGCAATCATCAAAGCAAGATCTGACAAATGGAATTTAGATTGACAAGCTCCTGTTTTGCTTTTATCGTCCCAGTCAGTGTAAACATTCGTTTAATTAACGCTTCCAGAGTGGAACCAAAATGTCTCTGTCGCCCAGATTAAAGACACTCACAGATTTTTAGAAACTCATTTGGAAAAATATTATCCTTGAGTCAACATCTATATTTCCTCCCCACTTACGAAAAGTAAAAACGAACATTTGAAAGAAAGAAAAAAATACGCATACATCTTTCAACCACATACCGAAAAACAAATTATACAAGTAATTTTTTTATAGAAAATCGTTGAGAAAATCAGATTTGTTATTTTTTTCATCATCTATGAAATGCAGGTTGTAGTCAAATAGAAGAAAGAAACTACTAATTTAGATACCTCCACTCAATTGCCAAAAAAAAAAAACAGAGTTTTATTATCAAAATGTTTATGCTATTTTAAGAAGAAAGATCAAATTGTGTTGTTATTTTTTTTAATTTTTTTAAAATCGAGTGATCTCTTTTTCAAATCTCAAAGATTACTTATAAGTATATATATTTTTTAATTTTCACAAAGAAAAAACTGAAAATATAGAATAACAAGTTTATTACAGTAACTTAATACAAGCTAAAGAAACATTCATTATCCTAACGAAAACATTTTTTCTGTTCTTTAGCTCTGCCAATCATTTCATGGTACTTTCTGCGCCTATTTTATTTACAAGATCATAGATAGATAGATCAGTCAGTTAAGTGCCATATGTGATACCCGCTTGGGCGATCATGTCTCGAAAGAGACATGACTGACTGGGCAAAATATTATCCCGCATTAGGTTGCCATTGCTTTTTGCGGTAGACTGGTTGCCGACCAAGGCTATAGAACCCAATCTGTCCTGTTATTTAACCCATAACTGGAAGGAAGAGACGGATTAATACCTTTCCCAAGGGTATTTGCGCGTAAGTGAATACAATGAATTCAGCTGGAATTCAAACTCGGCTCCCCGATTTCTCGTTCTGAGCCGATATCCAATGCACCACAACAACATAGATAGATAGATAGATAGATAGATAGATAGATAGATAGATAGATAGATAGATAGATAGATAGATAGATAGTGCTGTTGTTAGTTTAGGGGTAACTGTTGACGAACAAAAACTAAAAATGTTCAATTGGTTGAGAAAATATATTGTTCCAGTTCCGTTTATGGTGGAAATATTATTATATGAGACAGGCCGCTGAAAAGTTGAAGCAACACAAAAGACGACTCGTCACTTGGTAAACTTAACAACTCCGTTGTTTAAACTACCCGCTAGATCACTCTTCTTGCTCCCAGCATTTTCTAGTAGGACTGGGGTTGCTTACAATCATCATTATTGATGTTATTATAACACCCCCACCTTCTAAGATAATTTATTTTCTTTATTTCTAATTTTTCCAAATTACAAAATAAATAACTACAAATCAACGTTTGCTTTGATTACAGTCCAAGGGTGATAACTCACTCACTTTGTGAAATTAAACAGATATTTTGGAGTTTGTATTTTTTCGTCCTTGCTTTGTTTTTCCAGAACTTCCTCTTGTATTATTATTTGTTTGAAGGTCCCCTACTGGTTTCATTCTTAAAAGTCTATTTTCAAAACCTGAAAATGAAATACGTTTCCTATTTCTTCAGAAATCCCATTGATTAGTTGTCATAATATACGACCTTTTATCAGTGTCTGCTGATTTCTTCAGTGTTCCAATATTTCCATTTACTAATTTTATCTAACTATATAACTACGGTAGGTAAATTTCTGGTACCATCTTGTAGGGAGCGTCGCCTATGCTTGCGAAATGGCCTTGTGCCTAACATAACCGAGCCCACCACATTTGAAAGAATTAAAAGGTTGAACGAACATTAAAAGAAGGATGAAAGACTCTTGTTTCTATTTGTTGGGGAACACAGCCCGGAAATTCCAAGCAGAGAGCAATAACCCAGTCGTGGTTCCGCCGAAGGATAGAAGCACGACTGGGGAAAAATAGACAGGTATTTTTTGGCCGGGCCATATAGCCCTGAAATTCCCACTCATAACTGCCCATGTGTCACATGTTGCCCTTAGTGAGAGGGATAGCTAAATAAATATAGTGATTGTCACAGAGAGTTTTCTCGCTGCGACGGCATTTCTCACTGTCAGCTCTAGGCCTTCGGGCAGAGGACGCTCTCTGCTTCCGAGCAGAGAGCAATAACCCAGTCGTGGTTCCACCGAAGGGTAGAAGCACGACTGGGGAAAAATAGACAGGTATTTTTGGGCCGGGCCATATTGCCCGGAAATTCTCACTCATAACTGACCTTGTGTCACATGTTGCCCTTAGTGGGAGGGACAGCTAAATATAGTGATTGTCAAAGAGTAGTGATGGAGTTGAGTAGTTGTTCTGCAGCTAGTTGGTCAGTAAGGATATAGACTCATTATCCGGACATACTTCTTCACTACAAGATTGTAAATATTGATTCCTACTAACAGTATTCCTAGTGTTCCTGAATTGACTAACCAATGTTCCAGTTGTATATTTTTGTTCAATATAACTTACATTTTCTATCTCCATATCTGTTTTTGTTATTTATTATTTTGTGTGGTTTCTCAACAAGAATTCACAACACTATTAATATGTGTAAAATTTATTAACATCAATAGTTGTATTTATGAAGTAATGTTTGTTTGAAATTTCTTCATGGAGCATTCCTTGAATATGTGCATTTTTAGAGTTCAGTTTTAATTTTTGCTGTGTGTACAACTGTAGTAGGCGAAATGATATTTGGTTTCTCTTTCTTTCTTTCTTTCTTTTTGTTTTTTTTGTTTTGTTTTTTTTTCTTTTCTTTTTTTCTTTTTTGTTTTTTGCCCACAAGTAAATGAGGAAAGAAGAGAATCAATGAAAGCCGTATGAAAGAGAGAGTGAGAAAATTCATGTCGTCTGGACTCAGCGTCTAGTCAGACGACTTGTAATTCTCTGTGATATTCTTTCTTGCTTCGTTGTCACTACATGAGATAAAAGGAGAATCAATGAACGCAGCAGAAATGAGAAGGTGAGAGGGTAAGAAAATACAGTTTGCCCAGACCTGGCGTGGACGACCCATGGGTCTCTACCGATAAATGCAAATATCACGCGTATTTATACGTTTGTCGAAAACAGAATTGGATCAACTTTTAAGATTTTTTCCTTGCTCCTGATTAGTTAATAAATGAGAGATTGTATTTATTTTGTTTTCACGAAGGTCCGTACGTGGTAAAATTTGGTGAGTCAACTGTTTTACAAAAAAGAAAAAAGAAAAAAAACTATTCTATTGGTGAACGAATAAATCTATATGTCTTTTTTTACTGGCTCGGGAAAAGGTATAAGTGCGTGTAAGCTCGGATTTTCTGTGCAATCAAATCTTACGAAATACGACAACGGAATCTGTTACAATTCTTTTCCAGTCTGTTGTTTGCTAGTTTGTCTCTCCCTGATTCGTGTGAAATTGGACCATTTTGGTAATAACTTTTTTGGATAAAGGTAATATGGTTCTTATTTTCTTTACCATAATTAATTCAGTGGGACTGACACGTCTGGTTTGAATTGGCGTATTCTGGCATGCCATTAATGCTTGAAATGTGTCGGATTGTTCCAAAATTATATCCGCTATTTTAACAGCGCTTTCCGCTTCTTCGTTTGCTTTAGGATAATGCGGACTCTATGTTGTGCTTAAATCCATAACTGTCTGCAAAATCTTTGAAAGCGTAACTTTTAGCGTCCTATTCCGATTTCGGCCTGAAATAAAAAAAGAGCTAGTCTTTTGGGATTCACACGACACATGGTCCCCGTTTTTTGCTTTTATTTTTGCCCTTTCATTTAACGCGTGTCCAAAAAATTATGCTATTTTAAATTTTTATGTTGTTTGTTTTTCATTGGTTAAGCAGACCTCACCTGTGTAACTTAAGTTTTTTTTTACCATCATACAAGGCGTTCCCAAAACAACATGCGTGTAGTCACCAAACATAAAAATGCCGACCACACACGAATACATTATCATCCGAATCCTGCATAGAAAATAAATTATAGATACAAACGCTGCTTTACAAGACAGACATTCGCCATATTTCATTCTCTGGTGAAGCTTTAATAAATACGGAATATATTTATAAACGTTTCCTATTTGTTTCTTGTCCTCTCATTTTGAGTAACAAATAAAATATGTAATGCTCATTTGCTTGTCCCTAATCGGGGTTCGCGGAACTCTGAACCGAGACGGCTAAGTAGACATTTCATTTTACTAGTTAATGCTCTATCCCGTGACATTAAACATTCTGATTTTAAAAAACTGCTTTCTTTAAAACATTTATCTACGAGAACTTCCCTTTTCGACATCTTTCCTTTTATTTTTGTTTTTCTAATCTTATTTTATTTATTGTTTTGTTTTGTTTTGTTTTACTTAGCTTTTTGCAAAACATAAATCTCTCTCGCTTTCTTTCACACGCACACACTAATGAATTATGGAAGAATTGTTTTATTTGGTTCTGCGAGAAAAGTTACCTGTACAACTAGTCCTGTAGTGAACAAAACAAATTGTAAAAATTTAAAATTAAAATCTGACACATTGATTTTGTTAGAAAAAAAATATTAAAAACGAATTTTCTAGAATGTACAAACTTTGCAAACAAAACTCACAAAATTTCACACCTCGGTGTGAAATGTTTTTCGGCAAATAGTAAACTAGGAAACATCTAGAGAAAAAAAAAGAAAAACAAAAATTCAAATAATCTTTAATCATAAAAAACATAAATATCAAATTCCTTTTACAGACCCTTTTCGCGAGCCGACGCGAATTTATTTGTCGTCCAATAGAAAGCCCAGAATTATATCCGGGTGTGAATTTCCAAATGACCTAATTGGAGTCTCCGAAAACGAAATAAAAGAACGATACAAGAAAACAATCGACAGTAGAGAAAATACGAACATAATTAACACGTCCCTTGACAAACGTCAGGCGATCGTATTATTGTTGCCTCTCCTTCTCTCTCATCTTTATCTTCTCTGTTCACCAATCCACTTAATAACTGACTGGTACCCGAAAGACTGAGTGGAAACTTCAAAGACACTTCTAACAAACGAACGCTCACACATACATACTCTTTCAGCAATTACTACTGTGAACATTTTAACGACCTTGTACCAACCAAAAGGCATTACTTTTATTTGTAAGAACCTCAATTGATATATATATATATATATATATATATATATATATATATATATATATATATAGTGTATCAAGGCAGCAAATAATTTTCTAAACATATACTGTTAAATATAAGAGACAATGAATGTCTATTATGTTTAATCATGAGCCGTTCTTAACGTCGTATTTTGGCTTTAATCTCAGTTGAAAATAAAGACAAAAATTCTCCAACATTTGGATAATCTTTTATTAATTTGTTGGAGAATTTTTGTCTTTATTTTCAACTGAGATTAAAGCCAAAATACGACGTTTAGAACGGCTCATGATTAAACATAATAGACATTCATTTTCTCTTATAGTTAACAGTATATATATATATATATATATATATATATATATAAAATTGTTGTTTCTATATACAATTTGATTTTCTTGTTTTGTACCCCTCTTATAGTGGGCTATCTACTAACAAGGCCAAATCAAACTAATCTGTTTCAACGCACATGCACTTCACTATAATGATACCACACTATAAACTGGTGACTCCCGACGTTCAAAGAACACGCACCCCACTACAAATTGGCGAACCCCGACCTCCAAAAGAAAACTTCGACCACAAGAACAATGGCAGAAAAAAGAAACGACACAGAACAAATGATCATCAACCGGGATCCATCCATACAAGCGGTGACAATCAAAATATTTCTGTTTATTGAGTCTAACGTATTCGTCTGGTTTGCGATAATGGAAGCGCTGTGGTGATACCGAGCAAAAGCAAGAGACCGGATGTTTGCTCTATACCGACGAAAAAGCAAATGAACAAAAAACCTCTCTGCGCAGGTGTATTCGCGCAGATGTTCCGGTTGAAAAATCAAAATTAATCAAATATCAAATTTCCATTTCGCGAGCCTACGCGAATTTTATTTACCAGCGAATGGGAAGCCCAGAATCAAATACAAGTATGAAAATCCAAAACGAGCTTCTGATCCAAAAAGCAGATATAAAAATCCGAAACAAAAAAGCACCCAGCAGACAGACTGACGGTGATAGGCGAATGTAACCAATCCCCTTGACCTAAGTCAAGCTGCTACTACGTTCACCTCCCCTCATCGCTCATCGCTTCTCCCTGTCTCAAAAGTACTCACTGACCGAAGGAGCGACGACTTCAAAGAAATTCCTCACATACCTCCACATTCCTAAGTCTTTTATCTCTTTCAGCTCATTATTTGCCATGAACATTCTAACCTCCGTTAGACATTTATTTCAAGTGTTGCTTTAATTGTAAAACATTAATTGATATGTGTATATATAAATGTTATTTTCAACTCAATTTGCTTTTCTTGATTTTATAATCATTTTACGACTTATAGTGGGCTATCTACCACACGGCCAAATCCCGTTAACCTGCAACGGTATACAATTACCCTTCACTAGAACGGAATCCTGCTACAACTAGAAAAAGAATAAATAAGAAGCCACTATAGCGCAGTTCAACATCACAAACATAACACAGGCAACACAAAAATTCTACCACGCTTTGGCAGCTCTTCCTCCAGAAATAGTAGGAAGAATAACAACGAATATATTACACTCAAAAGATTACGGTACCTTAAAGGAAGCTGTAATCAGTGCAAATGAAAAATCAAAACCAGAGATGCTCGACAAACTGATATCATCTTCAGGAATATCAGGACGACCTTCGACTTATTTAAACGAATTGATGTCGTTAGCAAGTCGCAAAGGCGCAAATGAAGACATTGTCCGACATAAATTTATACAAGTGCGCCGCCTTCTTTAAAACCAGTTATAGCCGCACAAACAGATCTAGAAATAAACCAGCTAGGAAAAATGTCCGATGATCTTCTTCTATATTTTAACAAACAAGAAACACATATCAGCAAGTGTCCAGAGAAAGCCATCGACAACACCAATGACAACCGCAAAGATACCAAAACACAACAAAGGAAAGTTCACCTGGTATCTCTCCGTTTCACAGAGATCAAAAACCAAAAATCTGTCGCGCACATATTTACTTTGCTGAACGAGCAAAGTTTTGCAAACCCTGGTGCAATAGGCCTAATAAGAAAAATGTACAATTACAACCAAGTTCAAACCCAATTCACCGGTATCAAATATAAACCCGGAAAACTAGTTCGGCGTGATATGATAGCTTCCGCATATCCGCCGCTTCTTGAAGTAGCCGCACGGTTAGAAGCTAACAAAGTAAATTTTGTTGTAGGCACAGGTGCAGCTGTGTATCAGTTATACGAAAACAATATCTAAACGGCGCCATCATCCACCCAACCAACATCTCTATTGTAGCAGCTAACGGAATAAAAATAGAACGCTCTGGCCAAGCAGTAATCACATTAGCACTAAATAACCTCAGAAGAGACTTTACTTGGACCTTTCTTGTTGCAGATTATGACTCCTTAAACCACTTTGAACTATTGGTTAATTGTACTAATAGTAAACTAATAGATACGACAACAAATAGACAATCTAAAGCGCAACCATCTTCGACGATACTGAACATTGATATTTATCCAGACAATCCTACAGACAACAGTCAAAAATCTCATAAAGAAATATCCAAATATAATCTCTCCACATCAAAATACCAACGCTATCAAACCCAAGGTATTCCACAGGATTGAAACTGGAAGTAATCCTTCTTCATTCTCAAAAAGTAGACAGTTTATCACCCTAAAAATACAAAATAGCAATGGAAGAATTCCGTAAACTCCAGAAAACTGGAATAATTTCCCCTTCAAAGTCGGAATGGAGTGCAGCCCTACATATGGTACCCGACGGTACATACTGACCCGTAGGTGACTACAGGTTACTAAATGCAATAACAAAACCTGATCGCTATCCAATACCAAACACAAATTCTCTGTCATCTAAATTGCACAACAAAAAAGTTTTCTCGAAAATCGACCTGTCATCAGCATATCACCAAATACGAGTACACTCCAATGACATATGTAAAACAGCGATAACCACACCTTTTGGATTATACGAGTACAATTATATGCCTTTCGGTTTGCGAAACGCATCCAGTACCTTCCATAGGATGATGGACAGAATTTTTCGTGACCTCGAATGTACATTCCTTTACATTGACGATATCCTTATCTTTTCGGATGACGAAGATAGCCATTACAAACATCTTGAGGAAGTACAACAGAAACTCGGTGAGTATAATTTTAAAATCTCTCTTTCAAAATGCACATTTGTTGTTACCGAGCTCGAATTTCTAGGATTTCACATCTGAGCTGATGGACCTAAACCCAGTGCAAAGAAACTTAATGAACTTACGCAATTTCTTCAACCAAATGATTCTAAATCCTTACGCAGATTTATCGGAATGGCGAATTTTTATAGAAAACTTGTACCAAATTTCAGTAACATAATATTACCACTGACAGAGCGAATGCGTTTCGAACAAAAATCTAAGACAATAACACTTACTAAAGATATTGAATCTTTTAAAAATATAAAGAACTGTTTAACAAATGTAAACGCTCTAGGTTTTCCCGACTTGAAGGCTATTAATTATCAGCTAGTAACAGACAGTTCGAATTATGCCGTAAGAGCAGCTCTTCATGAAATGATTGATAACTAACGCGTCCCTATTGGGTTCTTTTCAAAAAAATTGTCACAAACCCAACAAAAATATTCCACGTTTGACAGGGAACTATTAGCTGCGTACCTAGCAGTATTACATTTTAAACACCTAGTGGAAGGAAGAAATGTTTTATTAATGACTGACCATAAACCACTTTGCAGTGCTTTTAAAAGCCAGTCTCCATTAAAGTCTGATAGACAACAACGACACCTCAGTTTCATTGGTGAATACGTTATATCCTACATAAAAAGCTCACAAAATATTGTAGCATATTGTTTATCACGACCAGCAAATGCAATAAATATTGATGCTTGCGAACTACAAGAAATAGTAACACATCAAAATACTGACGATGAACTCAAAACTTTCCGTGATCGTCTGAAACCATGTACATTAAACAAAAATGAAGTAGTGCTGTGTGACGTGTCATTACCTTTTCCACGACATTTTGTCACGCAAAAGCTAAGAAAATCGGTATTTGACAGTCTACATAATTTATCACATCCTGGTACATCAGCCTATCTAAAACTCATTAAAGCAAGATATTACTGGCCTGGAATGGACAAGTCGATAAAAACATGGCGTAAGGAATGCCAAGAGTGCCAGCAAGCAAAAATAGCAGTGCATATAAAAAGTGAAGTTCAACCGTTCGAATTACTCTCCAGCCGCTTTCAGACGGTGCATATTGATATTGCTGGGCCCTTAACGCCAGTAAAGAACCTTACTGACCCTTATTTTTCACCCTATCATTATATTTTAACATGTATTGATAGGAACACCAGATGGATTGAAGCGTTCCCACTATCGGAGATCACAGTGAAGTCAGTATCAATAGCTTTCGTAGACTTATGGATCTCTAGATTCGGTGTTCCATTCCGCGTTGTAACAGACAGAGAAAGCCAATTCGAATCTGAATTGTTCACAGAATTATCTAAAATAATTGGTTTTCACCGACTGCGAACAACAACATACCACCCGCAAACAAACGGTTTAGTAGAAAGAGCACATAGAAGCCTAAAGATAGCAATAATAGCAAGAAAAGAATCCTGACTGTCAGCTCTTCCCATTGTGCTTCTCGGAATCAGGATAACACCTAATGAATCCAACTATTCCCCGTTCATTAACGGGAAGTCAAGCTCAAATTCCGCGATTGTTAATCGATCCTACTAAAGATGAAGATGTTGTGTTGCTTCGTTTTGGTATAATTATAAGATAACACAAACTTGAATTAATGATGTTTATTTTGGTATAAAACTTTAGATTTTTACATCAAGTTACAACCTTTAAATTTTGTGTGGATACAGGAGCAGACTAGCTAAATTCTCTTCACTGTGGGGTGCTAGTAGTAAACGAGCCTATCCCTTCTGGACTCTAGTGATCAACTGACTAGCTTCTTCCTCTTTTCAAATCTCCTACACAAAACTACTGTCCTTAACTCCTACTTCTTACTCCTACTCTTACTCCTACTCCTACCAAAAGAAACGGTTGCTTATTTTGCCGCCAAATTTTGAATTCTTGGCGTCAGTGTGTCTATCTTTTTCTGTTTTTAGAATACTCGCCATTTTATAAACCATAACAGAAGTTCCCCCTTTAGAACGGAGTGTACTAATAATAATAGTACTCGTTATATTTCTTCCAGGAAACTTTTCGAGCTGAATGAGATTTTGTATTTATCATGGGAGAATCTTCTTTTTTATTTCTTGTATTTATTTCTTGTTCTGAATTACTAAGCGTTTTGTTTTTATTCATCTTTTCTTCTACTTGTTTCTCTACTATTTGTTTTTGTACTTCTATATATGGTTTCAACCTGTCCACAGAAACTTGAGTATCCATATCATTATTTATCTTAACCAGAAAATATTTAGGTGTTCGCTGAAGGACTGTGTAGGACCTGAATAGGGTGCCTCCAATGGTCTTCGAACACGATCCACTCTAATCCAAACTTTATCACAAGTTTGGAGTTTTTCTGGGACATAAGATTTTGCGGACTTATTAACTCTTTTGGTGAATTCTCTCAGATCAATTTGTGACATGGTTTTATGTAAATCTCTTGTGAACTTTTGAGTTATAGCCTCCTCCCTTGTGCTATCTATTAGTAGCTGAGGTAGCAAACATTGTGCGCCTGTAACAGCATAAAAAGGAGAAAAATCAGAGCTATTGGGCATACTGCGAATCCCAAGAAGTACTAGTGGAAGAGCTGAGAGCCAGGACTCTTTTCGTGCTATAATAGCAGTTTTAATGGTCCTGTGCATTCTTTCAGTCAAACCATTACATTGAGGATGATAAGCTGTCGTACGTAGTCTATAAAAACCAATTATTTTTGCTACTTCACTAAACAACTCACTTTCAAATTGTCGGCCTCTGTCGGTTATAACATGCAGCGGGACACCCCAACGTGTGACCCACGTGTTTATAAAAGCCTCAGCTACACTAGCTGCAGTGATTTCGTTGATGGGTTGTGCTTCTACCCAACGAGTTGTGCGGTCAATACATGTGAAGATATATCTATACGGGCTGATGTAACTGCTATTTGGGCTTTTTGCTGGTGGGAGTGGTCCTATTATATCTATGTGGACTGTGTGAAATCTAGCTGATGGTATTTCTAATGTCTGTATAAGTAATTTTGTATGTTTGTAGACCTTTGCTTGTTGGCAGGCTGTGCATGTTGCACATAAGTCTTTGATTGATTTATCCGTGTTTGGCTAGTAATATCTAGCTTTAATCATCTTAATGGATGATTTAATGCCAGGGTGATTTATGGAATGGATACTTTAAAATATGGACTCACGCAATTTAGATGGAACAAAAGGTCTGGGGTAAGACGTTGATAAGTCACACCATATAAATTGGTTACCTCCAGGTATGGTGAATTTTTTAAGTCTTGAAAAGATTGAATTTCTGTATCAGATGCCTGTGCTTCTGCAAGTGCAGATAAATCACACGCATCTATTTGTACAGCAAGAGTTGGTCGGGATAGACAATCAGCAACTATATCCTTACTACGTTTTACATGTTCAATATCTGAAATAAATTCTGTCAGGATAGCTAATTGTCGTTGTTGTCTGTCTGATTTAGCGGGATTTAAACTATAAAATGCACCACACAATGGCTTATGGTCAGTTAAAAGTAGCACTTGGCGACCTTCTATGAGGTGACAGAAGTGCAGCACTGACAAATAAGCTGCTAAAAGTTCGCGATCGAATGTAGAATATCTCATTTGTGTTTGTGTTAATTTTTTTATAGAAAAATCCAATCGGTATTGGATTTCCTTCCACCATTTGGTGCAATGCCGCATCGACAGCATAATTACTACTGTCAGTGACTAATTGATAATTTGTACAGTTAGGTTCAGGGTGAGAGCTAATGAGGATGTATCATTAAGTTCCTTAATTACAGAATTGAAAGATTGTCGTTCAGGTTCATCTAATGTGAACGAGCCTTTAGGGGATAGCCTCATTCTCTCAGATAGGGGTAAGACTATCTCTGAAAATTTTGGTATTAATTTTCTATAAAATCCTACCATTCCAAGAAATCTGCCTAGCCCTTTTGCGTCCTTAGGGTAAGGAAAAAATTTTAATTCTTCTATTTTACTAGTTGTAGGTTTAATGCCATCTACGCTAATATGAAAGCCTAAGAAATCTAGGGAAGTTACATTGAAAACAGATTTTGTGGCTGAAATTTTTAAATTGTGTTCATTTAAAATATTAAAAACAGTTTCAATGTCTTTTTATGAGAAATCTCGTCATTGCTGAAAATTAAAATGTCATCAATATATCTAAAAACACAATCAATGTCTTCAAAGATTTTGTCCATATACCGTTGAAATGTAGTTGACGCATTTTTTAATCCAAACGGCATATAATTATATTCATAAAGACCAAATGGGGTGCTGAGAGCAGTTTTTGCTACATCGTCCGGATGCATTTTAATTTGGTGGTAGGCTGAAATCAAATCGATTTTGGAGAATCGTCGTTTGTTCGCAAGTTTTGCTGAAAAAGAGTTTATATTTGGTATACGGTACCTGTCAGTCTTGGTTATGCTATTGAGAGAATGACGGTCTCCACAACATCTAAATCCTCCGCTTTGTTTAGATACTATATGTAGTGGGCTAGACCACTCGCTTTTGGAAAGGGAGATCACTCCGTCTTTTAGTAGGGTTTTAAATTCTCTACGCGCGGCTTCCAGTTTTTCTACATTAAGCCGCCTGGGTTTTGCAAATACTGGTGTATGGCTTCCTGTGTCAATTCTGTGGTAGACGCCGCAGTGTTTTTTGTTACTGTTCTTATGTGGTGTGATTAGGTTCGAATATTTTTCTTTAATCATGTTCCGTATGAATGACGGGAGCTCCGTTTCATTTACGACTAGATTCACCGCTGATGCAGATATTTTTAAACTCTTTCTCTGGGTTGTTGTAGGATAGTAAATGGTTTTGTTACTGCAGTCTACTATTAGACCGAACTTGTTGAGGAAATCCAGTCCAAGGAGTGGGTTGGTGATATCAGCGATCACGAATGTCCAAGTAAAAGATCTCCTTAAACTGGGTATTCCAATTTCCAAACTCGCTTGTCCGTAGCATTTTATTTTCTCCCCATTTACAGTGGATAGTGATATGGGAGTCGGTTTTAATGTAATACCATTTATTGCAGAAGTTGGTAATATTGAGATACTTGCGCCAGTATCTACAATAAATTTTAATTTGGTAGCCCCTAATTTTGCGGTAATTTCTAATAGCGGCAAACCTCGTGGGACTGAACTTGTTCGCCCTATTAGTTTTCCGAATCACTTCCCGTAGGTGTTACTGGTCGGGAACTAGGCAACATTTGTAGATTTTTCTTTTTGGGCCATTTACACCAAGGTTTACATGTTCTTGCTTCATTGGCGAAATAAATATGTGCTCTGCAAATTTTTGTCCGTTGGTTATTCCGATACAGCCTGACATTTAGTGACACTGAAGTGTCTTGGCGGTATTTTCCTTTATAATTTGTTTGTGAGTTATTCTTTGTAGATAAGGGTCGCTGAACAACAAAAGCCTTATCGTTATTCAATTATGGCATCAGTTCATCTGCTAACCTGCCAAGTTGGGTATGGTTTAAATCTTTTTGCGAGGCTATTACTGGAGCTATTGTTGACGGTAATGCCTGCAGGAATTTATGTCTCACAATGTCGTCGCTAATACCTATCCGTTTAGCTACGGATAGCATTTCGTGCAAATATGTCGACGGTCGTCCTGAAATAGTCGTAGCCGACATTAATTTTTCTAGAAGCTCCGGTTTTGTTTGTTCGTGAGCTTCTATCAGAGTCCGTTTTAATTCCTCGTAGTCTTGTGATGTGAGGGTAGCATTTCGTAGTTTACCCACTTCTTCGGCTGGTAACGACGATATTACTGTATAAAACTTTGTTTTCGACGCTGTCAAAATTTCGCAAGTGAAACTGGGCTTCTGATATCGTAAACTATCCATTTACAGCAGTTTCCATGAATTCCGGTGCCTTGATATTGACTTGATAAGTCGTTTCCTCTTCTGTCTGCTCCATTTATTATTTTATATGTGTATATATATATATTTTGTATATGAGGTTGCTTTCTGTTCGTATGTCGGAGTTACCACCGTTGTGGTTGCTTCGTTTTGGTATAATTAGAAGATAACACAAACTTGAATTAATGATGTTTATTTTGGTATAAAACTTTAGATTTTTACATCAAGTTACAACCTTTAAATTTTGTGTGGATACAGGAACAGACTATCTAAATTCTCTTCACTGTGGGGTGCTAGTAGTAAACGAGCCTATCCCTTCTGGACTCTAGTGATCAACTGACAAGCTTCTTCCTCTTTTCAAATCTCCTACACAAAACTACTGTCCTTAACTCCTACTTCTTACTCCTACTCTTACTCCTACTCCTACCAAAAGAAACGGTTGCTTATTTTGCCGCCAAATTTTGAATTCTTGGCGTCAGTGTGTCTATCTTTTCCTGTTTTTAGAATACTCGCCATTTTATAAACCATAACAAAGACATAAAATTAACAGACCCTCACATCAATACTTTAGCTGAAGAAATGCAAAAATCTGACATGGAAATTTTTTCCAGCCGACATTTGGACTCTACGCCTAAGTCATATATTCTTAAAGATTTACAAAACTGTGAACATGTTTGGCTGAGAACGGACAGAGTACGAAAAAATTTGAAGCGCCATACACAGGTTAATTTCAAGTAATAAGCCGTCATGACAAATATTTTACGATAAAAATATCTGAAAATGTGCATAATAATGTCTCCATTAACAGCACATATTTCTAAAAATAAAATGTTAAGAGATTCTGTCGAAAGAAATCCGGAATTGAATGATTTCCAATCTCATGTCGATGGAGCTCATGGTGAAAAACAAATAAGACAAAAGCCGGTAAGAACAATTAAATGAAAAAAACACAACACATATTTTTACTACTAACAAATATATATATATATATATATATATATATATATATATATATATATATATATATATATACAGAATTATACACCGTTATTTAAGCGAGGACCTATATGTAGTGAACAAAACAAATTGTAAATATTTTAAATTCAAATCTGACACATTGATATTGTTTAAAAAAAAATAGAAAGGAATTTTCTGAAATGTACAAACTTTGCAAACAAAACTCGTGAAATTTCACACCTCGGTGTGAAATGTTTTTCGGCAAATAGTAAACTAAGAAACATCTTGAGAAAAAAAAAGGAAAACAAAAATTCAAATAATCTTTGATCATAAAAAACATAAATATCAAATTCCTTTTACAGGCCCTTTTCGCGAGCCGACGCGAATTTATTTGTTGTCCAATAGAAAGCCCAGAATTATATCCGGGTGTGATTTCCCAAATGACCTAATTGGAGTCCCCGAAAACGGAATAAAAGAACGATACAAGAAAACAATCGACAGTAGAGAAAATACGAACATAATTAACACGTCCCTTGACAAACGTCAGGCGATCGTATTATTGTTGCCTCTCCTTCTCTCTCATCTTTATCTTCTCTGTTCACCAATCCACTTAATAACTGACTGGTACCCGAAATATATATATATATATATATATATATATATATATATATATATATATATATATATATGCTGTAATGGTTGTTACAATGTTTTTATAAATTCATAGTATCACTACACAAAAATTTTCGTGTTTCGAAGCCAGCCCATTATGTTGTTGGATTCATCTTCAGGTGTTTTTTTTTTAGAAATGAGAATTATCTAGTTGAAAAGCCCGTTTATTTGTGTTGGATTTGTTTTTTTGTTTTTGTTTTTGTTTTTTTGTTTTGTCTTTTTGTTTGAGGGGTTGGTCTGTATTTTGAGTTCTGTTGACCTTTTTAAGGTCTTAGGGCTAAGTGTTTGTTTGTGGCTGAGTTCAGGATAGGTTAATCTATTTATCTTGAGAGGGTTTAGGCTGCTGGCGCCTTGCATGTTGTTATTTAGTTTAGGGGTTGGCAGGTGTTGTTTTGTTTTGGGATTAGTTTCTTCTTAATTTAATTTATGTTATTTTGTATTGGGGTGTGTGTCGATATTTTTATTTATTTATCTACTATTCTGCTGCAACTGCATTATTTTTGTTGGTATTATATAGGGTTTGTTTTCTTTTTCTGTTTATTTATAGGGTTGGTTGTGTGTATTTTTGTGTTTTTGGGGGGGGATTTTGTGGTTAGGGTATTTTTTTGTTTACTTAAATTTTAGCGAGAAATATTTGCGATGTTTGCATATTACTGCTAATTCGTCTTTACGGTTAATAAATCGTTGCTGTTAGGGAACTAAAGAATGTGTAGTTTTTCACTTAGACATAAAGGGCAGATGTCGTTAAGTGAGTTGCAAGTTTTAGTTTTTTCTAGGATTTTCCATTTTACTTTGGGTTTCTGTTTTGAATCCTTTAGCTTCCAAAAGTATGTGGAAAGGGATGTTTGGTTTCGGTATAAGCTGTTTTTAAATGAGGTTAGGTGCAAGTACCAGCGCTGCTTAAAAGTATTCTTAGTTGATCCGATATACACTTTATTTATAGTTGGATTTTCGATGGATGTTATGTTGCATTGATAGATTATTGAGTTTGTTTTACATTTATTTTGTAGTGGGCAGTTGCTAGGGTTTCTACAATTACACATGTTTTTGTTGTTGGGTTTGATTGTGTTTTGATTGCCGGTTTTATTTTGGTCTGCGTGTTGATTTAACACTCTACCACCCAAAAGAAAACAAATCCAACACAAATAAACGGGCTTTTCACCTAGATAATTCTCATTTCTAAAAACCACCTGAAGATGAAGCCAACAACATAATGGGCTGGCTTCGAAACACGAAAGATTTTTGTGTAGTGATACTATAGCGGGTATCTCTTCTCTTATTTCGTTTGTAGTGAGGGGTAGTAGGATTCCGTAGTAGGTTAACAGAATTTGGCTTTGTGGGAAGATAGCCCACTATAATTCATAAAAGATTATAAATTCAAGAAAGGCAATTTTGAGGGTAAAATAACATTTATACATATATACATTTCAATCAATGTTTTACAATTAAAACAATACTTGGAACAAAGGTCCAACGAAGTTAGAGAGAGTTCATGGCAGATACTAATGAAATGAAGGAGATAAAAGAATGTTCATTGAAGATATAATGCTGAAAGTTGAAAGCTTGTTAGTATGATTAACGTTCATTATCAAGTTGCCGTTTCTAAGGTCAGTAGGTCAGCAAGTTGGTTTGTGGAATGTCTTAGAAAAGGTCAGTTAGTACTTTGAGAACAGAAGGAGGCGAACATAGTAGCCGATCGACATATGTCAAGGAAGAAACTAAATACACTCTTCTTTGTCTGTGCCAGTCTCTCTGGGTGCCTTTTTTCACGGCTTTTATATTTTTCCTTCAGGCTCAAAACGCTGGTCGTTTCGCATTTCATCCTTATATTTGGTTCCGGGCTTCTCATTGGCAGATAAATAAAAATGGTAATTTGATATTTGGTTAATTTTTATTTTTCAACCGGAACATCTGCGCGAATCCACTTGCGTACGACAACTTTTTATTCATTAGCTTTCTGATCGGCATAGAGCCAACATCCGGTTTGCTCGCTTTTGCTCGGTTGGTGGTATCACCACAATACAATGAATTTATAAAAACATTGTAACAACCATTACAGTATAACGCTCTACATTTGTATCGAGCACTCTTTATAAAAGTAAATGCATGAACAAAAGGTTAAAAAACCTGAGTTCAACAACTTAGTTACAATATATATATATATATATATATATATATATATAATTGTTGTTTCTATATACAATTTGATTTTCTTGTTTTGTACCCCTCTTATAGTGGGCTATCTACTAACAAGGCCAAATCAAACTAATCTGTTTCAACGCACATACACTTATAACGGATACTCCACTATAGTCACCTGTAAACTGCAACAGTCCGATGGTATTAAAATACCTGCAATTTTGCCAGATAGCCTCCATATACGACCCAGAACTAAACAGTTTCAGAGGCTCAATTGTACTTACTTATTCATTTTTACAATACCTCTGATAATTCGTGGCCAAAAAGTATGTTGTTCCTGGAAATCCATCTCCTATGCAACACCTCCCCGTAACACTAAAAGGAGTAGGGTCAGAATTATTTCCTATTAGTGTTGATGGAAATAGGTAGGTTTTTAAACCCATACATGGATACACCACATAAAAAAATAAAGCTACGTAATTCTTTTTTATTATTGTAAGAGATTGGTGGCTCGTTTAAATTTTAAACTTAAAAAAATCGTGCTTCATAGATGAATATTTGCCTCTTAAAAAAAATAAATCAAACTCGCTTATTTTCTTCTTCTTTTATATATATAATTTTTTTTTTTAATGGTTATTGTTGATATTTGAGTTTTAAGAAATTGTTTCAAAAACTCAATGAAGGGGAAGTAAATCTGTTAATTTAATAATTTTGCCCTGACCGCGTCTTCTGTGTTTAAATTAGTGAACATTTATTAAAATTTCCTACTAAAAACAGATGGAAATACATTTAAATATTATTTTTATAATAATATTTTTTTATATAGTGAATAAAAAATAATTTAACATATTTGCTAAAAAAAAATAATATCGACAGTCGGAGGTGTCGAGAGTATGTAAGTGTATCTTAAACGTCGTTTCCCAAGCGTAGAAGCAAGTATCCAGTGTTTATTCTCGTGTATGTTATGTAGCAATTTTTGTTTTATTTTGTTATTTCTGCTTTTCTTTTAAGGTATTTATTTAGATAATATACTATAAAAATTAACTGCTTTAAATTCACCATTTTTCGCACGTCTGCCTGAATTTTATGGCTATTTATTTGAGCAAACGAATCATATTTGTTTGAACAGAAATATGGCATCTCCGAAACCAAAAAGGGAAATTAATATTTCTCGAAATCGTTTTTTACTACTATATTTTCTTATTAAGCCATAATATATAATATTTTAAACGATCAGTTTATTATCGAAAGAATATAATGAAAAAAAATGTTTCATTCGTCTCTAAAAAAAAATGAATTATTGTCATTTTTTTTCTTTCTAGAAATCTTTGTCAGTTTTTGTTTTAAAATTGTTATTAGAAAATATTTAAATTTTTAAAATTTTCAGTGTCATTTGTTTATTTTTATCTGATATATTTTTGCTTATGGTTTTTGGCAAAATAAAATTAATATTTTTTAGCAGTAATATTAAATCATTAAATCTCTGATCAATCGGAAATTTGATCAAAATTTGAACAATCGCTATTTTTTCTAAATTCTTGATTATAACAAAATGGACGATAAAACTCAAACAAAAACTTCGACTTTAATTTTTAAAAGCCATGATCTTGACACTTTTATTTAAATTTTTAAATCGTCATCATAAGAATGAGTTCCATATTTATATTGTAAGATTTAGAAACTTTAAATTTGAAAAAAAAATCACATCAGATTTATTGACATCCACTATTTACTTTACTACTTTTTTACACGTGTATTAATAATTCGATTTTTTTATTGTTTAAAATTAAATAAAAAGGAACTAGTCTCCTTAAACATTGATTTTTTTTTCCAAATTTTTCATTAAATTAAATGCAATAAAATAATTGCTTCCAAAAAGTTTTTCTAAATCTAAAATTTAAATTAACATACATTGTTTTTTCGAATTTAAATAATTTTTAAAAATTTAAAAACTTTTATGTGCAAGATCAAATCGTTGTCATTCCAACATTAATTTTGATTTAAATTACCAAAATTTATAGTTGATTTTTGTCCATTTGGCATTGTCCCAGTATTTATTTTTAGGTAGCCCTTTTTAAGAAGTAAAAAAAAATTAAAAAAAACACGTGAACATTTTATTTTTAAAGTGAGCCATGAAGAATTTTTTACTGTGGTTTTATTATTTTTTAAATTTAACAAATGTCTTAATTGGAAAATGTAATATTTTTATTTTCATCATTTGAAAGCTTTATTTTTAAAAACATCTTCACAATTTTAGAACGTTTTTAAGTACAAGAAAAAATATATATTTTTTTTAATTGTTCATTGAAATCTAACGATAGTGTTTTTTTTTTTGTTTGTTTTTTTTTTTTTTTTTTTTATAAAATAGGTTTACGAATATTAGAAAGGGCACTTTTAATGAAATTTATACAAAATGTTTTTTTAATTTAAAAAAATGTCGATTACAAACAAGGCAGGTAGTTCTGAATCTCCAGGGGAATCTTCTACACATAGAATTATTTTTTTTTTTTACTGAAACTTATTCCAATGTTACCATTAACTAGCCATTCCCTTCTTTTTTGTGGGAGGGGGGCTACCGGTTCTTATGACATATTGTGCGAAGATACCTTTGTTCGCCAATAAACATTCAAAATGGCCGCTTTATTTCTGTAGTCACGTGACCGATTCCCAAATTGCTCTCAAGATTAAGACATTTTTTTTGTCTCATTTCATTTAACTAATTTTTTCCTCATTGTTTTGACCAAAGTTTTCCTTTAAAAAAAATACGTACGGATATATTTCCGAATTCTATAACCTACTTTTTTAAATTAGGTAGCTTCATTTATTTTCTAACTTTTAAATTGAATTTTTAAGAATAAAAGTTTTCTTTAAACTTTTATTTTAGTTTTAATTGAAAACTAAATGATTAAATATATTATTTCCACTAAGCAAAATACTCTGGTTTATTTCAAACAGAAATTATATTAATTAGAATATAAAATTTTGAGATTTAAAAAAAAATTTCAAGTTAATTCTCAATTTTAAGAATCTTACAAAAATAATACATCTGTGACATTATTTTTGGAAAATTAGCGAATTTAAAGTTAATCTGATTTACACAAGTATTACTTATTTATACATGAAATTTAGACTAAAACTATTTCTTAATTGCTGAATATTGATCTTTCTGACCACTCACCCCCTTATGATTTGACATGTGATGACAAGCAGATGCAAGATAAGCTAAGTGTCTATGGTGATCACAAATGACATAATTGTTAAATTTTTTTTCCTGTAAGGAGAAGAAACTTTAAACACATAACCTTTTAATGTACACACAGAAGTTATTATACAAAAAAATTTAAAATTAATTTAAAAATACAATTGCTCAATGATTTGTATTAAACTTTTCTGTTTTTGATTAGAAAATATAGTCTGCACTTAATGACTTAGCATTTACAAGTCTTTGAAATATCTTTAAAATATTTTTGAAACTTTAAAAATTATTGTATTTAAAAAAATGAAAATTTTTTAAAAATTTCGTTATTAATCTAAAAATATTTTTTCTTCAGACTATAATGTCCTTAATTTATATTATTTATTGAAGCAATTAAAAGCTTATCTAATTAAATGTCATAGTTTTATTGCATTTTTTTATTTTACTATTGAGAGCAGATTTTCAGAAAAGGACCAAATGGTTGAAAAAAAAAAAACAATAAATGATTTACACTCTCCAATGAGTTCTGCATTTAACTAAGAAGGCCAATTTTGCTTACAAAATTTAATTTCTTGAAATTTCATGAATTTACATGGAGTGGAAGATAACATGTTAGAAAACATATGTTTTCTAACATGTTATCCTCCACTCCATGTAAAATCTTCTACACATAGAATTATTTATTTTTTTTACTGAAACTTATTCCAATGTTACCATTAACTATCCATTCCCTTCTTTTTTTTTTACCAAGATTTTTTTAAAATAATAAATTCAAAAATAATTTCATTCGTTTTTGAATAAGTCCTGAAAATCTCATTAAAACCCAACAATTATTTGATTTTTGCAAGAATTTCTAAATTAATGTGTTTTTCATTGGAAAAAATACTGAGTTATGTAATATTACATTTTCCATTGTAAACTTTTGTAACAATTTGGCTACTTGCTAACTAAAATCAAAATAAGATTTTTTACCAAAATTTTGAAAAAATAATTTTAAAAAATACTTTGATCTTTTCTCTTAATAATAACAAATATTTTGATGGGAAAAGTTTGTTTTTATAAAGTTTGGGGCATTTTTTCTTTGTACTGTCCTTTTTTCTTTTCAGCGATTTAGTGGCGGTACCTATTTTAAATGATATTCTTAAAAAAGTGAACTTTTTTCTTTTTTAGATTAACATGCTGAGCTTAAGTTGTCTGAATAGTTCTATGGATTTTCATTTAAAGATTTTTTAAAACTATCTGGACCAGGAGAAATCTCACAAACAATTATTGATAACTAAGATTATCCATTACCTCATACTTCTGCTCTTCTCTCAGCCTTTGTCTGTATCTTCACAGTCTCAACTTTATCACTTCCAATCTTTGTCACATGTTTATCATTTTATCAAAATTTTATACAAACATAGTTTCATTTGTGAAAAGACGTTTTCTGTTGCATCCTCTCTTTTATCTTTCTTTTGCTCTATCTCTCCATAAAAAATGAATGTATTTATTTATTTATTTATACCCAATTTCCATCTAGCAAGCTTCTCTCTCTCATCTTTTCCTTCTACCTCTTTATATGTGATGGCATGCATATGCATCCTTACACATACATACATATGTGTGTGTTCTACTTGTCTCTCTTGTGGATGATGGCATAATCATATGTCACTGGTAGAAGCAGAGATGCACCCGCATAGTGACATTGTCACCCTTGTGCTTGAACTGAATACAAGCGATAGAAGTTAAACTTGGTACAAAGTTCCACAAGCAGTAGACTGTTGGAGTTAGTTTTCTCAATGCCATATCTACCAAGACTGCTCCAGATTTCCCAGTCTATACCAACTTATGTGTTGAAGTCATCAAGAAGGATAATCTTGTTACTTCTCAGCACTAAGATCAGTACTTCACTTGAGGACTCTTAGAACTAAGCTATTACAACTACATCACTGTCCAATATTGGTGCATAAACACTAATAAAAGTGGCACAGTAAGATCCATGTAAGTGAAAGGTCATCAAATGCTCATTGACACTTTTTGGGAGTTCTACAAGGCTTGGTACAAGCTTGCTGCAAATTGCAAAACTCACACCAGCCTCTCTATTTTCATCAACTTTCTTGCCATTCTAGAAAAAGGTGTAGCTACCGTCAACCTGCAGTTGACCATCATCAGCAATATGTGTTTCCAAAAGAGAAGCTATATCAATCAATTATCTCTCAAGCTCCCTAGATATATTTTTTATTCAGGGGCAGATCCTAAAGAGTTATCCACAAGTATTGGCATGTTTCAGTGAGATATTGTCAGTTGTTTCTTTACTTTTGTATTGTTTCAAATGCATAACAGACATTTGCCAGCCACATTATATTGGCTGGATAAATAAGACAGACCATGTTTAGATCACATTTTCTAGACCCTCTCCAGCAGTCTTCTAGTTAGCGATGTACTCCTGAAAAGGGCTGCTCAGACACCCCTGGGAGTAACAAAAACCACCTCTGTTTCAGTGAATATCACAATTGTTTCTGGTGTATTCTCTCAAAGTTTGAGTGTCCTCCTCACTTCCTCAAGTCTTTGAGGTCTTTCTATGATGATATGGAGGCTGTTGATGGTGTACTTACAAAACCAATCAAAGTTGAAAACAGAATGAAGCAAGGAGATCTGGCAGTTCTAACACTAGTTTCCATCTATTTTGCAGTGGTCCTACTTGACACATTTGAAGACTGTAATATCTATATTATTATCAAATATAGAACGTTATGTTCACAGCAAGGACAAAGGTTCTTCTGAGTCTTGACCATGCAACAATAGACAGATTCTCAAATTCATGTATGGCTTTTGGTTTATCTGGACAAAACAATGATGATATTCCAACCCACCCTCAGCAAGGAATATATAGAACCATTGATTCATGTTGATGGCTACAGACTTAGTCATTGACAGTTTTGTATATCTTGGTAGTACCCTTAACTGCCACTGTTCCCTTGATGATGAGAAAGTAATTCTGATAAAAAAGGATCTGTCACATTCGCAAGCCTCGAAAATCAAAAGTTTATAATGCTTGTATGCTGATATCCTTGCTATACTCTTGCAAGTCCTGGGTAGTATACTGTAAACTGTTGGAGTGCTTTGACCAGCACTATCTAAGCACTATTCTGGGAATTCACTGGATAACTCATACCTCTGATTGTGAAGTTTTGCAGAGAGCCAATTCAGTTTCTGCAAAAGCTCATATCCACAAACACAGGCTGTGATGGACTGGGCATGTCTCTCAATTAAAAGACCACCAAATTTCTAAACACATACTGAACAGAGAACTGGACATATCAAACGACCACAGCATGAGCCCAAACTCCATTTTAAAGACTCACTCTCCAAGTGATAACAACTGGGAAGCGCTCACCAGCAACCAAGGTATATAGAGAACCAGCATTGTTAATGGCAGGCAGAAATAAAATGACCAACCAGGAAAAGAACCCTGATGTTCTAACCTGGCCTTGTGATCAGTACAATCATGCTTGTCTCTCTAAAATTGGTCTGGTCAGTCATCTCATCAACAACAGCAACCAGTTGACAATAGTGCATTTTACTAAGCAGACCTTGGTTGCCTAAACTGTCAGTGTATATATACCTCTAGGTTCAGCCTAACAAGACACATGAAAATACATGGCAAAGATGCTAATGCCCCAAATCATCTACTACCAACACCTACAGTGAAATTTATATGTACCATCTGCAACAAACAGTGCAAAACCCTGACAGGCTTCATGATACGCTGCCAGTCTCCAACTGATGAATTTGTATAGAGAACCAATTACAGGAAAAAAGAAAGAGGTCATACTCACCTAACAAAGTCAGCAGCTATCGTGTGTATGCATTTTTTTAATCATTCATCTTTAAAAAAATTTCTGAAGGAGCTTGTTAATATGAAATGCTAAAGATACTCTTTCCCTACCTGTTCTTTACTTATTCTATTCATATGTATGTGTGTGTATATATGTAAGTATGCAAAAGTATACTCCATTATAATCCAAGGAAAAGAACAGTATGGTTAAATAAAGAAGACGAGGGAACTATATTTTTCTTGCCTCCATGTTTCATTCTGTGATGGACTTTATCAAGGCAAAGAGATTAAATATTTTAAATAATGTATCTATAAACAAAAAAAAATGTTTGTAACTAGAAAAAAATCACACATAAATTATTCATAAGATTAACAGAAATTATCAAACATATTTTGATATTTTTGTTGTGTATGTTGGCCTGAAAAAGTATTGTTTCTATTAAGGTGATATAGGGAAAAACCAGGGCATACATTGATATTTTGGTAATATTTGATAGTGGCACTCTTGAGAATTTTTCTTCTGAGTAAATTATTTTCTCTTTTTATGAGTATGGCATTTGTTAGGTCAAAATTGTGGTCAAATTTATTTCTGTATGACTAGTGCATTTGTTAAATTGTTATTTATGAGGTCTCTTCTGTGTTCATAAATGCATTTTTTTTTTAAATTTCTGCCTGTTTCTCTGATGTACTTTTTTATTTTTCTATTTTTATTTTTTTTAGATCTAATTATGTATTTATGTGTGTGTGTGTAGGCTTAGAAATTCTCAGGTTGGTGTCTGAGTGCATGGGTAAACCACTGGGAGAGATGTACCTCTCAGCTTTTGTCAAAGCAGACATCTTTGAGAAAGAAAACTCTGATATAACACCTGCAGCTTTGATGGACTTACTCTTCTTTTTGGTAAAAACCATCTTTTGCTTAATGGGACTGGTTCTGCGCACTGCCTTTGCTCACTAAAATCTTCATGCACTGGTATTTATATCTGGAAATCTTTCTGCACTTGTCATTTTAATGTAGAACTATGGCTAACCATAGCCTAATAAGGCGACTTGCATTGCAATGAAGGTACTTAACACAAAGTCAATGGTAATAAGGGCTCTGGAACTGGATGTGAAAGAGTCTGACCCAGCAGGTATCCCAGGGCACTGCAGCTTGGGCTTGGTCATCCTCATGCAAACCACTCAACTTTGGGTGTTGGAATGTGCATACCTTACTTGATGTTGAAGCAAATGTACGATAACCTGAGAGAAGACCTGCACTGGTTGCTGAGGAACATCAACGATATGATATGGATGTTGTGGCTCTCTTGGAAACTAGATTTCATGGTGAGGGTCAATTCATAGAGAAATCTGGTGGCTATATGTTTTTCTAGAGTGGAAGGAAGGAGGGAAAGAGAGAATCTGCCATGAAGACATCAATAACTGGTCATTTGGAAGAGCTTCTAACAAGTGTCCATGATAGACTGATCGCTATGAGGGTTCCCCTAGCATGTGGAAGACATGCAACCTTGATTTGTGTTTATGCACTATCGATTGCACAGCTGAAGCAAAGCAAGTTTTTTATGACAAACTAAAGTGCTAGAAGAGAGTGACTGTGATTCTGTTGAGTCCCTAATACCAAAATATCTTCTTCAGTCAGTAGGTCATCTTGTCAGAATAGATGACAGCCGCTTGCCTAAACAACAGCTTTATGGTGAGCTGCGAACAGGGAAGAGAAAGGCTGGAAAACCTAAGATGCGGTTTAAGGATCACATCAATGGTGTGCTGAAGAAGAGCAACATTCATTATGAGCCCTGAGAAGAATGTGCATTTAATCGCAATAATTGAAAGAAAGTGGTCAGTAGTGGAAGGCCTCATTTTGAAGATGAGAAAAGGAAGCACATAAAGCTTAAGAGATGTACAAAAGGGTATTCTTGTTAGGCTTCCTGAAAGCATTTGCAGGCAGCTTCATCTGATGTGTACAGATTTTAGTTGGGTGTGTTAGCTGGATAAAGTGCCACTTAAGAGTGCACCAACAGAGGGTGGCAATTGACTATGGAATCATAGACATCCACCAGTTGATATGTGATTTTTGTGCCAAGATATGCAGGTCCAAAAGCGGTCTCACACAACATCTCAAATTGCATGATAGTGTGTCTCCGGCACTGTGTGCCATTGGACCTCATGAATGCCCTGTTTGTACCAGAATATGTAGGTTGCTTGCTGGGTTAAAAGGTCATTCATTTGACCCATCAGTAGATATTCTCCAAAAAGATATGAAGTAATTGCCGTACTCGAACACAAGTTGGCAACCAGTGTGTGTGTGTGTGTGTGTGTGTGTGTGTGTGTGTGTAGGGTAAATTGTCTCCATTTTTTTATAGTTTTTTTTTTTTTTTCTTTTTTTTTTCATTTCACACATGCATGTTTGTTTTTGTTATATATATATACAAAGGTTGTGATGGATAAATTATAGTCTAAATTACACAAAATGAAAATAACACTGACACCTCGTTTTAACACATATATTTTATAAAAATTTTATTTATTCCAAATCTAAGCTCTTGTGCCAGACACAAAAATTTGGTAGAAATAGCAAGACAGTCTGGCATATAGGCATAAAATTTTAAAAGGAAAAACACATTTATTTACAGTTTACAATTACAAAGCAAAAAACAGATACAAACAAAACTTTGCACAAAATTTCCTTTGAGCGCCTATTTAGGCAAGATAACAATTTAAGATAAAGGATTACCAGAGAAAAGTCGGAAAAAAATTACACCTTGGGAGAAGATGAGAATGTTTTAAAGATGACAAAAAAAAGAATACAATAAGGCACTAAAAAAACAATGGTGCAACCACCTTTGATAAAAAAACTAAAAGACCTACTTGCAAATTGCCACATGGGCTTCACTGGGGCAATAATTTCTTTTGAAAAGTCCTTTTTTACATAGTTTATGCTAGAGAAATTTCTATGAAATCCTTTCATTTTAAGCTGTCCAACCTCAGAAGAATTTTCACTGGAATTCCAATTTCTTTCATCTCTGTAATTGGCTGGTAACAACAGCCTTCTTCATGTTGACCTGCCTTTTCTTGCAAGTCTAAGGTCCTCGCTGTCAAAAGGTCTTCTTGCTTTTAAAATGTCTTTTCTGTTTACTGTCAAACTTTCAGACACAAATATCTCTCATTCTACAGAGTAGAATTTTTTTTTTAATTTTTGTCTTATTAATGTAATAAAGATTATGATGATGATAATTTCTTTTTGAGCATTACTTTTTTTTTTCTTTTTTTGCATGGAGGTATTTTGAAATATTGCATTTATGTCTGCTAAAAATACGAAAAAACTATCGAAATTTTATTTAAAGATTTTATTAATTTATAATTTTCTGTAAGGTCTTGAGAATTCCTTTGAAAATAGATTATACAATTTTCCTTTACAGATTTTAAAGAGCTCCATTACTCGAACGCATCATGTCTGGAAAGATTGGCACCAACACAAATGATCCATTGACTGCCAACTCTCGTCTGTTTGTGGGCAATCTAAATACATTTGCCCTGAGCCAAAAAGATGTAGAACAGATATTTAGACGATATGGCTTTGTAGATGGGATTTCCATTCATAAGGGATTTGCTTTCATTCAGTATTCCAGTGAACATGAAGCAAGACTTGCTCTTGCTAGTGAAAATGGAAAAACATATGCTAATCAACAACTTGGTAAGTCTGCATTTGAATAAGCATGGATTTCTTTTTTCTCTTAATAAATTTATTGAATTCATAAATTAAGAGACTAAAATTTGATTGGTTTATAATCTCTAAGAAAATGGGGATCAAAGTAAATCCAGTTTCTTTTCACGTGTCATTTGTCAGCCAGGCTTATCTGTAAAAATTAAGATCCTATGCAGATCTGAAAATATTTGGTTGTAGCAGGACATTTGATGTCAGAAACTTATTTCAACCTCAAAAGAAAGTATTTATTTCCTTGTGTGTCTCCGCAATCTTTATTATGATTATTTTTCTTGATCTTAAAATTTATTGTAAAAGTAGTTTTTTTACAACTAATTTTATGCTATCTTTGTGCAGTTAAAATCAGAATAAAGATTCAAAGGAGATATTTAAATTATTGGAAGTATGTAAATGGAATGGATGGTGCAATGGATAACAACTTGTGATGAGAAATCTGAGGGCCAAGTTCAAATTCCAGTTTACTTTGTTGTTTTCACTTACAAGCAAATAAACTTAAGAAAGATATGAATCTCCAAATATGAGTTAAATAATATAGCTTATTTACCTATAGATAGTAATGGGTATGTCCCAATTCTTATATGATACGTTGAGAGAGTGGTGTTTCCTTACTGTCTACCAATGGTTATTTGCTTCACACAGCTTGCAAATCTTGTATTTGATATTATAAATATTACTGTTTATTCCCAACCCCTGTTTTGGGTTATTACTCTTGCAGTAACCTTTTAGGTTACAACAATAGCATATCTGAAAAAAATCATTGTTATTTTCAAAAAATTACGAAGGCAATATTCACTTGCAATAAAAAAAAAAAAAAATTATTCTTAATTCAAAAAAAAATATTCCTCTTTAGATAACCCACAAAGGGGTGATACACTGTAAAAATAACTAATCGGTCAATCAATTGGTTAACAATTTCCAATTTATATGCAACTTGTTTTGTTACATTCATGCGAATGCCATTGGGAAAGGTATGAATCCCCCAACTTTAGGTTAAATAGTAGAACTATTTGTAAAAATAATTATTCTCAAAACATTGTTCATCAGTATTCACTTGCAAAAAAAGTAATACTTCTTACATTCCAAAATATGTTTTAACTTTAAATAAGCCACAGATAAATTATTGAAATGTATTTTTTAAAATGTCCTTGAGGAAAGCAACTTTATTTAATCAAGACAAGCAATGTGTGTGTGTGTGTGTGTGTGTGTGTGTGTGTATCACTTTAGAAAACATTTTAAAACACTCTAGTACAGATTGTTTTAAAATTAAATCCTAAAAATGCTTTTTATTTTTATTTAAAAAAATGCTATAAAAAAACAATATATTTGTTTTATGTAACAAATAAAAATTAATTTTTGTTCTTCTTCCTTAACTACTTTCATGTGACTTTAAAAATGTTAACAATGAATTTGAAATTATCTTAGCTCCCACAACAACTTTCACATTTATATCACATTTAAGATTGTTAATTCTACTTTCCATCAAAATCAAATTTATGGATATACTATCAGAAAAGCTAGGAAATAATAGCAAATGTATACGTGATGACTTACTTCACTTGCCTTAACCAACTGCAACAAATGTGAAAGAATCAAAGTATAAATAGAATGGTGTCAGTGTTTGGCAGGTTAAACTTTAGCCCATTTTTCATTTCTTCCCTTCCATCCTAACAATATTATAATTTTTAAACTGAATTCCATATTTTTCAAACTTCGTGAAATAACACAATTTGTTTGAGATTTTGTTTTTGTTTCCCTATTTTTAACTTTTTTTTTTCTGTTTCACATTTTTCAATAGATATAAACCTGTGTTCCGAATCTAAGCCAAAGCGAGCATTTCCATCTCCCAGTACAACTCCAGTTCCTCACAGTCATAACGCAACGAACACTTACGTGAAACCTCCGCCAATGCAGATGAGTCGCATAAACCGGTAACATTTTTATTAACATTTATTTTCTAGTTTCTGACTTTTTTCTAGGTGCTTCAATATTGGAACTCCTCCTCATCACCATCAACAAATTGTTTCTGAAAATTTGGCAAATCGGGCTGGATGCATGTTTTTTGACTATTGCTTTATTTCAACTTTCAACCTAATGCAACTTTTAAATAAACCACCATATTTAATAAATGACTGTAATTTTTGATATAACTTAGTTCTTTTTCGTCAATAACATTTTGAAAATTTATTTTTATTCTTAAACCTGGAGAAACTCTTTTTTTTTTTTTTTCTTCAATTCTTCACTAGATTTCTTAAGTATAATTCTGATTTTAAAAAACAAAACACTAAGATGCACACATTTGTGTTGGGAAGATACTTGTATTTATTATTTCAATGGTACCTTGGCCATCAACCAATTTTTTTTTTTTTTTTTAAAGAACCATAAATTTATTGGGTGGCTAATTTTTTTAAGTTGAATTATTCTGGTTGGTGTTAATGGCTTCTTTTTATTTGTTTATAATTTGTAAGGTGAATATTTAATCTCTTAGGTTGTTTCATAACTGTTTATTTCATATCTTTTTATCAAATTGGCTATGAAAATATGTATATTCCTGATATTTTATTTCTTGTGTCTATTTTAATTTTTATATTTTCATATTGATTTTCAAATTTAAACCGCATTACCTAAATTGTGATTACATTTGTAGGGCTTAAAACTTGTTTTGTTACAGTATAGATTATGTAAATAGTTTAATCATTGCAAGAACCAAAGTAGCAACTTGTAAAAATAATTTAATACTTACTAATCAAAAATCAAGGATTGAGGATGGGCGCATGTGAAAATAATAAGTGTCAGAAAGTTTGGTAATTTTATTTTTGTCTTCAATGTCATCCTCTATTATGAACAGTTTTTTTTTTCTGCTTGAATTAGTCCCCATATTGTTAATTTTTAAATTTTTTGTATTAGAAAATGACTTTATACCACTTTATACCCTTTTTCCCAATTCATAATAGTGCGAAGTTATCAATGATGCAACCACAATTTTAAACTTGACATTTGTAAATAAAAACAAAGTACAGATAAGTCAGGAATCAATTTGACACTATATTATGAATAGGACCACCCCCTTCTAAAATGTTAAAACACCAGTATCTTTTTTTTATTCTGGCAAATGTGAATCTACAAAAATTATTTCCACCACTCCGCCAATTTTTCTCTATATTTTTACAAGTCAGTTTTAATGCCCTAAGCTTCATTTATGGATTTGAAAACAAAATCATGATTATTCAATATTTTTATTTTTTTATAAACCTTATTAAAGGTACAAAGTTTAATTAATGTAATAAAAACAGATATAATAAAAAGAGACAAGAAAGAAATTACTACTATTACAATATCTGGCAATACAAAAAGAATAAAAATTTACTATAGAATGAGCTAACTGGTTATCACTCCTCACTCATCAGAACTCAATTGGAAAATTAAAATATTGTGCACACCAACGAAAAATTGAGGAAAGATACATGTATCAATAACATATTGAAGCAGAGACACACTGTGAACAAGCAATCCTTTTGTTTGCATAAGGATGGGGTTGTTTTTATAAATAATCTCAAGGACTTTCAAGTGATAGTTGTGCTGTACAATATGTTAATTTCTTCAGTTTGCCTCTGATGAGTGAACTGATTAGCATATTCTTTTATTTTTATTTTTCGTATTGCTCTCATTGAAGTTACTTTTTGTACCTTTTTATTATGTTCGTTTATTTTTCATTGCATTAATTTCCTAATGGGGAAATTATAGATAAATAATGGCCTAAACAGAATTATTGGCTAATTGATTTAAAATCTTATCTAGTTTGGGCTTTTACAAGCAGTTATACAAGTATTTAATGTATTGTATATATCACTTTAGTATTTGAGTGCAGAATTCATTATACAGAGTATAACAGAAATATCTGCCACATAATGGTAAGACATTAGCTAGATGTAGATATCATTGGCAATAATGTCTTATCATTATGAAGGGGGTATTTCTTCTGCACCCTGTATAATAATTTTATATTGTTGAAGGCACGATACACTTTTTTCTTTATGTATAAAAGGAAAATTTTAAAAAGTATTCTGATGATTTTTTATCTTCATTTTTTTCTGTCACCCCTACACTTTGGAAATGTCATAAAAATCATTAAATTTTGAGACAGCACATTTGTCTCCTCACATGTTTGTAGTTTTTTTGTTTTGTTTTGTTTAGTTTTTTTTTCTCTCTGTCTCTGAATTTTCCAAATTCTATCTGAAATATCTTATGAAGAAAAAAATCTGTATTTAAACCTTCATTTTCTTCAAGATAATCATGTTTGTGAGAAACAATAACTTTTTCTATTCTGTTCTTGTTGGACAATATAACCAGATACATTGTATTTTAAGAACTTGTATTAGTTGTTTTTTTTTGTTTTTTCATTCTGTAGGGGTTCCAGAATGTTCTTAAACTGACTTTCAGTTGTAACAGTTCTTTGGGTTGCTCTTTTTAAAATATTTTCAAATTAATTTTCTTACATTTGTTAATACCATAAAAGTTTTAAGACAAGGAGAGTTGCTTCATTATTTACAACTGCAAATCCTAAAGAAATAGTTTAGAATTTCTTCTAATTTTATAAAAATAAATGTTATTTTTATATTGGAATACTGGATGAATGTTAAAAGTTTTGTCTTTTTTAAATGTTAGATGACATGAAGTAATACTTGTGAAAAATCAAATGATTTTTATTATAGGAATTGTTAAAGAATGTGTAGAGACAAAATCAGTATTTTATTAAATATGCAAATTACTTCTATCTGTATTTTTTTATTGTGATCACAAAAGCAAATAATTTTAACAACAACTGCTAAATCAATATTTTAATATTTTGTTAATTAAATTAACTATAAGGATACAAACTGAATCATCTCGTAATTTTTCAAATATTTTAACATGCCAAAAATATCAACATTTTTCACTTAGTTTTTTTTTTTAATTGATTTTTAATATTCTGTTTTTATTTTGAAAATTATTACCTTTAATTTTAGTTGATATGATCTTTTCACTTTTGAAGATAAATTTTCAAATGAAATTCAATGTCAAAGTTTTTTTTTTTTTTACCACTGATTATTTTTTTGTCATTTGTGACTGGACTAATTTTAAAACATAGTTTTTACTTGAAGCTTATTTTTTTCTAATAAAAAACATTAAAATATCTACTTTTATAACTTTTTTTTTTTTTTTTTTTTTTTGTAATAAAATTTACATAGTATAGAAAATCTTCATATTTTTTATATACCAGCAATTTCAAAATTGGTTTTAGAATATTTGTGTATAAGTTTAACTTATTGATTCAAACTTAATCCTGTTGGTACATGTATGTATTCATGAAGCATCAAATGAAAACTTTCAAGAAAGCCTACTTTCCACTGCATCACAAATGAGCATTACATTTAAAGTAACTTATTGGTAAACTGGAGAAACATTTCCAAATAAATTTGTTATTCCAATTCAGCTGTTGATGTCTTGGTGCAAAATAACCTGCTAAGTCAAAATTGATTTTTTTTTTTTTTTTTTTAACCTTTATACTTTTATTTACTTTCTATATATCTATATTTTTTTTCTTTTCTTTTTTGTAAATGCATTCAAGGTGTCAAATATAAAGAAATAAATATTCATGTTTCATAAAGAGAAATACATTCAGTCTCTGTTTTGATCTAAAATCTGAATCTGATTCAATCCTGGGTTCTCAGTTCGGTATTTGTTTATTACTTTGTATTTGTAAAACTTGGTATGCATTTCATTGTTTCTTCTTATAGAAGACTATAACCTATTAGTATCCTTACCAGTTTTGTTATTTTGGCACTTCATTTTAGTTTTCTTTGTAACCAAAAAAAGAATTAAGTACAATGCTTCTTTACAAATAACAAAAAAACATTTTTTCTCATTTTCTTGCATTTTTATAACTCATAATTCTTGGCTGGCATAAATTAAATATATTTTGCTATATTTCCTAAAGTAATTAAAAGGAACAACTGAAGCTTTCTCACAAGTTAATTGAATAAATAGTTCTTCAGCCAAATTGATTGTTTTTATTCATATAGAATTTTTTTATTTTCAAATAGTTGCTAATAAAAGTTGAAAATGGTTAAAACAAAACATTTGAATTTGTGTTTTAAGTAAAACTATCAATTATATTTCACTTTTTTTTTCTTTTTTTTTTCTTTTTCAATTTCACAATATTAGTTATTTGATTATACAATTTATAAAAAAAATAATAGAATTTTTTGGGGGGGACCAATTTTCTGCAATCTCTGATACAAAGCAAAATCTGTTTACATTTAATCTTCAATAATAAAAAATAAATTATTTGATTATTTTTTTTTTTTTTTTAATCATTTAAACCCCAAGAAAGGCAATAAAGCCATTAAGACACAAGGGTTTACTGTTACTGAGTTGAAGAATCTGAGAAAAAACTCTAGTAAGTGGAGAAAAAACAATAAAAGAACAAGAATTAAGAAAGCAAAAGATAACGATTGACATTGCATTTAAATTTTTGAAGATCAAAGTTCATTGGGAAGCAAGAAGCCGAAAGAGTTTCACAAGTGAGAAGTGTGATAGAAGAAATTGTTAGAGAACTTACAATTACATCTAGCTATTTCAACTCTGTTAAAGTTTAATAACATCTTTAATTTTGTTATTAAAATTTTAACTTTCATAAATAGACATACAAACAATTGTATTAAAAATGTGAACTTTTATTTTTTTTATTTTTTTTTTCAATACATGAAAAAGTTAAGAATGACAGTTTTTGCATTAATTACAATTATTGAATAATGAGGGTTCATTTTGTAAGCCAAAAATGAAGCCCAAAGACTTTTGTTAGTTTACATTCATTTCCTCTACAGGGATTTGACTTTGACAAAATTTACAATATTCTAAACATGTAACTTTTTATTATTTGTTAAACTTGAATTGTTTTAATTTTCACCTCTACTTTTTCCAATTTCTACACCAATGCAAATGACAAGATTTGTCTATTCTCCCATGTCTACTTTAGTAATAAACAATGGTTGTAAACTTTCAACTTGTCTGCTAAGAAGTTGCCCAGTGTCTTATACACTGTCACACATTATAAATGCTTCAACTTTGTTGTCATAAAAAATATTTTTAAAAATCCTTTAAACCATTATTGTTATTTCCCCAAATATATTTTCCTATTTTTTCAAGATTTTTTTTAAATTTTTTGCAACATTTAAACCATTTGTGTTTCTGATATGAATGAGTATACTTCTGCTATCAAAAATGATGGTAAAATATTTGAGAGGATTATTAGCCGTTTCCTCAGATTATTCCCCCTGAGCTCGTGACAGAACTGGATATATATATATAGTAACTAAGTTGTTGAACTCGTAGGTTTATTAACCTTTTGTTCATGCATTTACTTTTATAAAGAGTACTCGATACAAATGTAGAGCGTTATACTGTAATGGTTGTTACAATGTTTTTATAAATTCATAGTATCACTACACAAAAACTTTCATGTTTCGAAGCCAGCCCATTATGTTGTTGGCTTCTTCAGGTGATTTTTTAGAAATCCACTCATTTTCAATATCTAAATTTTAATTTTAGTTTTTAAAAATAAAAAGTTTTCTTCAAACCTTTATTTTAGCTTTAACTGAAGGCTAAATGATTAAATTTACTATTTCCAGTAAGCAAAATATTATATTGATTGGAATCTAAAATTTTTCAATTTTCTTTTTAATTTTTCAGCCATTTGTAAGCGATCAACACATTTATAAACAAAATTATTTCTTAAACATAGAGTTTAACTTTCTGACTTTCCACTGTATGCGAGATAAGATAAAGTGTATGGTCATCACAAGTGACATAATTGTACAAATTTTTTTCGTTTAAGGGGAAGAAACTCTGAAACACATGACCTTTTAATTTACACATAGTCAGTCAGTTAAAGTGCCATACGTGATACACGCTTAGGCGATCATGTCTCGAAAGAAACATGACTGACTGGGCAGAAAATTATCCCGCAGTAGGTTGCCATTGCTTTCTGCGGTAGACTGGTTGCCGACCAAGGCTATAAAACCCAATCTGTCCTGTTATTTAACCCATAACTGGAAGGAAGAGACGGATTAATACCTTTCCTAAGGGCATTTGCGCATAAGTGAATACAATGGATTCAACTGGAATTCGAACTCGGCTCGCCGGTTTCTTGTTCCGAGCCGATATCCACTGTACCACAACGCACATCCGTTTACACATAGAAATTACCATTTTAAAAAAAACATCAAATACACAAAAAAAAATTTTAATTACTTTAAAAATAGGAAGGCAAAAGGATTCGTATTAAACTTTTTAATTTTCGATTAGTAAATATAATCTTTGCTTAATAAGTTTCTAAACTAGCCCCAACAATCTTTGAAGTATTTTAAAAATATTTTTGAAACTTTATAATTATTATCATTTAAAAAAATGAAAACAATTCTTTTAAAATTTCATTATTAATCAAAAAAAAATTTTTTTCTTCAAACTATGTCCTTAATTTATATTATTTATTCAAGTAATTAAAAGCTTATCAAATTAAATAATGTCATAGTTATATTGCATTTTTTTTTATTTTATTATTGGGAGCAGATTTTCAGAAACTAAGGCAAAATTTTTCAAAAACCTAATAGATGATTTACATTCTCCAATGAATCCTGCAATTAACTAATAAAACCAATTATCGCAACAAAATTTGATTTCTTAAAATTTCATGAATTTACATGGAGGGTAACAGATGTAAAAAAAAAAAAAAAAAAAAATTACCAATATTTTTTAAAATAATAATTAAAAAATAGTTTCATTCATCTGTCAATAAGTCCTGAAAGTTTTATTAAAATCTGACAATTATTTGATTATTGCAAGAATTTCCAAATTAATGTCTTTGTCACCAGTAAAAAAGACTGAGTTATGAAATATTACCTTTTTCATTGTAAGCTCTATTAATGATTTGATTACCTGCTAACTAAAATCAAAACAAGATATTTTACCAAAATTTCAAACGTGTTAAAAAAAAAAAAAACTTTAATTTTTAGAAACAATTAAAAAATACTTTGATCTTTTCTCTTAATAATAATGTAAAAGTTTGTTTTTATTAAGTTTGGAGCCTATGGTGTTTTTTCAGTGATTTAGTGGAGATACTTAGTATATATATATATATATATATATATATATATATATATATATAAATCCACAGGAAGATTTGTTGAATAATCTCAAAGCATCCTAGTAATAATTTGATTAAATATCAAAACATTGAAACTGATCCAACATAGAGCTCAATGTTTAATTTACAGAGCAGACATTTATTTATTTATTTCATATTTAAATTCAATATTTTACATTTTGGGAATAGCTATTTCTACATGCTCTTAGAACCTACTTTATTCAACCCCACCTGACACAACAGGCTTTATTATGATAGAGTGGGTTAGCACATTAACAATGTGACAAATTGCCATAGTGACAAATTTAGTGCTAAAAAGCCAAAGTAGAACAATTTTCTGATGATTTTATGCTGAATCTGTCTCTATAGAGGCTGACAATGATCAGCTAAAATCAAAAATTCATTCAGCAAAATAGACTTACAGTCATTTAAATGAAAATAAGCCAATTTGGTGTAGTCTAAAGAGATGCTGCAGGGTTTTATCTTTGATGAAAATATCTACATTGTCAGACATCATATCACATGCAATCAGACCATTTCTATTAAATCATTGCAAGGAAGGTGATTTTACCCTAAGTGTAAAGTGTATTAGGCAACTTCATCTGCCCAAATTGTTTGTTTATCAATTTGCTGTCCTGAAAGAAAACCTTGCTAATAAATCAGATCAGATGTAACAACCAACTATCATGGCCACGGCATTTTGAATGATTGCAAGCATTTGTTGGTAGACATTTTTTATTGATGTTGGAACCATGACAGAATGCAACGAGCAAATTATAAAGCCATGCCTGCATCCATCTCATAACTTGTGTTGTAATTACATTTAAGGATATGATTGCATTTGTATCAGTTTCATCAGCCTTTTTTAAGAAGGCTTGCAGGAAAATGTTATCATAGTTTGCACCTCAATATACATTTTAACAATGAAATCTTTGATAAGTTGAGAGGAGACTAAGTAACCACTTGTATTTATTGTGTACAACATAATGGAAGTTGTAAAACATCATCTAAATATTGTTACATTAAAAAAAATTTAGCCTAGAAACTGACCATCTTTTGTCTGAATTATGGATAGGGTCATCTTAAATTTCTAAAATTTCTTTTCAAGACATCACTTTCATTCAAGAATGAATAAACGCTTTAATGATCACCCTGTGTATAACTTTGATATCTTGTCAGTTTAGTTCAAGAGAACTACCCTATATAAGTCATGATACTGACAGTTTTGAAACCATCAATGATTTTCAAGATCCTTCTACTGATCTTGAAGAGTTACAAAACTAGATGACTTACAAAATCCTTTTAACATTCCAACATTTTAAAAAGCAAATAAGAGCTGATTTTTATTCTGGAATGGATTAACAACAATATTTGTTCTTAAAGAAATTTTTCATTGATAATTATGCACTACAACATTCTAATATTTTATCATCTTGTCATGTTAGATTTTTTTTTTTTTTTTTTTTTTTTTTTTTTTACTTTTCATTTGTTTTAATTTTTATTGAAAATATTTACTGTGGCAAAACATTGAAATTTTATTTCTCTGTTTTAATAATAGTTATAGCATGTTTTATTGCAATTTTCCCATGGAAAGGAATTTGAAAAAAGGGAAACAGAATTAAAGAAAATTTCAAACAGAAAATCAGTTCACCTAAATATTGCCAGATAAAAAAAACTCTTCTAAAATCACCTTGCATCTTATACTCTGATGGTTGGTTTATGATTACTGCACAAACACCTCTGTTTAACACACTAGTCCCCTGATGAACTCCGAATTAATTATTTTCTACCTCAAAGATAATTATGCACTGCAACATTCTAATATTTTATCATCTTGTTATGTTAGTTTTGTTTTTTTGTTTTTTTCACTTTTACATTTATTGTAATTGTTATTTTCTTTAATTATTTTCCGGCGCATTTACTTGTCATCTTCAAGTATTCAGCAAGCACATGAAACTAGTAGTAATGGTCTAATAATATATGCTGGAAAAAATTATATAAATGTTCTACAATTTTAACATTGAACATCTTTCTTTTCTTTTTTTTTCTTTTTTTTTTTTTTTTTTTTTTCTCCCCTCTCCTCCTCTGGTGTGCCTTGTTAGTATACTATCTTAGGAGATGCTTACTTTACTAATATATATGATTATAAATGTTGGAAAGGTAGAGGGGGAATAGTATGAATAAATCGTCAGTTTTTTGGGGTTTTTTTTGCTGATGTATTCTTTCTAAAGTATAAGCAAGCATTAATTATATTCTGAAAAATACTGTATTGTAAACTAAGATTTTAAAAAGTTGTGTTTCCTTAATACATTGACTGCTAACCTCTAACTCAAGTCATGTGGTTCCACTTCTTTTTTTTTTTTTTTTTAATAGGTATTAGTAAAAGATTTTTAGAGCTTATATTTTTTGAGAATATCTGTCAAAGGTTTTTCTCAACCTCAGAAGACTTGTCACCAACTGGTGGAGATGGCTACTTCTTGTATGCATAAAATTCTTTTTTAAATTTTCAAAATTATATATATATATATATATATATATATATATATATATATAATAAATGCTATTTTCTAACAGATGCTTCATAGCAAATAAAGAAGCATCATTATATGCTATGAATGTAATTTACATTTATTTTATAATTATGGGTTTTGTCACCATATATTGTTGACAAAATTAATTCTGCAAATATTGTAGTTGAATCAATCATTTGTTTTTTGTTTTTTTTCTCTATACCTGCTATATATTTATAATGGCTTCAAGTAAGAGTTAAGAGAGGCAAAGTGACATATACGTTCTCCTAAAATTCCACAGGAAGCCAAAGGCATTGCTTTATATAGGAATATGCTTAGAGTGTCTCCAACATTTGGTTAAACAACTGAAAATATAAGGATTAACTAAATGAAACTATAACTGTCACCAGTTTCTGGAGACACAGCATAAACTGAAATACAGTGTCACCAATATGTGTTAATATAATAGTCAAGATATGGGCTGCAATATTCTTGTCTTACAAAATTTAATATTAGGTACAATAATTATGCCTTAATGCTAAAATATGACATATAAGTACTTGTTTTTTTATTACTATTCAAATTGGTTTTTAGTTTGTCTTTTGTGCATATTTCATCTAAATAATAGTTTATTTTCCTTTATATTCATCATGATGTTTACAATAAGGGGTCTATGGACCTTTCAAAATAGATTTAAAAAATATATAGCTTTTGCTTCCAAATATTGGCTTGGCTAAAGAAGCTGCAATTTTATGTTTTATAATTATTAATTTTCTTTACCAAAGTCATGGAATTTTTTTAAAATTATTTCTTTTGTCTAAAATGAACTTTGTGTCACAAAATATGATGATTATATTTTCATTTTGTGGAAGTCAAAATTATGCATTAGAATTTTTTTCAATTATTTGTTTTTTGTTTTTGTTTTTTTAAGTTCTTAGTCTCAAATATATTCCTGCATTTTTACTTGTTAAGCAAATAATCTCTGGGTTTTTAATTTGATATTTTCTTTAGTTATTTCACCTTTATGTTTATATTTCAACATTTTTTACTTTAACGACCTTTTGATTTTTGTTCTACTGCACTTCATTCTACTTTGAATCAGTTTTCACCTGAATGTCTATCACTTGATTTTAATGCTGAAAAAAATCTTCCATATGTTCTACCTTATTTTTTTAAATTTCAAGTTTTCTCTATCAAATATTATTCTACAACTACTGCATGAATCACATTTTGATTTTTGTTTTAAAATGTTTTAATATTTATTTTTTTCTGTGTTCATTATTAAATGTTTTCTTTTTTTATATGCATCAAAAAGTTTTTCACCAAAATTGGCTTAATATAAAATATATAAACGCTAAGCAAGCTTGTTTATATTAAATCTTTATTAATAAATCTCATGAAATCCTTTGTCTTTGAATACTTATTAATAACATTAATGTATTAATCAATTATATATTGGGGAAGAATGCAGGGTATAAATAAAGAAGCAAAATATTTGCTTGCATATGAAATAATAATTTCAAAAGATTTTTCTGAATAATTCCTTTTTCTATTTAGTTATAAAATTTTTATACAGTTGTCTGTTTCTTTTTCAGTAAGCCTTAGTATAATATAAATGATTTCTAGCAAATTGACCAATTATACTCCATTAATTCAATCTCAAAAACAATGTTCTTATAATTTCCTAAAACTAATATTTTATTGATAATCATGCAGCCATGTTTCTATTTTCAGTATAATTCCTGTTGTTAACATAACTGATTTTATCATAAATTTGTTTAGAACATATTCAGATATTCTGTTTATCCATCATTGTTATATTTATCCATTTCTGTTAAGAAAAAGAATTTTCCATCAGTAGAGAAAGAAAATGAAGTTTTATTTTTACAAATGAAGTTTTTTTCCTCCATATTGTTTTAAAGTTTTCTTTATCATCACAAACATAAAATAAAAAAGTATATAAACTATCAGCATATTTATGTAAAAAGAGTCACATTGCAAAAGTATAAGCAATCATTTTTTAAAGGAAAAATTAACTTGAAAGTTTAACCTGAATGTAGCTTCAAAATGCTCTGTGAAAAAAAAACTATTAATTTTCCCATAATCTTTCTGATGGAAAAATATGCCCTTTTTTTCATAAATGGTATTTCTCTGTGTGTATCCCATTTGATGCTATAAGATTAATGTTACCAAGAGGTGTTTTGAAAATTCTTTCAAAAATATGCTCTTTCTCTTTTTTTTTTTTTTTTTTTTTTTTTTTTGTCCTTGTTGTGTTCTATACTTCATAGAATGCCTTGTTTGTCTGGAAACCATTTCCTTATTTAATTGAGACTTGAGACTTGTTTTGCTGATTTCTATGTTGGATTCATCATCTACTTGAAATTATTCCTCCATACTGTTGACTTTTATGCTATTTGTTTATCAGTTTTGTTGTTGTTTTGTTTTTGTTTTTGTTTTTTCAAGTATTTAATAATCAAAAGATGTCATGAATTAAACTCCATACAACACCACAAGGCATGTTTTTTTTTTTATAACTAACTTAATATTATATTTGCCATTTAATTTTCTCCACTAATGTTTTCAATTTCTTAACATTATTTTTTAGCTGATAGAACAGCAAAACATAATTTATCACTAAATTAGGATGAATCTATATTAATTCTTAAATGCTTTTGTATGATTGAAAATATTAAAACTTATCTACATTTAGAATTCTGACTGTTTTATGGTTAAGTAAAAGTAATACTGTTTTCTTGGTGTTGCTGATTATGACAACAAATGTAATCCATTGAAAATAGAATGGAGAGTAGGGTTTAACTATTGTCAAATATTTTTCAGTTTTATCTGTAATGGTAATATTAGCTGTTTCCCTACAAGGAAACATCTGGCCTTCTTGGCCGAGCAGCCAGTACTGCTCTCAGTTGAAATTAATAAAATCTTTCTCTTTAAAACAATTTTTCAGGGAAATAATTTTTTTTTTTTTCAAGTCCAGTATTGGAGTTTCCTTCCTAAACTTTTATTTGAAGTAGGGTGAAATGTCAACATCTGAATTATTTTATTATTTTCTCTTTAAGTTACATATACTATCCATTTTATTTGTTGCTGTCATTGGAGGTCTTCAAGTGATGTTGATTCTGTTATTTGATAAGTTCTTTGTGATTCTGTAGCACCAATTCAAAGAAGGAAGTTCTTTCCCAAAACCCTCTGGCTTCACTTGCTCAAAGCCCTTTTTCACAATTGATTTTAGAAAGTGATTGTATACAGCTGATAGTTTAGATATTTCTGAACAGGTTTAGTGTTATTCATGCCATCCCTATGAATGTTTCGATCTGACAAGGCTATTTAAGAACATTACTCAAGATTTCAGGTTGTTGTTTTGGTTTTATAACAATCTGCAGAGTTGGGTGAAACTACCTTTGGCACAGTTTATTCTGTGTTCAATTTTTTTTTCTCCTATACTAAATTTGTTATAACTGCTCCATACACTGAGTCATTTGAATCGATTAATATTTACTAATTCTACATTCTGTATTTATGATGGATTCAGGGTCTGTAACATCACAGCTTTCATTCTAATTTTAGTTCATAATTTCTGTTTTGTTTTTATCCAAACTATGAACACCTACATCATCAGCATAACTTCCCTCATCATCAGTACACTGTCTTTGGGAGGGAAAGTGGGATTGTTGACTTCTATTGGTAAATTTTTGTTTGGGATGTGGTAGGGAATGCTTAAATAGAGTCTCCATCTCTTCACATCTGTGTTTGTAAATGTGCAGGGCATAGTCTAAGAAAAGACTGGGCCTCTCATTTCCTCCTTGTCATACTCCTGATGAGGTTTGAGATATTTCTGTATTAGGGTCCTCACCAAACACATTAGATTTTGTAGATTGATAGAGTTCTTCTATTAGTGGATTCAGAGCTTGGAATACAGTTTCTAACAGATGAGAGTAGGTAGACTTTATTGATGTGGTCATATGTAACTGTGCAAAGCAATTATACAGTTTCCTATCAGAGAGGTAAGCAAATTCTTGGAGTTTTTTGATGACATATATGCCATCATTGTGTCCCTTACCAGAATGAAAACCAAACTGAGTTGTGAGGGGTTGACTTTCATAAAACGATGAGAGTCTAGTTAATATAATACTTTCACAATAATGGATCCACCTCTGTATATGTGAGGGTCCTGAAGGCTAGCCTTTTCTGTTTTCATGATCCATTAACCAATAATAACCCCCACTTTTAGGCAATGCATTTCTGGTCCCAGACTTTTTTCCTAAAATAAAGAAACTTACTGAATTCAGAAGAAAGTAAGCTATTTTCAAAAGTTCAGCCACAATGTGAATTGATGCTTTATTATTCTTTAGTTTTTTAATAGTTTTCTTACTTTCTTCATCAGTAGGTTCTTTATTATTTATGTTTTAGGACAGACATTGTAATAATTGTATGAATTTTGATGTATGTTCTATTTTTGTGGGCATTCTAAGTTTAGTGTGATCAGGGTTGAAATGCAATTTAAACTGTTTTTGTTTTTGTTTTTTTTTTAAGACCAGGGCATTTCTTCTGTGGGGGTTTTCATTGCATAATTTTTTTTTTTTTTTCTTTTTTCCTCTCTCTTTCTCCACATTGTCTATGCTGCTTGACTTCAATTTTCCAGGGATATTAGTTTCTCAAAGAAGTAACTATTTTTTTTTTCTTTGTTAATTGTTTGGTATTTTCCTCTTCTGATTGTTTATTTCTTGTATCAATTTTTCTTCTTGATATTCTTGGAGTTGTCTCGCATGCTTCAGCTAATGAAGATATAACATTATTTGATTCCTCTCTGTTTTGATCAAGATTTATTGATATCAATTTAAAATCTTGTTTATTATTGAATTTTAAATTTATTATATCATTTTTAAAGGCTTGGGTATTCTACCTCAATGTTTTTCATGGTTTATATGGGTGGAAACAAGTTATTTTGTTGACTGGTGTTTTCAGTTTAGTTAGAAGTAGTCTGTGATGACATTCAAACTAGGAATTGGATACTCTTCTAACATCTGCCTAATCCATGATTCTGAGATGCTGAAGTCAGTCATCTTTTTTCTTACATTATCTGGGCAATGTCATGTGATGTGCTGTTTAAATTATTTTTTTAAAATAACTGAATAAAGTGAAATTTAAGTTTATACTTATTGTAAATTCGTAATTTATATGGAACCAGTTTTTATAATTTTCCTCTTCATTTTGGTCGAAAAGGAATTATCTGATAAACATTGCTGTTTTCTGAGTTGTAATTTTTCTTCATTCCTACCTTTCTCTCTTTTTTTTTTTTTTTTTTTTAACAAAATCATCTCAGTTGACTTTGACAAGGCATTCATTATTCAAATATTTTGTTATCACTTATTGGTCAATATATTTTATATCATGATAATGGCATTTTTTTATTATCAAATTCAGGAACACTGTTCTTAAATAAGGAAAAGTTTTGTTTTGTAAACTTATCAAAATTGTTGCCCTTTTCAACACTTTTTTTTCCTTCCTTTCTATAAAAATAAGTAAAGTTTTGCTAAATTAAAGCATTTTTTAAATTATTGAATAAGGCAAATTCTCTCCTTATTTAATGTTTACTCATCATTATAATAAAACTTTTTTTTTAAATTAAATATGTTTGTCTATAAATATTATCATTTAAAACACATTACATACATATTAAAAAAAATTTCTTAGCCTAACTTATCATTAGTTTAAAGTGGGTGCTTAAAAGTTCCACTCCAACCAAAAAAAGGATTGCAAAAACAAACCTTAATGTTTAGTTAGTTCAGTGTTTTTCAGCCTTTTTAAGCACCTAGAAACAAATTAAAATATCATATCACAGCACACTTAGCAAAATTTTTAAAAGGTATGCATTTAAATGTTATTAAATAAGACCATAGATTTCTTTTAAAATATCACACATAAATATGAACTTACTTTATTTCAATGTTTATTTAGTGTGAAACTTGTGCCTAGTGTTTTGTTTGTTTTTTTTTTCAATTTCATGGCACACATAAGAGGATCACACACCAAACTTGAATGCTGATTCATTGTTATTTGGTCAGATTTTGTGAAGAAAGATTACTAAAAACTTTCCAGAAATCCCCCTTCAGTAGTAGTTATGGAAGTAAGCGCAGTAGTTTTGTGTAAATTCATGTGCCCATAAAATTTACATATTTGGCAAATATGGAAATTTTGTGAAACATTCAGAAAAAATTTATTTGCCTCATCAATAAATGCATTTATTTTCATTTTTCTTACATGAATTTGAATGAATAATGAAATTCTACAAGCCATAAGGAAAAAATAAAACAGCCTCCAATGTTTTTTAATATTACTATTTATAAACTTTTCTACTATAAATGACAATTTTAAAACCTCTATCTTGTGTACATTCAAAAAAAGTCTAGGGTGGTTGCTACACTATGCTCTAAAGGCAATCTACAGGAATAGTAATTTTTTAAATTCATCTTTTGTACTGCAATTTAAAGCCTTTAATTTAATTTCTAAAATAAGACTAAAATTTCTTGGATAGCCTTTTTCTTTTTTAAATTTCAATTAAAGACAATTTGCTTTTCTTTACATTTCAAGCATTATATGTGCAATCATGCATCAGTTATTAATTGTAACTTGTTTTATTTTTTAAATATTTTACTTGTAAAATAAAAGCAGAAGCCTTTTACATAGACACATATCAATACTAGAATATTTGGTTAGCAGTGCTGTGAAGTTAGAACACAAAACACCTGACTCCACTCTTTCATAATTAAGTGATTGTGGCCTATATATCTAATAAAGCCTATGCATATGCTTCTAACTTGGCTATGCTTATATCATTATAACTGGTTTATATTAAAGAATAAAGAAATTGTAGCTTTTATATCATACCTATTCATTGTTTAATATTTTCTAACAGAGAGACAACATCTTTGAAAGAATATGGAAGAAATAACAATAAAAATGAAAAGTTCTTTTTATACACACACACACACACACACACATATATATATATATATATATATATATATATATATATATATATATTAGCAAATAAGTAATAATTACAGAACAAAAATAAAACTACTTTATAGTAAGTTGAAATATGATCTTTTATAGGATGTAAAAAATATAATAATGTATGACTTTTTACATATATAGCTTTGTACATAAAAAAATTAAAATACTTTAAACTAGGGCTATATAAAGTGTAAATTCAACTGGAGTCAGTATAGTTTTTTTCAATTCCAACTCCATTAAACCCTTAATTGCTTCCAACTGATACTCCAAAGTCCTGGCAGTAAGAATAAAAGCCAGAAATATTGACTTTGAATGGTTTGGTTTTGTACTAATTGATTTTATACTAAAAAAGAATTATTAATGAGAAGATGTCTCTACCACCACCACCACCCCCATTGTTGATCACTTGTCTTCATCAGTCTAATATTTCTTTCCTCCAAACTTTCAGATGTACCAACAATTCCAAGTGTAATTTTCATTTCATCAAAAAAATATTTAATTCAGTTGTTTTAATGTTGGTTTTGTTATTTTAAGTTTGTCTAAAGTTTGTTTTTGTAATTTTTTTAGTATTTCTTCATAAAAGTTCTTTTGGGAAAAATTTAGATGTTGTTTTATGCTTTAAATGATTTTCATTTTTACTGCTACCATGGAGATTTTTTTCTCTCTCTCTCTCTCTCTCTCTCTCTCTGTATTCATGTAACAGCATAAATTAAAATTCACATATTTTTATATTTTCATTTAAAGTATTTTAATAACTCAAGTAATTTTAAATTGATGCACTGTTTTCAGTATTTTTAATATTATGATATTTCAAATGCTGGTATAGATTTGCCTAAGGTAAATCTGTATGGCTGGTCAAAATTTACTAAATCATTTTTTAATTTTTTGTATTTTAATTCTTTAAGGCATGAATTTTTACTACAAGAATCAACTAATATTCCATTAGTAACATACACTTGATGTTTTCCATAAAGAGTCTCCCTGCAAAAAAGCTTCCTTATTAGACTTTTTTTCCCATATTTTGTTGGTTATGTGGAAGTGTGTGACTATATGTTTCATTAACATGAGTGGTGATGTTTTGTTTTTTGCCAAATGTTTTAACATTATATATTGGCTAAAAGAGAAATAGAAAACTCTTGTACATTGTAAGTAGCAATAATTCTACATAGATGACTCTATACAGCTGGTATGTTTTATTAATCAACTTATATATTACTTCATATATTGATTTCAGTTTAATACTTTGGTATATTTCGTTGTTTTTGTTTTTTTAATACATGACTGTGTCTGTCTCCAATTTTACATGCATTATCTTGTCTATTTTTTGTTCATTTTAAATTGTACTTTTCAATTTATTCTTCTGATAGTAAGATTTGGTTCAATTTTTAATTCTTAATAAGCATTTTAATAACAGGTGTAGAGAAATTAGAATTACATGGTCAGAGTGGAATGAACTTTCTAAATGTGCACAATAAATTGAAGTTGGATTTGAAAAGAAATGTTCTTGTTACATTTCACTTGGTACAAAAAAATATTGTAATACACTTTTTATTTATTTTTATTAGCAAGAATATTATTAGTTATTGAAAAAAAATTAAAATACAAAGTTTTTACTAAACAAATTTGTCTAAATGTATATTGTCACAAGTTGCTTGAAATATGTAATATTGATTTGTTTTTATAGTTTCTGCCAATATTAATCTGTAATTAATATTAATCATGAAAACCTTTTTCTTTCATTTAAAAACATCCTACATGTGTTTTGAGGATGTTTTTAAATGGGATTTTTTTGGCTTTTCATTTTTGTTTTATAAACAGGGATTTAAATAAATTACCCCAAGTACCTCAGCCACAAAGAATGGGTGGTCCTCCACCCAAAAAGTTGTGCCAGGACTTTCAAGAGTTTACAACTCCTGTTTCTACAGGAATCAGAAGAACATTGGTTACACTCTCTGATAATTCTTCTCTCACCAATAACACGAACCAACAACCACGCAGAGTTCCTCCTCCTACTACTACTTCTTCTGCTGTTGCTGCCTCGGCTGCCAGTGCTGCTGCTGCTGCCGCCGCTGCTGCTGCCAAACCATGTCCACCATCTCAAAGAGCTGCTATCAGATCAGCCACTGGTTCACCACTGAGTAAGCTTCAGAAATTTTTCTAACCCTAAATTTTAAAATATTTGCTTACTTTTATGCTAGTATCAAATGAAGATTTTTTTTGCAAATAAGAATTCACCTTTTTTTTTTTTTAATTTTTTTTCATAATCAAATAAACTTTTTATATATATAATCAAGTGTCAGATTTTCAAATCATAAATACATTTTTATAAACTTGCAATTTTTAACATCCACTCTTTGCTTATGGCTATCTGTTTAGCTGAATATTAACATTGAATTGTGGATCAAATAAATCATAGATTTTTAATAGACATTTAATCTTTTCTAATAAACTATAGATTTTTTTTCAAACTTGTGTGTATAAAATAGAAACATGTTTTTCACTTTTTTTTTTTTTTTTTTTTTTTTTATTTAATACCTCATTTTAGGTTTGTAATTTGTATTTTTTTAATATTCCACTGTTTAAGTTGTTTCTTCTCTATCCTACTGAGGAAAAAGGATGAGTCTTTTTTTTTTATTTTAATCTAAAACACAATGCTACCGTTAAAACTTTCAATTATTATTTTCTTAAAATAATGTCTTCAAACATGTAAGGATTGTTTTCTTTCAAAATTTAAATATAGTTATTATAGAATTTTTTTTGCTTCCATTTTTTTGTTTATTGTAAATTATTTCAAAAAGTGTAATTAAAAAAAGAAATGTGTCTATAGAATTTTGCTTTCTGTTTAGCTTTTTTCCCTGTCTGTTCACTTATTTCAAAATATAAAAATCATTTCATTTCACTTCTTGATTGCATTTTTATTTCTGGTGATAGAAAAATAATAATGTTAAACAGATAGCCTTACTAACAATCAACGGTTTATTTTTAAAATATATTTCGCAATGGTAAAATTAATTTGTTCCTGGAATTTTTTTTTTTTTTTTTTTTTTTTTTAAGAATTTTTATCATACAAATTGGGGAAAATATTTTTTCTGATAAATTTTACTTTTTGCATCAAAATCTTTTTAAAGGTACAGATTTTTATTTGATACTGCTTTTTAAATTTTTGACAGACTTTTTCTTGATGTTTTTTATATTTTTTATGTTTATGTTTTGTGGATCCATATTCATTTGATTGGCTTGTTAATGTATTTGTTTCCATTAATGAACTTGAGTATTTTTTTAGCTTCTAATTGTTCTATTATTAAATATTGTTACTACAAAATATGTTAGAAGTGTTTTCTATTATACATAACTTTTATTTATTTATTTTTTCTATAATGGTAGACTTATTTTGAATAATTTTTATTACTAATTTTCATCAATTTTGTTGGAAAATCCTGACACAGCCTGTTTTATGAGTATTGGATAATATGTGATGCCTATTATGATTCAGTAGCTCAATCGATGTTAAATCTGATTTTAGGATTACTGAAATTGTCCTAATTAAATATTTTTCCAGATTTTTATCTATCACTACTTTTTTATTTTTCAAATATCAAATTTTGTTTTATTTAGTATAAACTTTTTCTTAAGATATGTTAAGGCAGTTCTACTCTAAGTAGAAACAGTTTTTGCCTGAAAGTTTTATTTTTACTTTATTTTTACTTTTTATGCTTTGTTCTCATTGGTTTATTTGCGGGTTTTTTTTTTTTAGTCAGATAAATTTATTTTATTAGTTTATTTATAAATTAGTTCACTTTACTTTAAAAAAAATTGTCATTAATGTTTTGTTTTTTTTATGATTGCTATTTTTAAGGCATTAACCTTGAATTTGACCTTTTTTTTTCTTTTTACACTGTATTCATAATGCTTTGTTGTTCTTTCACTGTCTACAAGCATCACTTGATATATGTTAAAATGTAAACCCAATTTAAATACTGATTTCAGAATGCAATTATTTTTGTTTTGCTTGCATCTTTATTTTTATTGTATTTCTGTTGCAATTGCATACTTTTAAAATATTGTTATTGACACATGATATATTTAGACTATATTTACAAAAGGTTCTCAAACATATCAAATGACCAACCATCAGATTTTTGGGGGAAGGAGGTTTTTTGGTTAGAGCAAGAACTTTTCAGCATCCCCAAGTTATTTCCAGTTGGGACCTGTTTCCTACTGCTTCTTATTACCCTAGTAGAGACAAAACCACAAGAATATATAATTGAAAAATTAAAACCATTTTTACTTAAATCTACGGTGTTTATTACTGTTTTTTTTTTTTTTTTTAATTTTGATAATCATAATGTGTTGAGGATTTCACATTTTCTTGACCTTAAAAGCGCCAACTAAGCATTAAGTGACTATAAAATCATACTCTGGTTAGTTTAAATGCACTTTGAAATGTATTCATATTTATTGTTGATCATTTTACAAATAAAATTTTGTGATTCTTTTTAGTAGATTATCTAAGATTTCCTTGCTATCTTTTTTTTTTTACTTTTTAATTTGTAATGATACAAAAACAGGTTTTACTTTTGAGAATCAGCAGTATTTTTTTTTAATCTTATGTAAAGAAAACAGAAACTGTTGCCAATCTAACTGGCCATTTCAATGTACTTTATGCATAAATTAGCTTTTAATTTTTCTAAACCATTTTGTCTATTTTTATTGTTTTTGCTTCTTCTCTATAAAAGAATACTGTTCAATGATTTTTCATAAACACACAAAAATTCCTATTAATAAAGTCACTTGTTTTTAATCAAAGAATTTTAAACGTTTGTTTTTTATCCCCATTAAATATACAGAAAGATTTTATTTGACTTGTCACTCTCCCCCACTTAAATTTATGCATCTTAATTCTGCTGACAGGTGCAAGGTATCCTGCCCAAAGTGAAAAGGTGGAAGAAATCTTTAGAAAGTGTATTAAGACATTACGTTATATTCAATTTGTGAAGATTTTCAAAAGCCCACTTTTTTTCTTCAAATCCACAATATTTTGTAAAAGTTTTCCTTTACTCTTATTAATTTTAAAGTACATTCATAAAGTACATTTTAAAGTACATTATGAATTCTGTATTTTTTCTTACCTTATAATCTTTATTTTTTCCTATAAAGTTATCATTTTTTGATATTGTTCCTAAACTAAAAAATAGTCTGAAAGGAACTATTATTATTATAATCTGTATTTCTAAGAAAATTTTCAGAGATTTAAATAAGGTAATTTCTAATCCTTCTATATTATTTTTTTTACAATTGATTCTTAGAACTTGTTTTTATTTATCAATAGCTATGGCCAAAAAATATATCCACATATATGAAACACTGTATATCCATCCATATATATCCAAAAATACGATACTGATCCTAGACAACCAACACTTAAGAAACAGGAATGCTAATCTATACATGAAATAATAATTGTGCTATTTTTTACGGTTATTATGCTAGTATTTTTATAAAAATTAAAGTCAATAGTTTAAAAAAAAAAATAAATGCAAGACAATGTTTTGGATGTCTTTTGTTATTCACTGTTATTAACAAATTGTGTTTAGCATAACTTAATACAAATTCATAATTTGCTTTTCAAAATTTGTATATTTAGCTTAATTATTCTTTTATATGGAAATAAAGAGTTTGTGTTTTGTTGAAAAACAGTAGTCTGAAAAATAAAACTGCCATGAGATCTCTTGATTTTTTTTTTTTTCATTAGGCTTAAGTTACAATGTTTAAAACAGAAAAGAAATCTTTATACAAATTGCAAGTCTTTCCGCAATAAGGCATTGTATTTTTTTTTTACAACCCTGAGTAGCACATCACTGCTTATATGCATACATACACACAAACACACACATAATGTGTTGATAAAATCTGGTCTTATTTGCATCTTTAATTTTCAAAAATTTTTATTCATATTATTCCTTAAGGAACTGATTATGATTTGCTAAAAAAAAAATGCTTTACAATTAACTTTAGTCTCTTCTTTTATTTAATATGTAATGAGCAAAGATTTGGATTGTAATTGTGTAAGCTTTCAATTATTATTTTCAAATGATCGGTAGAATTGACACTCCCACTCCCAGTTTTGAATGTTAGTTGCTGTATTTTGATTAGAAATTAGATTTGTTAATTTCAGTCCTTCAGATTACTAGATTATTATGAGACTTGAGGACAATTTAATGTTTTTGAATCTTGTATAATTTCAAAAACCTTCAAAACATTATGATTTTTTTTTTTTTTCTTTTTCTAAGATGTGCTTTCATAAGCTTTTTAGGCCACACAAGGAAAATTTTGTTTATTTTACATGGAAATATAAATGGCATAATTCATTATTTTGGATGAGAGGGAAAAAAACTTTTTTGAAGAGTACTTTTTTCCCATTTATTGTAATCTTTTTTTTTTCTTTGCTTGTAGTTCCCTCCCTACATTTTTAACAAGGTCTACAAAAACTGTTTATTTTATTTATTTTTAAATTTTACAAATGAGTTTTGTTCTATTTATCTATTGGTTACTATCAAACATTACTCCCACAAAATTGTGTGTATCCAATAATTATTTTTTTGTTTTTATGAAAAGTTGCAACATTTGAAAAAACTATTTGTAGATTTTCAATTTTCCAAAGTGTTTTTGAAAGCTTATTATTCCATATTGGTGTGAACCTAAGTTTTTCTACCCTTGCTTCTGCTTTGCATTCCTCTTAGCATCCTTTGCAGTTCTTTTTTTTTTTATTATTTCACTTTTCTTTTCCTTTTTTTTTTTCTTTTTCTTTTGTTTTTTTTTTTTTTTTTTTTTTTTTTTTTTTTTTTTTTTTTTTTTTTTTTGTTTTTTTTTTTATAAAATACTTGATGCTCACATATGTGGAGATTCTTTCAATCCAAATCTGCAATTTTTGTTTCAGGCTTCTTTTTTATTTCTTTGTTAGTTCCATAGAATGACAAAATTGCATTGTTGCCATTATTAGCTTTTAGTTTAGATTTTTCTTCTGTGTTTGTTTCTCTTGTAACAGTTTTTAAATTTTGTTTCTATTTTTTAGTTTTCTCTCCATTTTATTTTGTATGTACCCTTTAGCTTTAATCTGCCTTGGCTTTGTAAGAATTCTCTCTTGTTGAATTTGTAAAATAGTTTTTTCTTTACTCTTTCTACAGTTTTCCTTGTCAAAAGGGAAATTATTTAATCCAATAAAATTTTGCTTTTTCCTGCAACAGGTGCAAGTATCGGTGGACTTTGTTCTGTCAGGCCATTTTAAATACTGCCTAAATACATTTGCAGGTAACAAAAACAAATCCCTAATGTTGATGTTTTTATTATTAATGGAAGTGAAAATGGTGCTTTAATTTTTTTGTATTACAGGTAACCAAGACATATTAATATGTGGTGTTTGCAAGCTAGAATTCACTAATCTGCATACTCTTGCACAGCATAAGAAACTGCCATGTAAATTACGATTCAGTTGCCAATGTCAGAAAACTCCTCAACCTGGTAAGTAATAACCCCAGCTTTCGTCACCTACTTGCCTCAACTACGCTTTTGTGGGGGACTTGTAAACTGTCTAGTTCTTCTGTTTTTGATGATTGGTCATTCAATCATATTTTGGGAAGTGGATTTGTCTGACAACAACAGAAATATTACAATAATAATCATGAAGGTTATTATTTAAGGAAGTAAGAGAATAAAAATGAAAATATTTAAAAACTGACAAGGTTTTCCATTTCACTGAAGCAGATGTTAAATACATGAGAGCATTATCACCTCTTCTATCTTATTATATATGCTATCTTTTTCTCACTAAAACCAAACAACATATCTGATATATTATTTTCTTTTTCTTTCCTCACAATCTAAAACAGAATGGTCCATTATTTATTAGAATTAATGACAGGGTGTACTGAATTTGCTAGTTTACTAACAGAACAAGCATTGTGTAGATTATTTTATGCCACCATTCTCCATATTGTCACTCATTGCTCGTTTGTTCATTATTAATTTCTAAATAATTACCATCCTTTCTAATCATGATGATAACTATATATGTTATCACTAAGATCTGCTTAATGAAGACAATGGTATTCATCATCAATTCATCTTCTTTGATTGTTGAAAATTGGTTTTGTTTACTACTTATCTTTTTTTCTCTCTCTCTTTTCTTCTTTAGAACCGGAACAAGAGGCCTTGATGCTTAACTGTGCAACATGTAGTATGACTTTCTTCTCAGCTTGGAGCTTAGTGCAGCATTGCCAATCTGAACATAGCCTGGCCATATTCAAAGATGGACGACAAATTGTAAGTCAATCCTTCCACATAGATTTTGTCACAGTAAGATGTCTAACAGTTTTATTCCCAAATTAACTGTAAAATGGGATTAAAAGAAATTCTAAAAAAAACAACTATTATGTAAAAATTGAATAAATATTTATTTTTGTATTTTTCCATTTATCTTACACTTTGTTTCTTTTACTTTTTTTCAAATTGACAGCTTATTTTATTAAAAATTAAAATATTTGATGATATCTCATCCTTACAATAATCTTTTCAGATTTCTCTTTCATATTATGGACAAATGTTGATAATCTATCAATCTCTACAACACTCAGTAAAGTGACATGATTCGGTCAGGATTGAAATACTTATAATATTTTAAAAAATAGTTAACAGAAAGGAATTGATCTAATTATTTTTTTTTAAATTGCCCCATGAATTTAATGAAGTTTGTGGTTATCACATTTTTTGTTTGATTCTAAACTTTATTTTTGTTGTATCATTTTCTGCTTATAGTTAGATGATTCTAATGGCACAACTGTGAAGATTGAGTTAGCATCAAATGACACATCTGCACAGAACTCTTCAAGCACGGATGTTAAACAAGAGCCCAAGGAATAACACGGTAATTGGTGAGTAATCATCTACCATTCCTTATTAAAAGGCATAAACAATAAAAAGTTGCTAAAACTTTGAAACTACAATAAAAAGTGCTCTTGTAGTCTATATAGTGAATAACTTGTCATCTAAATTAGACAAAAATGCGAGTAACACTGACATCTCATTATAACATATATTTACCATATTTTATTGTCATTATAATTACCTTTAAGCCAAATCTTGACCCCTTACCCTACATAAATGGATACTTCAGCAATTATTTTATATAAATTGGTGTACAGTAATGAAGAACAATGTGTAAAACAAACTATTAGCAAATTCCCTGTTAACAATGCATTTGGTGTTAAACTTTGTGTGTGTGTGTGTTTGGCTACTAATTTGACTTTGTTTATTTTACCTATTAAGAATTATCTTTTCTTTTTCAGAAACTGATGGTGTATTTTACATAAAACTGGTTTTTGCAGTATCATCACTTGAAGCATATTTCTTCTTGAAAAATCCTTTTTATGCATATTCATCATTTAGACAGAAAAAATTAAGAAGAGAAAACCAAAATATACCAGTAAAGATTTTCCATTTCACTAAATATAGACAACCGTTTTTTTTTTGTTTTTTTTTTTCTCCTCATAATTGAAAAATATTTTTCATCCTTCAAATCCCAGAGATGACAAGAGGAAAGTTTCATTAATTAAATGGTGGTCAGTGTTCAAAGCAAAAACTTTTGTTATCAGATTTTCTATTTCATTTTCAAAATCATGCTAAGTTCATATTTCCTTATGGAGAATAGTTTTTCCCTTTTTTTGTCATAAACCCGGAACTTTTGATTGGTAAATGTGCAACTGAATTCTTTCTTATTGATGATAAACTCTCATTGTGTCAAAATTAGTTTTTCTTCCCAAATTGTTCATAAATACTAGAGTGTAAACAGTCCACTAGTTTTTCATTGACCCAGTATGCTATGAATTTCTTCTTGCTATTCATACCTGTCTGGCATTGCGGTTTTATTTTGTTAAAAAAAGAAAAATGTCAAGTCTTTTTCTACAACAGGGGCTGAAGTGTGTAAAACTTCTTTTTTTTTTTTTTTTTTAAATTTTCTTTCTTGAAAGATTTAATGAGCTATTTTTTAATTTTTAACATTGTCAAAATTATTAACTTATCAAGATTCTTAACTACTGTCAAATTAGTAAATACTAGATGAATAATTATATGCTCATTACAACTGACTCTTTTCGTATCTCTTTTTTGGTAAAAAAAATAAACTCTTAATCTACTGATTGACAAGCTTTGATTATTTGAAATTTGTTTATTGCAACTTTTATGAAGCATTTTTTCTGATTGGCTTTTGAAACACTCATTGAGGAATGGCATTTGAGGGTGAGCTCCATTTTCACTAAATCCTATGCCCACCCACCCCAAAAATAAAAAAACTTGTTGCTTTGTGCCAGGCTTAGTTAAGCTTAAATAATTCAACATTGATTTAGGAATCTTTTTCTTGTAGAATTTTGAGACAAAGAAAGAAACGTGTATAAAGGGCTCAGTAATAAGATTTTTTGTTTCTTTTCTTAATTGTTCAGGATGTCATTTTCTAGCTGACTTGCTGCAACAAAGAGCAAAATGACAGACACAAAGACTTTAGGATTTTAACTGAAAATAATGTTGGACAGTAAGATATATTCATTGTTCAGGTAGATAGAAAAATAGGTTGAAATATTGAAAGAAATGTAGTGATGCTTTCTTTATATTTTACTCAATTCCTGTAAAAATGATTAAATGAAGAAAAAAACAAATAACTGGAAATATATAAAGAATAAGTGGAGATTATTTCTGTAAAAAAAAGATAAAGAGCTTTTGAAATGAATTAAAAGAAAACCTAAAAGTCACATACAAGAAAAATAAAAACAATACACTGTATTCTTTTTTACAAGTTTTTATTCAAACTATTTTCAGAACACCATTATAAATATTGAATAATTGCATAATGTCTGTGTTAAAAATTTTATGGATAATGTCTAGGATTTGTCTATATTTCTGAGATGAGGTGTTGTAATTATTTACACTATTTACATTGTTTGAATTGTTCTCCTAATCTTTGTTGCCACATTTGCAACATTTCAGCCATTGTACACTCTAACCTTCTTCAGGTGATTGGAATTTTGAACTGAACCCTTTATTTCATTCACTGGGGTAGATTTTTTCTAGTTCCATGAGTCATGCTTCTTCCAGCTGTCTCAGTATCAGTTATCTCCCTTTCACCTTGTTGTAGCCAGGTATTGAACTCAAAACTCTTTGGATCAAGTTCTCTGAATCCAATCAATGCTTTTTCCTCAAGGACACATAATCCAGTGGATAGAAGTATTGGTTTCAGTCTTAGCAACTTCTTGCATTTGATTTTTTTTAAGGCTAAAATGTTGGCACGAATATAAAATTTATGTCATAAACTTTGCCAATATATTTGAAAAATGAAAAGTAGGTGAACAGTTTATATGCAACGCTCTTTAAAGACTCAACAGAATTCAGTCATTTCTCTCCCCAAGGTGATTTGCTTCCGAAATATTTTTCTATCCATGTACACACAACTCTTCATTTAAAAAAATAAAAATAAAAAAAAATTTATATTTTATTATAAATAGAAAACCTGGCTTAACTGGTATGAAATGCTTTATTTATATTTCAAAATAAAAAGAAAAAAATCAAATGTTTCTGCTTTTGGACAACAAAATCATTTGGCTAGAGAATATTAATATTGAAAATTATCATTTATTCTCATTCTGATTTAGGAAGCTTACTTTTAATCAAACTAGATAGAGAATATGCACAGAATTGGAAAAGAGTGACTAAATAAGTCATGAATCCATTTATGATCTGTGAAATATGTTTTGTTTTGTCTAGAATATAAAATTTTCAAATTGATAATCACCATGAATATTTTTAAAACAGTGGCCAAGTGAGAGAAAAAAAATAATTTAGTTCTTACCTGTATAATAAATCTTCCATCTCTCTCAATTTTTATTATTATTACAGCCACTGAAAATACAATGCTTTGCATCTGATAATTAATACTGTATATTTGGGTTCTATTATCTTTCAAAAGAAAAATAGTTTGTATTAATTGCCAAAAATAGAGACAATATTGGGTTTAACTAATACGTATTTTCCTTGATATTCCAGGTTAAAATATGATGTTCCCTTGGCACTTATAGAGTTAATTATCTTGCAAAACCTTTCTATGGACTTTGTTTTCCATTTGGTGCTCAATGAATTTGCCCTTGTGCCAAAGTTAACTTAGACTTACAACATATCTATTGACATATAAGGTGGATATAAATTTTACAAGTATTTTAGAACATTTCTTCAATTTGGCCTTAGAATCATTACAACTGAATTGTTTAACTCTTGATAGTTGTTTATTGGATAATACCATATTGATACCCAACTATGTTGTGAGACTAGCATATGAAATTTGTATGGGTGGGTGGATTTTTTTAAATCCAATTTTACATTTAGTAGGTACATACGTTTGAACAGTTATCCCTGTTCTTTTTTCTAAATAGTGAAATTAATATCTATTGGCCTAGGAATCAAAAGTTCTATTTATAAAAATGTGCCTTCCAGCAAAAATTGAACCTGTATTTCTGTTTTTAATCTGAGAAATCACCTAAGATTGGTAGGCACATTTTTCTTTAACAAAACTTTCTATATCCAAGACAGTAAATATAAATTTCATATTATATATATTTATGAGCATTCATAAATTTAAAAATGTTGAAAAACATTTTTGCTTTTGTTTATAAATACTTGTTGTAACATAAAATCATTAATCAGCAAACAAAATGCGTCAGCTAAGATAAGTTTTCCTTTTGTCTTTATTCACACACACACACACACACACACACATATGAAGGAAGCATTAATTTCAATAGAAACATTTTAGTTCTTATTTGTCTTTTTATTTTAAATATCAAAGTCATTCCTCTTGTAAATCCAATTGTTCTTCACTAATCTTTACAGAAGTTATTTTTCTACAAAGTAAGAATTTCAGTTCTTTTATTTATCTTCCTTATCATTTTTCTTAAATGTCCAATTAACCCTGCATTAGTCACCTCAGATTTCTGAAAATGGCTAGTCTACACAGCCCAATAGAAAAATGCTTATATGTTACAATTATGTAAAATATTGATGTCCTGCTGAACAAACTAACATAACAGGCAATCTTCATTACAATAAATATTTTATCAAAACTTGAACTGAAAAAAGAATTATTTGTTGAAATAAGTCATAATTAATTTGTTACATAAGCATATGTTGTAAATTGTAGGTGAAACACTCCAGCCCAATAATAGAGAAAGGTTTTATTCATTAGAAATAACCATAATATTAGCTAAATTCATAATTAAAGAACAGAAATATATATATATATATATATATATATATATATACCGAAGACTTATCTTTGTTAGTTAAGTGGAGTGACAGGACATTCTGAAAGAAGTCAAAACCTCTCACTACAACTGCACCATACCACATGCTAGATACCCTTACTGAGTCAGGAAAGTGGAAAGTAGTGGAAGAAAGCAAAAAGAAACACATTGCCAACTAGGAATTAATGTATTTTTTAAAATTTGGGGGTAACAAAACACACCACATTACTAACCCAGGATTAACAGCATTAGCAAAGGTATCAGCTCCTTTTTAATTCATCTCAATTTCTCTCTCAGCCCCCACGTTCATTGAAACAAAAAAGGAAGCGAGGATTTCTATTAGAAAACCTATTTAAACAACAACGACGCTTTTATCCTTTTCTTTATTTGGAGTCCCATGTTCTTTTTCCTTCTTATCAAAATATTTCAGTAAAAGAATTTTAGAATTATAATCTAAAGACTTTTTTAATTACATTTGACCCACATTTCTTGTCGAGGTTATGGTGAAAATATAACCAGGCATTAAGTATCTATTTTTTACGTACAATAGCATCTGTTCACCCCTTTTTTGAATTCAAAAATACAATTTTTGTTGTATCCATGGGAGAAAAAGGTAGTTGACTATGTATTCCAGGTGTTTGCATGTAAACACTTCATCTGTGGGAATAAAACCCGTATATTGAATAAGTGAAACGTTACCTATTACAAGTGACTTATCAGAAAGGTCGTATCTGATTGCTTCATTTTAATCTCTTGTAAATCTCAATTATTAAGACATTAAATGTTCAGATCTAAAAATGTTTTCTTCTTTTTTATTTTTGTTTTCTTTCAGTCACAAAATCAGAAAAATGATTGTATATTTTAAAAGTTGTTGGTTAGCAAGCTTGTCTTGCTAGAATCATTAAAATTGAGTAGTGAGATCAGTCATCACTGGGTGTCCCATACTTTTGGCCTTGTGCCACATCTGAGCTGGCCATAAAAGAATAGCATATTTAAGAGTTTTTTTTTTTTTTTTTTTTTCAATGGTTTTGAATCTCAGATCTTTTAGGAGTTTCTGAATATCATTGTATGTTGTGCTACAGTAGATATTGTCTTGGAATTCCGAGTTTGAATTCCAGTTGAATTTGTTGCATTCATTTACACGAAAATATCCTTGGGAAAGGTATCTAATGCATCTCTTCTCCCTCCAGCTATAGGTTAAATAACAGGACAGATTGTGTTCTGTAGCTTTGGTTGTTAACCAGTCAACTGCAAAAAGAAATGGCAACCTACTGCAGGAAAATCTTCTACATAGTCATGACTCAAAAGAGACATGATCACCTAAGCTTGTATCATATACAGCACTTAACTGACTGACTGAATATCATTAGTAAATTCTTTGAGACTGAACTCCATTCATATTCTTCTGTTTAAAGCGAAACACCACAAGACTTGTTAAAAATTTGCCTAACATTGAAACTTTCAATAAGCATTACAAAGATGAGTAAAGACTTTTAGGATCTTGCTTCCTTGTTCCTGAACTCATTTTTTTAAACCTCCAATAAAAGCCAGGCCTAACAATGGGTCTATGCCATAGTTGACAGGAACAAGGAATCTTTAAGTTTTCTTGTCTTTGGTTACAATTGATATTTTGCAATTAATATTTATGACAATCTTTTGCATTGTTTGAACCCTGGCTCCAATCAGACTCCGAGTAGAATGTGTTTCAGTTTTCAGTTTTCTAAACGAGTAACAAACAAAATCAGAGCCATGCTTTGAATACAGACGCCCCACCCAATTGTCATAGGCATTTTCAATTCTATGACTGAGCAGGAAAAATCCATGTTACTTTCTTCTTTCAGTGGGGAAATATCAATGTGTCTAAGATTTTCTCGTCGAGGCAAAGCCCAGAGCCTATTTGCAGAACCCATGCCAAACGAAAAATCATTTAGCAGTTCTTTTAGCTCCTAGAAATCTTTATCAACAAGCCATCATGGAAAGCTGTCATGTTGGGCTTTTTTAACGAGAGATATGCTAACGAATTCTTGACAACCAAGCTAGACTCAACATAAATATGATGAAAGTAAATAAAATTCCATCATGAACAATTTGCTCTAACAGGTGATAAATCAGATTTGTTTTTAAAAAAAAAAAGAATTTTTTTTTTAAAAATTCTATTGTGCCTGAAGTCCTACTTTATGGTATTGTTTGAAAGAGGTCAGGTTTTAATTCTTTTATCAAGATATATTTATACCTCTTAAAGACTCTTACATTTACCCTTTTTTTTTCTTTTTTTCTTTTCTTTTTTTTTTTTTATAACTAAAAATCTTTAATTTGTACAAATTTATTTAATACTAAACATAAAAAAATTTAATTGCATTATTCTAAGAAAAAAATAAATTTTTAGTTTAGTCCTTATTTTAGGACCAAACTTATAGATCATGGTATATTTGAGCAAAATTACTTTCGTACATTTTCTTGGCTTTATACGACAGTTAAAGCATTCATATATGCTACATACAAATAGGAGTTAGGTATAAGTACTCAGTCAGTCAGTTAAGTGCCATACGTGATACACGCTTGGGCGATCATGTCTCGAAAGAGACATGACTGACTGGGCAGAAGATTATCCCGCAGTAGGTTGCCATTGCTTTCTGCGGTAGACTGGTTGCCGACCAAGGCTATAGAACCCAATCTGTCCAGTTATTTAACCCATAACTGAAAGGAATAGACGGATTAATACCTTTCCCAAGAGTATTTGCGTGTAAGTGAATGCAATGAATTCAGCTGGAATTTGAACTCGGCTCCCTGATTTCTCGTTCCGAGCCGATATCCAATGCTCCACACTGACATTTTTTTTTTCTCTCTTATTATTGTTATGGATGTCATGTTGGAGAGAATTCTGATTTGAAGCACATGTTCCACTCTAACTTGATTATTCAGCTTACTTCCTGAACAAAGGATTTTACCTACTTTTGCTATATAACTACTTCATAACTAAAAACATAGGATTTCAAGTAAGTCTACCAATCCAGTTTACTTGCTGCTACCTATAAAAGAAGAAAGAAAATGGTGAGATTTTTATTAAAATGGACTTTCTATATAACCACTTAAATGAATTTACTAAAATAGAAAATATCACCTACTATATAAAGTACATAATATGAAACTTAAAAGAAAATATTTTTTATTATAATTGGTGCATTACATTCTTAGTGTTTATAATGTGAATTTATTTTTAAAACATTTTCGCCCTTTTTTGTGACATCTCTTTTCAGGGTGAAGCTGGTCGTGGCTTTTTACAACTTCTATCCCCTTTTTAGCTCTCACTTGTGCTTGTTACCTTATTATCCCTCCCAGCCCCTGTTCTACCATCTATGTTTTCCCCATGATCCTCAAGTGGCACCCAAGAGCTTGCTTCATTGTTTCTGTATATAAGTACTACTTTTACCAAAAAAGTTTTTGCTTGAATGATAGATGAAACTGAGTGTATCGCCCTCAAGAATTTCACTCTATACTGAAAAATGAGACATCAGTGTTGCCAATATACTCTCTCGTCATCTTTATATACATAGAAAATTTTTGAGTATAAAAAAAGTTTGCCTCTGCAAACCGTTTTTTCTTTGTTTTCAACATCCATGGAAAAAATGGAATCCTGGAGTGCCCATGGTCCTTATTTCAGGACCAAACTTATAGAGCATGGTATATCTGAGCAAAATTACTTTAATACATTTTCTTGATTTTATATGACAGTTAAAGCATTCATATATACTATAAACAAGTATAAGTACTAGTGACCAAAAAAATTTTTGCTTGAATGACAGATGAATTTGAGTATATACTTCTTAAGATTTTCACACTATACTGAAAACTGAGACATAAGTGTTGCCAATATACATCAAATAGTAAATGATATATTTGAAAAACACTTTGTTCTTTATGACTAACCAAAGATATATCTGAAATTTACCATATTTCAGCAGGAATTGCTGAAATATGGTAAATTATCCTTCTGGTTGTTAAAAAAAAAAAAAAAAAAGAACCATGGGTGCTAATGGGTTAAAGATTTAACCAACATGAATGTTTTTCTACTGCTGACTTGTAAAATCTGAGTTGGAAATACAAGCAGATTTTCATTTCTGCCTTGTATTTTGGCAGTAATTCTTTTCTGAAAGGCATGAATCAAAAATCCTTCAGTGTCTGCTTCCACCAATTTAATGTTAGTGTAAAAACTGGTGCTTTTATTTAAAAGAACTCGGATATATTGGCAACTTCATTCTGAAATATCCTTTTTCATGCTTTTTTTACTTGGTGTTGAGGAGGCGGCTTAGTCCTTTTGCCAATAATTTACATGCTAATTCCACTATTTTGGAAATGGAGAAATCATTTTGATAATTATAATTTGAAAATTGTTAAGAGGTCTATACTAACACATGTATAAAATAGGATAAAAATTATGAACAAAGTTTAAAGAATATTGCATAAAAAAAACGTTACATTGAAACTAGATTTGATTAAGTGTTTTGCCTTTTCTAAACTTCATATCAAAAGATGCAGAATTAATATTTGTGGGGCGAGTAGCCACAGTGACATGCAAAATCAGTAACAGAATTAACAAAGTTTGCAATAACAAGAAAAAAGAACAAGGCAGAAGATATATCGATAGAAAAAAAATGCAAAGAAAAAAAAGTTGACACAAAAGCACATTCAGACAAGCAAGTGTAGCATTCTGACTCAAGACAGACCGAGACTGAGTCAGGTGAAACCAAGAACAGGCTTGTTTTATTGATTGAGACGAAATCTCAGTGTGCATTTGTGTGCTTCTGCTTATAAATTGGGGTACGGCAAGTATTTTGCAATCACCTCTAGAGATTGAAACCAATATAGTCAGACAATTTCATTTTTTTTCTTTCATTATGAGAAATGCCAGCTGAGTGGAAAAATGACTGATTATTTACTATTTAGACACACATTTTTGATCTGATGAGAACATAGAAAAAGTGAAACATGTAATCAAATCTAGTTTCAAAAGTTTTTGTTTCCATTTATTGTATTCAAATACATACAGATGACAAATCTATTTGATCATCCTTATTGGAAAATGTCGGGTATCCACATTATTCATTTGAGAAGAAAGCATTAAAAGCTCAAATAAAATGAATAAAATTTTATTTACAGACAGTCAAGATTTTTACAAAATAATAAACCAACAAATCACGATGCAAATAAATTAAAAAAAGATGAGTTGACAAATGTTCAGGAAAGTTGTGTGGTTGAAACTTGGCTATGATGTATGAGTTTTTCAACACTTCCTTGGGTGCTAGCCGTGGTTGAATGGTCAGAACTGCTTCGCTGACTTGAATGACGGCTCTCGAGTAACGCTGCTCGATCGCTGCTTCTTGGTCTGGGCAATTTCGGCTTCTCTTGGTTGGTTGGCATAGTATTCGAACGCACCCGACTCAAATCCTGTGAGAGATCTGGCTCTAGGTCTCGGCTGCCCCGGGAACGGGGTTGGATCATTGATTTTGTACAACCATGCCGGCCCTTTTTCATGCCCTGAAATACGACCTGAACATTCTGTTTCGGGACATCCGGGTCGATGGCAGCAGTTACACGGCGAATGCTTCAATTAAAAAAATAGAAATTGTGTTTGCTTTTTATATATGAAATTTTGAGATCACAGAGATTCTCAACGAAGTAATTACTCAAGCAACATAAAATGCATAACATTCATATTTCATGAACTTTTGAGAAATGTGTGTGTAAAATTTCAGATAGAATATATCTGTAAAAAGAACTTACTTTAGCCGACATATTTTGTACTCTGAGGGACTTCATCACCTTTGCCTTAATAAAGACCACCAGATAACGAAGCACATCAGCTAAGTTTTCCACTTGTCTTTATTGTATATGTAGTAGTAGGTCTCAGGAGTCTACTAGGGTGATAAGCTATAATCCCTGTTGCAGATGCCCACTCAAGCACAGATGTTTGTTCAACACACACATAAGCCAACCTGTGGTTTATACTGCAATCATGTTGAGTACATAATTTGGTGTTATCAGTACTTGAACCCTTTGTCACAATGACTAGTAACTTTGAGCTAGTACAACCACCACCCATTCTGAGCAGTTTTGTCATCCCAATTTCAGACACTTTATAACGTCGGAATCATCTTTCAAGGCAAATATTATTAAGCAGCCACCATTTTGATAGATTGACCCTAGTGAGATTCAAACCCAGGTCTCCTAAACATCTTAATGTTCTTCTTCCTATTTTAGCATATCACTCAATAAGTCCCAGGCCTGACATATAGATGGCGCTACTAATAAAAAAAGGTCCGTATGATTTTTATGAAGTACTAACCTTCAAATGGCACATGACAAAATTTGGGCCCAATTGGAGTATTAGTTTACAAATTACAGTTATTTAAGTGAAGCTACTGTTGCAAATTTTCAAAACAATGGAAAAATCTGAATTTTGTATCTTGATAAAGCATTGGTTTCTGATAGGGAAAAAATACAGTTCAAGCAAAGCAATGGCTTGATAAGTGTTATTCAGACTCTGCTCCATCAGAAACAATGGTTAAGAGGTGGTATGCTGACTTTAAATACATTCATATAGACACTAATGCTGAATGCTCAGGTCACCCAAAATTGGCAGTTGTCCCACAAATCAAAAATAGAATCCACATGCATTTTGGTTGATCACAAATTGAAGTTGTGTGAGATAGCAAATGAGTTGAACATATCAAAAGGTAGTGTATTCACCATTTCGCATGAACATTTGTCAATGAGAAAGCTGTGTTCAAAGTAGGTGCAGTGTTTGCTAACAGTTGATCAAAAACGAAGATTCAGAGCATTGTTTGTAACAGTTTTAATGCAACAAGTAGGAGTCTTTGCGTAAATATGTGACAATAGATAAAACATGAATGCACCACTTCACTCCAGAGTCAAATCAGCAGTCAGCTGAGTGGACAGCAGCAAGTGAAAGCTGTCCAAAGCAACCAAAGACACAAACATCAGCAGTGTTTTGGAATGTGCAAGGTATTTTGTTCATTGATTACCTTGTCAAAGGAAGAACCATCAATAGCGACTATTATATAGCTTATTGGTGTGTTTGAAGGAAGAAATCACCAAAAAAACGTTCAAAAAAGAAAAAAATTATCTTTCACCAAGACAATGCACCATGTCGCAAGTCGATCACAACAATGGGAAAACTATATTAATTGCACTTCAAATTGCTTCCGCATCCACCCTATTCTCCAGATCTGACCCCCAGCAACTACTGGCTGTTTGCAAATCTCAAAAGAATGCTCCAATGAAGAAGTGATAAAGGAAACAGATGTATTTTGATCAGTGTATCACCCTAGAAGGAGACTGTTGATGAATAAAGTTGAATTTTGACTAAAGTTTTAATTGTTAGGCCTGGGATTTATTAAGTGATGTGTATAGAAAACATTTGCCTTGAATTCAAATTTCTTGCTAAGTTTAAAGAAATTTATTAATTGAATTCTGCATTCTCTAGAAAATTAATAAGAGAAAACGGTTTTTAGAAGAGGAATTTGTGGCATTTTTTAATCTTCACGTTTGAAGAAACAGTTTTTTAAATAACTAATGGTTTTTTCTGTTTCTTTTTTTAATATCTCTTGACATTGATAATAAAATCTACCTTTTATAAAGTTCATTTTAAAAAGCAAACATTTGCATTGACCTTTATCATGCTGTATGTGACTTAATTTGCTGTACAAAATGTTCATCCTGCAATCGTATTTGTTTGAATTTCATAGTTGTCTATATTTCTGAGATCCCGAGAGGTTAATTATAAAGGGGGAAGGGAATACAATTTATGAACCAAAACTGGTTGAAAAGAAGTTCAAGTTCTAACAACTGCTTATCTGAAATTTGAAAATAAGTTAATCCACACAATTTCTACAGCAGTTCAAACACACACACAAATATATATATGTATTCTAATATCAAAAAATATGTATTGCAAATCACAGAAGCGAGTTTTCAGTTGAGAAAAAGTGAATTTGGTATTTGAAGCCAATCATCTATGGTTAGTAGAGTGGTGTTATATGAACATAAAAGCAATTGTCAATAACTTACATTCATGTCTAAGTACAAGGCATAAAGATAATGTGAATTTTAAGCGAGCCTGGAATAAGAGAAGTCAATTGTTCTCTGAAAAAGAGAAGGAATTAGCATTTATATTGTCTTCATTATTGATGGGTGCAAGTAAAATTCACTTGGGGATTTAGTCAACAGGGATAAAAACAAAAATTCTCCTCAGAAGTGAATAGTAAAAACCAGATAGCAAGTAATTATAGAGAAATTAGTGACAAACAACTAAAGTCATGTTTAAACAAAAAAACTTAAGTCCAATGAAGTTCTAAAGGACGAAATGCATCACAATATTTTTTTCCACTTTGTCATTAGTTTTCCAAAATTGTTCTAATATATACAAATTTGTCATTCTCCTACAACAAATAATACAAACATTTAAAGATTATTTTTTTAAATATTTGGATAATGATTTGAAACAAATTTACTTCAAGAAATTGAATGAGCAGTTCCATTGTACAAATTTTCTTCTTTTAAGCCTCTTAGAAAAAAGGAAAATAAAAATTATGCTAACAGATTTAATAGTTTAAATAAAAAATATCAAATTCTCTTTGAAAATATTTTTAACAATTATGACCCCTTTTTAATGACTTTTCACAATATTAAATACTGAATATTTAATAATGATACAAAATAGGTTTTCATTTACTGCAAATTTATTTCTTAAATAAAAACAATCCATTTCTATATAGTGTCATTTAGAAAACCTTTCCAAAGACTTTGCAAATAATGTACTCAACAAAACATTTTTGTCATAAAAGGTGGAAACATTGGTTTTGAAAAATAGGATTATTTTCAGGAACAAATTCCTTGATTTTTACATTAAAAAGAAATTTTAGAAATTTGGCTGCTATTTTCCTTTAGTTAAAAATCTGACCTTTGTTAATTTTATTGCAATGCAGAAATTTAAACATTGCGAGACAAGGTATTTTTATGCTTGAAAAATCTTGACTAAATTTATATGGGAAAAAAAAAAGCCATTTTCTTCATGCTTAAATTTATTAGTTTCAAGTTAAATCAGAATAGATTTATTTATTGATTAAATATTTTCATCTGACAAAATTTTAAAATCAAAAGAGAATTTCATAAAAAAAAAAAACAAAAAAAAAACACTTTTTTTTAAAACTAGGATTAGAGTTAAAATTCAAAAACTTGGCCATCAGCTGATTCCTCTTTTATAGCCTGATGTTTGATCAGCTTTTAAAAAATTGGTTGGTAGCCAAACAAAATAATTTAAAAAGCATAGATCGAGGCAAAAGCAACCCCCACCATACAAGCAAAAGCTGGAGAACTGATTAGAACATAATGATAAAAGAAAGAACCAAATAAGAGACCCTAAAGTGATAAATAAACAATATAGGGTAAAAATTGTCAGCATAAATCAAAGTGACACTAAAATATCAATGATATGATGAAGTCTGTCTCTGCCTTCTTTAATTTTCAATCCACATAAGCAACAATGGCATGAAAAGAACACAAGCACCCAAATATTTTTCCATTATTCTTGACAAAATTAAGAACCTTTGAAAAGATGAAATTGTTTCAAATGCTTCTGGTTAAAACAAATTAAAAACTAGAAATAAAGACAATAAGCAAAAAAAGATAGTTTTCAGTTAATTGCATTACAAAAGCCGAAAGCCAGATGAAATGATTTTTCAGTCAATAAAATGAAGAGAATCAACAGTTTTACAATTCTGAGTTCTCAAGCATTTACTTTTTGTTTTATAAAAGTGCTCATTACAACAAATATTGTAGAGCTTTTTTTTTTTTTTTTCACAACAATGATTGAACATTGCCTGATGACAAAGTAAAAATCTTGAAACATAGAAATTTCCATGTCGCAGCATAAAATATATTAATTAAAAACAAATTTGGTGAATAACAAGCAAAAGTTTTTTTTTTTAAATATTAACCCAAAAAACTTAGCAAAATATCAAAAAAAAAAACAAAAAAAAACGTATTAATCTTGCAGAGCAATGGGAAATTTATTGTGCCAAAGCATTTTTAGTTGATAGAGATAATAAATTAAGGCATTAGCCATTTTTATGGGTACTATCCTTAGCTAAACAGCCCTATCTACTGTAGTTTTGAATTCACAAATATACAGGTTGACCCTAAACTCTGGACACAGGAAATCTCATTAGCTTTATTTATTTTTTATTTGCCACTACAGATTAAACAAAGAAGTGACTTCTTTTTCTGGGGTTTGTTAAAGGTGAAGGTGTACTCAATGAAGATCACAGATGCAACAAACTTGATTGAATGCATAAAGGGTAAATGTGCTAACAGTGATGGCAATGTGCAGTTATTGCATAGAGTCCATGTGAATCTCGCAAAGTACATCAACTTTTGCATCACAAATGATGGAAATCATATTGATGGTATTTGTTAATATTGGAATATTCAATAAAATGTTGAAAATTTCATTTCTTTAAAATATGCATTTTTGCCTATATGTCCAGATTTTAGAGACATACTGTTTGCTTAGTTAAATTTTACTTAACAAGCTATAACGCCAGATATTGAACCACAGACTCTTTGACTTGAAGCCACTTGCTTTAAAATGTGAGTTATCACAATGCAGAAAATGTGAATAAAATCAAATTATATTTTAACAAATTTAGATGAAACTTACATTTAAATACAAAATAAAGGTAAAACAAAGGCTCAGTTCATTATCGATTTAAACCAGTGGTTCCCAAACGGTGCCGTGTAATGGAAGAGGATAGCAGGTGAGGTGGAATGATTGAAAGACAAAGATTTAGAAACAGTTTTAAAAAATTCATATGCCAAAAATATGATTTCAAAATTTGAAATATTATTATGGACTACTTGTAATTGCATGCACAAGTCTCGTTATAAATAATTGACAGATTTCATCATTGTGATATTTTTACATTATATCAAATATTAAGAATATAGTAACTAGGGTTTGCAAATTGGAGGAGAGAGTTATCAGTGATGATGTTCTGACTTCAAATTTGTGGTTATCTCTCTTTAACCTCTCCGTTTCTTTATTTTTAAACATACTTTTTATGACATAAAATTTGGTGAGGCCCGAACAAATTTTCATTCCAAAATTGTAGCCCAGAGAAAAAAGTTTGGGAACCACTGAATCTAATATCACTAACTTTTTTTTAATAGTATTTTTTTTCTTTTGCACCCATAGCTCAGGGGTAGAATCACCGACTGATGACAATTTGGTCGGGTTTCAATCCTGGCTAAAAGCAATATCTAACCGTACTGATGATCTGTGATACAGCGAAAAAGATCTGTCTGCAGATTATTATTATTTTTTTTTTTTTTTTTTTTAAATAGTTTCCAGTCACAATGAAATGTTATTTTATTAGAATGTTTAAAACATCTAAAATTAATCACTTTTAATGTTGGGAGAATTAACTTTTTTCTTTCTTTTTCCTCTTCTATATAACAAACGTGAGGAGGAGGAAAAAGAATGGTTGGTAAAGACAATGAATGGAAATGGAAAAAGAAATTGAATGCAATAGAGAAAGTGAAAAAGGAATATTCAACATGTAAATATGGTGAGTAATTTTGTTCAGAAATGATGGGGGGAGGATGAAGAGTAAATGTGTCCTTGTAGGCGAGATTCAAGATCTTGAGGCAGGCCTTTTGAAAGAAATACAAATACAATGGCAACTAAAAAGTTTTTTAAAAAAGTGGGAGGAGGAGGAGGCTTCTGAACACATTATGAGGCACATTAATGGCTAAGTCTTCTATGGCAAACGGCAATGTAACTCTTGAAACTAACAACAAAAGCAGAAACACGACAGCCAACAGCAGCACAAAAATTAAACTACAACAGACTCTCCAACATGTCAGGTTCATTTGGATATTGTCTGCAATTTGCGTTCCAATTTTCTTTCAATTAGAAATCAACTTTGACATTCATAAATAAGCCGATCCTTTTAGGAAACCTATTTCTAAATTAGTTTTATTGTCATGTAGTTAGTTTGGCACAAGGCCACGAGTGTGGAGCATCCAAAGAGAAACAAAACACGCTATTAATGTACATCCAGTTTGCTGACCAGTACACATGAGATAAGCTAAACACTTGTGCCAATGTTATTTCAAATAAAATTTCTTGGGTTTTTTAACAATGTATTTAATTCAGTTCGAACTCCAATTGAATTTGTTGCATTCACTTATATGCAAATATTCTTGGGAAATACCATGGGTAGCAGGACAGACTAGGTTATATATAGCCTTGGTTGGCAACCAGTCTACCACAGAAAAAAATGGCAACCTACTTGAGGAAAATCTCATGCCTAGTCAGTCAAGATTGTTGCTGTACTCACCATGCTTGGCCAAAAGCAAGTTCATGGAGTTATTTAACTCATAGTTGGAGGGTTTGCATTCAGAGTTTTCCTTCTTGTAGACTGGCTGCCAACAAGGTGACAGGACCCAGTTTTTTTTTCTGCTATTTACCCATAATTGTTGAGGAAAAGAGATGGATTCATACCTTTCCCAAGGATATTAGTAAATGTAACAAACTTCCTCAATCCGAAACGCTAACCATTACTCCACCATGTCTTTATTAAACAAGCATTTATTATTCTAAATTTCTTAATGGTACAAAACCCAAATATGGCTTGAAGAAATGGAGACATGCTGAAATTAACTCGTCATCATAATTGTTTAACGCTTGTTTCCATGCTAGCATAGGTTGGACGGAGTAATATATGCAGTGAGTTTTACAGCTGTATGCCCTTACTAACACCAACCAGTTTATGAGACTGGAAATTCAGTACTTTTATCAAGACACCATCTCTAGGAAGATTACTTACTAAGATAGAGTCCAGCCTATGCTATTCTACACAAATTTATTTTTGTTTGTGATTTCACTATTTGCCAATAGCTGGGACCCTAACAGGTGCTACCACCCTAGGTCAGGGGGTGAACATGGAGACAACAGCAATCACTCCTGAAAACCTCCACTCTCTCGATCAGCAACCTTGCTGCCAGATGGAGTTTATTTTCATATCCTGCACAGAAGGCTAACTGACAAGAGAAACTTAAGAATTTTTACAATTTTTGTGATTTCTTCAAGTCAATCTTCTGTACAAGCACCATGGATTTTCTACACACCTTAAAGTTTTCGAGTATCACCTACATTTGCCTACTATTTTTCTGTCATGCTTCTCCCCCTACCCACCTCATGAGTCAACGGATAAAACTAAACTTTAAATGGTTTTACCGGTTTTTGTTAGCAACTGTTTTATGGCTTAACATTTTAAAATTTATCGACAATCATCTTTTTTTGGTTTCCGTGCAATCACTGGAATTAAGCTATGTCAAGCCTGGTCAGTATCTAGATGGGTGACCACTTGGGAACACTAAGTACGGTAAGCTTGGATGTGCAGGTGGTGTCATGGATAATGGCACAGAATTGGAAATCAAAGAGCCAAATTCCAGTCGGATTCATTATATTCACTTACCTACAAATATCCTTAGGAAAGGTATGAATCCACCTCTTCTCTCCTGCAAGCTATGGGTTAGTAAGACTTATATTACTAAACCATTATTCTCTAAAAAGAATTCTTACAATCTAAAAATATTTTCTGGCTTTAAATAACTTGAAAAGGATTGATAACCAAAAAGATCTTTTTTTCAGTGTTGATCAAAAAGCTGACCACTTGAGAGGAATTTAAGAGTTCTTTTCAATATCCAGACAAGCCACAACCTTTTTCCTTTTTTTTTTAAATGCATTCATTTAACTAAACCATTTTTGAGCAGATGTTTAAAAATTATCACTCACAAGAACAGAGTTTAGGATTAAGAGATAAAAAGAAAAGTTTTTGCTTTGTGTCAGACAAAGGTGAACCCACTTGCTTTTTCTTGGCTTTCTCCTTGAAAAAAAAAAGAGTAAAATTTTAAAAAGAACCACCCACAAGTTCCAAATAAAGAAACACTGGCAAAAATGGTTAAAATTCTTACCCAAAGCAAATCAATTCTTTCCCTTTTAAAATATCCAAAATAATTCATTATCAATCCCTTGACTGCTTCAATCATCCAAGATGGGGGAGGAGTAGAAGAAACAGATAACCTCCTCCAGGATGACAAGTTGGTAGTGACTCTCAGGAGCTGTCATTATCATGTTCGTCCACCCTTTGATGTTGTCTAAACAGCTCTTGCATTACCATCCCTGCTTGCATCCACCATCAACAGTGTTTTGCAGGATGATTTTGCAAAGGCTGTTAATTCTGTGTGATATGGCCAAACAATGCCATTTTCCAATGCTTAACAGTGACGAGGAGAGATTCCTGTCAGTCCACAAGACTTTTGACTTCACTCTATATATAGTCATTGGTTTTGTGCTCCCAGTAGAAGATGCAGAGGAGCATTTGTACTTGAACACCAGGATCCTTTCTCCAGCCTCAACCAAGACTGTTCAAGTCCCACACCCGTAGAGGAGGATGGATACAACCAGCATATTACAATTCATTAAAATAGTTTGTTAAAACAAGGACTTGACAACAAAAACAGTTCTCACGAGCAAAGCAGCCACCTAACTACCTTGCTCTGACACAAAAAGATGAATTTGTATTCGCGATAAGACAACTGGAGGTGCAAGACAACTGGGTTTGGACACAGTGATTAACTAGCTTTCAACTAATGAGCACCTACAGACTAATTGGTCTTTAGAGCAGATTTCAAAAACACTAAGGAAAGAAGGAGACAGGAAATTTAAACGGAATGGTCATTGGCTCAGATGAGTGGAAAAAATCTGAAATGTGATGAATGGCTAAGAGGGAGAAAGAGAGAGACGTGCAGGGCTTGTAAGAAGCTAACGTTGAGCTAGTCATTAGAGCCAGAAATGGTTCAGAGATACCTTCACGCCTGGACGAGTCTTCCCTGATGACAACCTGTAAAGTTCCCAAAGACAGTCTTCAACACATTATTCATAACAGCTTCCAGAAACATTTAAAAGAAAACAAAAAAATAAAATAAAATAAATAAAGCAATGATCAAAAGAAAGAAAATTAATTAGGGCAAGAAGAATTTGTAACAATGAAAAGAACAACGAAAAAAAAGAATCATTTTGTGAGTAGTTCAACAGGCAGAGCAAACAGCATATAACGAACAAGCCATACAAAAAATAAAAAAAACAACATGCATTATTTCATTTGTTTTACTCTCCAGACTTCTTTAGGATCTGTCTATACTTCTGAAATGAGGTTTTGTAATTATTTACAGTGTTGACCTCATTTTTGTTGCAATTTTCAATGTTTTTGGCCATTGTATGCTCCAACCTTGTTTAGGTGATTGGAATTTCAAACTGAACTGTTTATTTCGTTCACCAGAGTAGATTGTTCTAGTTCCATCAGTCATTCCTCTTCCAGATGACTCAGTATCAGTTATCTCCCTTTAATTCAATTCTATTTTTTTATTCAACTCGCAACTCTCTGGGTCAAGTCACTGGATAAAAGCATTGGTTAGATCCATCAACATGACCCAAAGAGTTGTGAGTTCAATACCTGGCTACAGCAGTGGTGAACAAAAACTTAGAGAGTTGAATTAAAATGGAGATAACTAAGGCATCAAGAAGTGGCATGACTCATAGAACGAGAACAATCTACGGCAGTGATTGAAATAAAGGGTTCAGTTCAAAATTCCGACCACTTGAAGAAAGTTGGAGCATAGAACGACCAAAACATTGCAAAAATGGCAACAAATATGAGGACACTAGTCCGAACAATATGAATAATTTATATAAATGACATGCATTTTAAAAATATTCTATAACTGCAAAAAGAAAAAAAAAGAAAAAAAATTTCAGTTTGCATATTCTTTGTGGAACCGAATCACAAAAGAATGCTTCCCTGATTGCTACAAACTTCTCTTCACGTGTTCAAATCTATGGTTAGCCATTACCATCAGTAAAAATCATTCAGACAAACTACACTCCTTCGTTCCAGTAGTTCTAACCTTCACAGCAAGCTACTCTCTCTCTCTCTCTCTCTCTCTCTCTCTCTCTCTCTCTCTCTCTCTCTCTGTATTCTATTGGTGTGATTTAAGTTCCACTCAAGTAGTTTCTTCCCACAAATCACTGCTTTGTGGGATCAACTCTTCACCTGTTCAAGTCAAAGATTAGCAGTTACTTATCCCACATATATCTGAGTCTTTTACTGTGGCCCTCTACCTTAAGAAGCTCTCAGGCCTTGTACAGAGTGAACATCATTTTAAAAAAAAAGAAAAACACTCAATCTACAATAACACATCACTCAATAAGTTCCAGGCCTGACATATAGATGACACCACTAAACTTCATATGATTTTTTTTGAAGTAATAACTTTCAAATGGCATGTGACAAAATTTGGGCCCAATCAGATTAATAGTTTACAAATTACGGTTATTTAAGTGAAGCTACTGTTGCAAATTTTCTAAACAATGGAAAAATCTGAATTTCGTATCTTGATAAAGCATTGTTTTCTGATTAGAAAAAATACTGTTCAAACAAAGCAATGACTTGATAAGTGTTATTCAGACTGTCCCTTCGGAAACAATGGTTAAGAGGTGGTATGCTGAATTTAAACACAGTCATACAGACATGAATGATGCTGAACGCTCAGGTCACTCAAATTCGGCAGTTGCCTTGGAAAACATGAAAAATTCCACAAACTTGTGGATTTTTTTGTGTGGGATAGCAGAGGAGTTGAATATATCAAAAGACGTGTATTCAGCATTTTGCATAAGTATATGTCAATAAGAAAGCTGTGTTCAAAGTAGGTGTCGCGTTTGCTCACAGTCGATCAAAAACAACAACGCATCAACGATTCAGAGCATTGTCTGCAACTGTTTCAATGCAACAAGAAGTTTTTTTGGCATAAATATGTGACAATGAATGAAACATGGATCCACCACTTCACTCCAGAATCAAATCGGCAGTCAGCTGAGTGGACAGCAGCAGGTGAAAGCCGTCCAAAACGACTAAAGACACAAACATCGGCAGGAAAGGTTTTATCCTCTGTATATTGAGATGCGCAAGGTATTTTGCTCATCGATTACCTTGAGAAAGGAAGAACCATCAATAGCGAATATTATGCAGCATTATTGGTGCGTTTAAAGGAAGAAATTGTAAGAAAACAGCCCCAAATGAAGAAGAAAAATTGATCTTTCACCAAGACAACACACTGTGTTGATCATAACAATGGCAAAACTACATGAATTGCATTTCAAATTGCTTCCGCATCTACTTTATTTTCCAGATCGGGACCCCTAATGACTACTGGATGTTTGCAGACCTCAAAAGAATGTTCCAAGGAAAGAGATTTGGCTCCAGTGAAGAAGTGATATCAGAAACTGAGGCATATTTTGAGGCCAAAAAGAAATCATTTTACAAAAAAGGCATCAAATTGTTAGAGAAGCATTGGAATCAGTGTATCACCCAAGAAGGAGACTATGTTGATGAATAAAGTCAAATTTTGCCTAAAAGTTGTTGCGTTATTAATTAAGCCCAGGATTTATTCAATGTGTTAACATTCTAACAAAGGTATTTCATTTCAAAGGTTATGTAAACAGAAATGACTGTCAATTTGGTGCTACTCAAAAGGGAACTTAAACTGATCAGTCTGTTCATTTCAGCCAGTTTACCCAGAGTTTCCCAGTTTTCACCAATCATTTCATACATTTCTTGAAACCGTTCCAACAAGAGATAAAAGAACCCCAAATTCCCCAGTATTGAGAGATGTCTCATTTAGTCAGACTGTATTAACTCTACCCAGGGTTGAACTCACAATTACCATTCTACCAATTTCACAAACCAATAGTTCAATTCTCTAAGCACTGTTCAGACTGTTATCCTCATCTTTATTGCTATGTTTACAATGTTTCAGCCATTGCACGCATCAGTCTTCTTCAAGTACTAGGAATTTCTAACTGATCCATTTATTTCAATCAAAATAAGGGGTTCTGTTCAAAATTCCTAGCAGAAGAATCTGAAGAAGGCTGGAGCGTACAATAGCTGAAACAGCATAAACAAGTTTGAACAGTGAAAAAAAAAAAAATTGAAATACTACCTCATCTTAGAAATATAGACAAATAACAAAGAAAGTGTATAAATTCACTTCCATATTTAGGTTTTATTACAATTCTAAGTATTGCTTTTTAAAACAATACACATTGCCAAGGAGTGAAGTCAGTTAAAATAATAGCGGTGTCAAGGAAAATAAAGTTAAAGATTACCGATAATTTAATAATCAATATGTCGAGAGAGTACAGAGTCATTAAAAAAGAAAAAGTAGCAGCAATAGAGACAGCCAAGCTTAACAGCAAGGCTGCAGCAGGGAGGGAGGCAAGAAGAACACAAGGTTCAAGGTTCCAGTTCTACATTCAGGATGTGTCTCACAAATGCCTAGAGCATCAAAGCATTGACTTGTGAATTTGCTGGCAAAGTAATTGCCAAGTTCAATCCCTGGGCTGGGTAGTACAGACAGAGAATCAGTGTAAACAGAACTAGTAATAACTGAGCAGTACTAAAATACGAGATATCCCTAGACAAGGAATGAGAAAAAGTATTCATTCCAAAATTCCTTGTAGGTTACCTGGGTCAACATCTGAAGGAAAGCAGAGGGCACAAAACCTAAAACATTGTGATAACAAAATGAGGACATTAATCTGAATGTAACTTGTCTAACTGCTCAACAATTGGGAGTTTGTATCTTAATTCTAAAGCTTCTGAAGCAGATGAGTAAAGTAATAACAGACTTTCTAAGTGGAGGTCATCAAGTCAGAAAGATTATTATTTGTGCTGCTCCTTTATTACAAAAAAAAAAATGATGACACAAATGTAATTTAACCATGTTTAGAACACACACAAACTTGAGTGGGCCCTAAATAATTTCATCTGTGTTTGGTTTTAGGATTGTGTCGAAAGTAAAGACTAAAAGTAAGATCTTCAAAATGGTCACCCACTGAGAGGAATGACTAAAACCCCATCACTCCCAATGAAACAAGCCATCAACTAGGGGGTCAACGATACTAATTGTCATTTTTACAGGTAGGGGTGTTGACCCTATGCAAACTCTTTTACCCTCAGGGCAAGGTAAACAGCTATTTAACCCTTAGCTGAAGGGAAAAGGCTATGGATTAATACCTTTCCTAAAAGTATTTGCATGTAAGTGAATGCTATGAATTCAACTGGAATTTGAACTTGGCTCTAATTTCTTGTTCCAAGTCGATATCCACTGCACCACAACTGAGAGAAGTAATGTAAATAAATAAAAACTTTCAGGATCAAGTGCTACTTAGCCAGAAGTTCTGGTTACAAACTTTAGCAAGTTGCAATGTAGAGATAGGCAGCAGTGTAGTAGTAGGGGAAAAAGAGAGAGAGATTTTTTTCCACTGGCCAAATGGAAGAGAAGTAGTAGCAACAGAATTGTCCTAAGTATCACCTAGCAACCCCACTCCCAACATACCAAACCAGTGCCAGTGCATAATAAACTGAAAATGGGATTTGTTTATGTTTCCTACCATCTTTTGTTCTCTGGTGCACATACAGCAAGGCCTTTCCCAGTTTTCGTGTACACTGACACAAATGAGAATCAAAACACAGCATGTGGTGATTTATCCAGGAAGACTAAGCAAAGGAACGCTGGGAAAAATATCACAGCAGAAATTAGACAGTGTCTTCAGATTCTGCTCCCAGTTGAGAACAACTAATCTATTATATGAGTTGTAAAGAAATTTCAAAATCTAAATTTAAAATACATTCACCAATCCTTTCCCTCATGTCAAAGAAATGCAATCAACATTTCTATCTACATAGAAAACAAATGCAATCAATAAAACTACACAAGTGAAACAGTTTTTCAGCATCTCAACATTGACAAATGTCACAAGAGAAAAAAAATGCATTCTTTTTCTCCCCAACCCCTTAGTATTAGTAGTGAGGAATACAGAGTGAACAAAATTCATAAACCTGTAGAAGAGATTGAACCCAAAACTGGGAATATGTCAAGCCTTTGTAAACAACATCCACATAAAATGCTTATCATGCAACATGACAAACGATGGTAATTACTTACTGAGTGATGATTAGATTGAGATTTTCCTTGAATTTTCTGTATTCTGGTTCTTCAAAAGGCTAAAATTTAAAAATAAAAACAAATAAAGAATACAACTTAAGTGCGTGAAGTTTTCTAAAATGTATGCACTTTAGACCAGGGATTTTCAACATGGTAAAGTGGGCCTGAGAAATTTAAAAAAAAAAAAAGCCTGGAGTTTGTCTAATGAAATAAATGGGTTTGGAAATTCTATTCTTCTTTTCTTTTACAAGCACAAAATTATGAAAACACAAATAGCTATATTTTATTTTTAAAAGGAAAATGATTAAGAAATTATTTAAATAAAATTTTCAATGTTTTCTTGGTATAATAATTTATATTTTCATAAAAATCAGAGATATATTTTTTATTGTGTGGTGTTAGAAAGATTGTGTTTATTTCATTTATTTTTAATTTATTTGGGAGCAGCATTTTTTTATGCATTTAATATGACAATTAACAAAAAAGATTATTTTAGCTTTTGAAAACATTACATTTTTAAACTAAAGCTTATCTAATACCAGGCCCAAGAGCCACTCAAGGTAGTGTGGACTTACATTAGTGTAATAAAGAACAAGAGTTATGAGTATAGAGCTGAAGCATATTTTAGATGGAACTAGAAACCGAATCCTAAATAGGAAATCAGGCATAAACCTCTACTCCTGTTCAAAAGACTGGGAAGGAGTGTGTGACTGGGTGATAGAAAGAATATAAGTTAAAAAAAATAATAAATAAAATATTTATTAAATAAAAATTCAGAGATGTTAGAAGTAAACTTTAGAAGGAACTAGAAACCCAATCTGAAACAGGAAACAAGGGATAAACCTCTACTCCTGTTCAAATGACTGGGGAGGAGTTTGAACCGGGTGATTTGTATTATATCAGCACTGTTAATCCACATAACCACTATTAGTTATTTAGAATTTATCAAATTTCTTTTTATATTGACAAGCAATAATCAAGATTTATATTTTCTACTATATTTTCTTTTTGTAACTAAAATGTATTTCCTGCTACATGGAATTTCTATTTGTGTTTATGTGGGCCATAAATTCTTTTGACATCAAAAAAAGGGTCACAAAGATGAAAAGGTTGAAAAACATTGCTTTTGGTCACTCAGCTGTGATGAGTGCAAGCAGGTAAACAAAATAAACATTATTTTTTAAAAATCAAGACATTTTACACAAATACTGGTATCCACTAAAAATTGATGCACTTAGACCAGTAATTCACAAGGTGAGCAACAAGGCATGAAAATTTCTTTAAACGGGCCAGGATTTAGTCCAAAGAAATAAGTGGGCATTGAATTTTTTTTTCACTGGTGTAAAATTATGAAAACACAAACTGTTTTATGTCACTTTTAAATTCACACTATTTGCATTTTGGTCATTGTACACTCTGGCATTCTTCAGGTGATATACAATGGAATTTTAAACCAAACCTTTTTATTTCATCCACTGGACTCTTGTTCTAGTTCCACATGACATGCTTTATTTTCTTTTAGTAACTCAACTCCCCAAGTTTTTGTTCACCGCTACTGTTGCAAGGTATTTAGGTCAAGTTATGGGATTACTTCAACTCTTATCCAAGAACACATGGCCAAGAGGATAAAATTTAAATAGTGTAAATAGTTACAATGCCTCATCTCAGTAACATAAGCAGATGCAAATAATTCAGCAATTATTTAAATAAACTTTTCAAAATTTTTTTTTCCTATAATAAACTGTATTTTCAAATTGATTTAAAACATCTTTTTGGTTTTATTGTATAGTGTTAGAAATTATGTAAACCCAAAATGCTTCACTTTATGAAATAATCAACAAAAAGTTTATTTTATTTGTCTATATTTCTGAGATGAAGTATTCTAATTATTTACACTATTTGCACTATTTGCTCTGGATGTACATTGTGGTGCAATGGATATCGGCTCGGAACGAGAAACCGGGGAGCCGAGTTCAAATTCCAGTTGAATCCATTGCATTCACTTTTGCGCAAATACCCTTGGGAAAGGTATTAATCCGTCTCTTCCTTCCAGTTATGGGTTAAATAGCAGGACAAACTGGGTTCTATAGCCTTGGTCAGCAACCAGTCTACCGCAGAAAGCAATGGCAACCTACTGCAGGATAATCTTCTGCCCAGTCAGTCATGTCTCTTTCGAGACATGATCGCCCATGCGTGTATCACGTATGGCACTTAACTGACTAACTGCATTGTTTGGATGATTATCCTCATATTTGTTGCAATATTCACAACATTTCAACTGATGTTCACTCTTTCTTCAGGTGATTGAAATTTTGAACTCAACCCTTTATTTTATTCACCAGGGTAAATTGTTCTATGAATCATGTCTGAACTGGGGAATAATTTCATGAAGAAGTGTATCTTTATGAAACAGTAAAAAATATGCAAACTGGCCTTGAAAACAATGTGCTGAAAGATGACATAGTGGCTTATATAAGAGATAGATTAAAAGTAAAATCAGTCGGTGAGTATTTGAGATTGGAACACAGACCGAGAAAGACACAGGGAAAACCACAGACGAGTGTGGCCTATGGCTCCCTCGATGCATGTGGGCTAAAACCTCCAACTCCACATTGTACTCTATGCTATGTCACCTGAAGAGTGAATAAAAGATATGTTGTCTACATTTGTTTATATATAGTTATCATTTTATTAAGGGAGAATATCATCATTTTATCAGCATGGAAAAGGCAAGCAATTTAATAATAGAGAAGATAACAAGTTTTGGGACCCTGTCATCGAATTAATTAATTCCATCAAAGTACATACAGCATATATGTGGCTTTTGTATACGTCTCTAGCATACCACACTCCTCCAGATGTCCCAGTATCAGTTATCTCCCTTTAAGGTTATTTTAGCTTCGGAAAACATTACCTTATCTGTATTATTACTATAATTTATCAACCTTTTTTATTTACAAGCAATAACCAGGCTTTATATTTTCTACAACATTTTACTTTTGTAAATAAAATGTATTTCCTGCCATATTAAATTTCTATTTGTACTTATCTGGGCCTGAAGTTCTTTTGACACCAAAAATTGGTCACAAGGAAGAAAAGGTTGAGAGACACTGCTTTTTTTTTTTTGTCTATCTATGCCACCTTTGCTTTGTAAATAAGCCCTTCTGTTTTACAAAGTTCAATAAGTGGGCATTTGTTTTTGTCCCTACAATTATATTCCTTGTTAATGATGTTATTTTGTGTGTTATTTAGGTTTTCGGTGTTTTGTTTTTTTATGTAATTTTCTAAATTATTAGTACAGCTATAATTTAATTTGAGTGAATTTCTATTGAAAATTTTTTGGGAAGTGTTCATTAATTAATTTAAAACATATTTGTGCTATTTTGAATTTTACTTCTAAGTTTAACAGTGGGTTGTACCAAATAATGTTTTGATTACTATTATAATTTTTCATTTGTTTGTTTCACTAAGGTTTGTATTCTAATTTGTTCTAATGGCCAGATTCTTTTAAGGCATTTTCATAATCTTTTTTCTTTTCATCAATGATTGTTTTCAAACTAAACCTGTTATTTCATTCACTGGGGTAGATTGTCATACTTCCACATGCAATACCTCTTCCGGATATCTCAGTTATTTCCCTTTAACTCAACTCTTCTAGTTTTTGTTCATCTCTGCTGTGGCCAGGTATTGAACTCACTTGACTTTGAGTCAAGTCATTCGATTACTTAAACCAACACTTTATCATGCATCCTTGTGGTCATCAGTATATGAATTCGAGGAGAGCAAAAGGTCATGTTAATATAGAACAGGTAAGAGAAGGATGAGAATACTGGCGTGAAGAGAGGTGAGAGTAAAGTGAGAGGAGAGGGGCTACATAAGAGGAGAGCAAAAGGTCATGTTAATATAGAACAGGTAAGAGAAGGATGAGAATACTGGCGTGAAGAGAGTTAGGTGAGAGTAAAGTGAGAGGAGAGGGGCTACATAAGAGGAGAGCAAAAGGTCATGTTAATATAGAACAGGTAAGAGAAGGATGAGAATACTGGCGTGAAGAGAGTTAGGTAAGAGTAAAGTGAGAGGAGAGGGGCTACATAAGAGGAGAGCAAAAGGTCATGTTAATATAGAACAGGTAAGAGAAGGATGAGAATACTGGCGTGAAGAGAGGTGAGAGTAAAGTGAGAGGAGAGGGGCTACATAAGAGGAGAGCAAAAGGTCATGTTAATATAGAACAGGTAAGAGAAGGATGAGAATACTGGCGTGAAGAGAGTTAGGTGAGAGTAAAGTGAGAGGAGAGGGGCTACATAAGAGGAGAGCAAAAGGTCATGTTAATATAGAACAGGTAAGAGAAGAATGAGAATACTGGCGTGAAGAGAGTTAGGTGAGAGTAAAGTGAGAGGAGAGGGGCTACATAAGAGGAGAGCAAAAGGTCATGTTAATATAGAACAGGTAAGAGAAGGATGAGAATACTGGCGTGAAGAGAGTTAGGTGAGAGTAAAGTGAGAGGAGCAAGATTCAGTGAGTGTCAGAGAAAGGCTAAGAAATGATGGAAGTCAAGGTGATGACAACTGATCTTTTTTTTTTTTTTTTTTTTTAATCATATCACCCCGAGCAAGGCGGTAACGCCACTGATGTGCAGGTTGCTACGTAATAGTGAAAAGATTGGAAAAGAGAAAGCCAGAAACCACATCCTAAACAGGGAACAAGGGATGAGCCTCTTAACCTGTTCAATAGACGTGGGTGGAATGTGAACCGGGTGATAGATCTATCTACTCCAATTGACTACTCTCTAATGTAGAACCAAAAAGAATTTATAATAAATACACAATAAAGCAATTTTATAAAGAGACGAATCTATCAAAGGTAAAAAAGAAATAGAAAATATGGCTTCTTTCCATGATTTTCTTACCTGTGGAGTATGTCTTGCATTTTCATAGAGAAGCACAACGTTTCGAATGAGCTCCAAAGGTACTTTGGTCAAAATGCCACTTGTATGCAACCGATACAAATATTGGCGCACCGTTTCAGTTGGAAGTCTTTCTCCACAGTCTGCATCATGCTTGACAATTTCTTCCTCTGCAAAACATTTTGACTTTTTAAAATGGTAAACAATGACTCAATCCATTTCTGTTACATTCAAACCTTTCTTTTTTGTAAATATGGATGTCCATACAATACATTATCAGAAAATAAAAGTGGTAACTATAATAAATTTAAAATTTATTGAGAATTTTCTAACATTTCCCCAACAAGAACATTCATAAATAAAACCATAAAGCCAAAATACCTAAAATTCAATAAAATATTAGATTACTTAGAGTATTTTATAGATTACTGGATAGTTAAAAAAAGAAACTGTTTACATTCATCACTTAAGTTTTTAACAATTATGTTCTCTTTAGATAAAATTTTCTAAACATCAATATTGTTGATAAATGCATCAACACTTTATGTAAACAGCCACCTCCATGTTAAAAAATGCTTTACTGCAATATGTTAAACTTAAAGTAAGATTTGTTTCAATTCAGATTTATTAAATTTTAAATCAGTTAATTTTTCTCAACATTTCAGATAAATATATTTTATTCTTTAAAGATTTGTGTTGACAGATTTATCAATATAGACGATTTTAGTGTTTAGTAAAAACACTAAAATTGTTCATATTGACAAATTTCTTAACATAATTAAAAATAATAATAATAATTCTGATCAATGTAAATTCAATCTAATAGCTTGGAATTAAGACTAAAATAAAAGCTTCAAGAAAGATTTTTCATTTTTTGCAAGTTAAGCCTCAAGTATTTTGTTAGGAGGTACCTACGTTAAAGCAATTTTAGATTTTGTAAGTTATCTCCCTTGAGTACTATGATTGACTTCCAAGACAAACTTCTTTAAATTATTTTCAGTTTGTATTAGTTGAAGTAGACTTTAGAAGGAACCGGAAACCTGATCCTAAACAAGAAACATGGGATAAACCTCAACTCCTGTTCAAATGGCCGGGGAGAAGTGTGAAACAGGCAAGCCTATCTATTCCTATTAATGGCAGAATGGTTATATTATTTAGATTTAAAACTCTTTGAAATATATGTGCAATAAATAAAAAACAAAGTTTGAAGACTTGGATATAATATCAGCATGTTAAAAAAAATGATTAAGAAAATAATTTTTAATAAATTAAAATTGTTTTGAGTGAAAACGAAAAAAAGAAAAAATACTACAAAAGGATTATCAAATAAAAAGTAATGCTACAAAAATCAGAAAATTATGACAGAAGAATATCAGTTAAGAATGTGAAATCAACGCACCAAGAAAAGAGAAGCCATCACAAGCTTTCATTCGATATTTCTGATTATTATTAATATCTGTAAAGAGAAAAAAAAAAAATCTCCTTTCAAAAATCGAAGACATTTGCAAACAAGCATGAACTGAGTAAAGTAGCAGACAACAGCTTGTTGTTCTGAAAAGCAAGATTAGATGTGAAAAATATGAAAGTACAAGAAAATTGCAATTGTGTTTAAGAAGTTTATTATAAGTCTTTCTATTTTTTATTATAAGTCTTTCTATTTCAACTAGTATCCTCATCTTTATTGTTATATTCAAAGGCTGAGTGGCTATTGTAATGAACAGCAGTGGCTTGGAATTCAAAGTCAGCTCCTCAGATTTCTAATTCCAGTCAGGTTCAAAGCATTCACTTACATGCAAATAATCTTAAGAAATTTATAAATCCCACCAGCTATGGATAAAACTTGGATGTGGGAGGTCACAATCCAAAATATGCTTTGATAAGGAATGGGAAAAAAAAAATATATATATATATATATATATATATAACTGAATTGTTATGCTCACAATGATTCAGCCATTGTATTATTTCATCTTTTCCAATGTTTGTCACACTTTGTAACCTCAGAATTTTGAGTGGAACTCATCATTCAATCTTCAGAGAGAGTAGATTGTGTAACTTAAGCTTTCCTTGCTCAGAGGATCTTTCATGTATCTAGTTCATTTGTCTTTGTGTCACTTGTCTGTTTTTTTTTTACTGAACCAGGGGGCCAGTGTGTGTGTGTGTGTGTGTATGGAGGGTTATGGCTTAAAGTGTTTTCAGCATAAAAATTAAGATGAGGATACTAATTTAAATGGGAAATATATTATTTGATAATTTCTCCTCCCAAAATTTCTTACACATTAATTTGTTAATATTGTAGTGTGTTGGATCCTCTTTTGGTGTCCTGTTATATTAATCTTGTGTAAAAATGCTGTAAATCTATAATAAGAGCTGCATCCCTGTGTCCATCACAATTTCATATCTATACTATAATAAGAGCCATATCTATCAGTCAGATTATTCAACCAGTAATAAAATATGCAGCATTTTCTTTACTAATAAAATGTACAGCATTTCTTTCAATAATAATTTAGTTTAATCTAAACTAAAGCTTAAACATAAAATTAAAAAGTCAAATCTTAGAATCAATAGGTAGAATATTTTTAGGGCAGAGGGTATATGTTTTGTGCCTATGGCTCAGGGGGTGGGGGTACTTATGTGTCTAATAAAGAGTGGACAAATAACGAATAAATAAGGCAAATTTAAATATCTCAAAATTGAAACATGGCTGCTTTCATGTTTATAAATATAAATAAAAAATGATAATGCAAATATATATAAATAAAAATAATAATGTAATTAAATAAAATATTCCTATCCATTACAATAAAGACCTTTTATTAATATATATATATATATATATATATATATATATATATATATATTTCCCTCCTGTTATGCTGAGAGAGAGAGAGAGAAACAATAGTGAGGCAGTGTTGACTTCATTCTCTTTGCCACCAATTATTAAACTTTACTACTAGTTATGAAAGCTTTTACTTAATGTTTGCTCTTTAACGTTTCCTTATTTTATTTTTTTACAATAATCATGTTGTCAAGTAGTGAAGAATATATATATATCCCTTCTGTCACGCTTGGGGAGGGGATTCCTTATGTCTTAATGTAAGATCTACAATATTAAGTACATCAATTTATATGTTGTCATCGTTTTAGATGGCATATTGATATATTTTGCCTTCATTTTTGATGGCACAGACCCACTCGTGTAATTAATAAAATAATAGTGTAAATAAAATATAATTAAATAATAATGTAAAGTAATATAAATATATAGAATAATAATAAAAATAGATTAATAGACTGCCATGTCTACTTCCAAGAATTTGCATTGTGGCTTGGAATGAGAAGTTGGAAAGCAGAATTTGAAATCCAGTTGAATTCTGTTGCATTCATTTACATGCAAATACCCTTGGGAAAGGTATTAATCCATCTCGAGGAGGAAAAGGTTTACATAGGGTCAACACCCCTACCTGTAAAAAAGACAAGTTACAGAAACATCGAAAATAACCCCCCCCACCCCCAACCAATGGCCTATGCTCCACTGGGAGTGATGGGGGTTTAGGATGTCTATTTCAAACACAAACTATCCAATACATTAGATACTTTGAAAGAAGAGAGGATGTGACTTGCTTAAATTTATTTCTGTAATCTTTGTATTTAATTGGAGACAATGGAAACATGATTCTTCAGAAGGTTGCTTAAAATATCGCAAATAAATTACAAAGAAGTCTTAAGAAAAATAGAAACAAGACGGACACTAAAAATTAGAATCAGAAAGTGAGAGCTAAAATTTCTAGGACACATAATGAGAAAAGAGAATTTTGAAAATTAAACACCCACAGGACATAGGAGTTATTTACCTGGCAAGATTATGTGAATGGATCACACAACAGAGTGATGATTTTCTAAGCGTAGTTTAAATGTGGTATGAGGCCAAAAGTATAGGACAACAATTGAGGATCAATCTCACTACTAAGTCATAATTGTGCTAGCGAGACAAGATTGCTCCAAATGACAGAACAGAGTGGTTTGATTTGATCGATTAGTTTTCTATGGTTTATCAACCCTGTTCAGGTTATTCAAAGCCAGAAATTATTTTTAGATTATAAGAATTTTTTTTTCTTTTTAGAGATAATGATTTAGTGATACAATTTTTAATTAACCTATAGCTTGTCGGGGGGAAGAGGCAGGTTCATACATTTTCCAAGGATATTTGCACAAAAGTGAATATAATAAATCCAACTAGAATTGGAACTTGGCTCTCTGATTAACAATTCTGAGCCATTATTCATTACACCACCCACACATCAGTGGTCACCCATCAAGGTACTGACCAGACAACGTTGCTTAACTTTGGTGACTGTATAGAGAACTGATCTTTTACCATGATGTAGCCATAAGCCAACAGAGAGACGGAGGAATGGTAAAAAGACAAACATTATTAAAGCTACAAAAGATAGGAATTATTTAGATTGTTCAAACAGTTGTCCTCATCTTTATTGCTATATTCACAATGTTTCAGCCATTGTACGTTTTGACCTTCTTCAGGTGATTAGGATTTCAAAGTGAACCCTTTGTTTTGATCACTTGGATAGCTTGTTCACATTTCATGAGTCATGTCTTAGTTATCTCCCTTTAACATGACTCTCTAAGTTTTTGTTCACCAATGCTGTAGCCAGGTATTGAACTCATGACTCTTTCAAAATAAAGGGTTCAGTTTGAAATTTCAATCACCTGAAGAAGGTTGGAACATACAACAGCCAAAATGTTGTGAATATGGTAATAAAGATGAGGAGAACAGTCCAAACAATGTAAATATTTACAATAACTCATCTTAAAAAATATAGACAAATATTAAAGAATAGAAAGTTGTGGAGAGCTATGATCACCAACATCCTGAAGGCAGATAGCACATAAGAGATTTCAAGCTCAGAATAAAGAATCTGAGAGACCAGCATTAACATTTGCATATGCCATTGCTAATTAGCCACATCTGTGAAGACATCTGTGAAGACATCTGTGAAGACATCTGTGAAGACATCATGTGTGTCACAAGTGCAACAACACAAATAATATAAAGAGAAGGTAATGACAAATAGCAATGGAATTTTTAATAGTAAAACAAGAGATTTTATTTTAATTTTAGTGATTTAGTTGGAGGCTAAAAAGTATAAACAAAAGTTTACTGGCAAGAATCTAAAAATACTTTAAAAAGAAAATAATTTCAGTTGGAAGTTGAGTTTTTGTGGTATAATTTACATCAACAAATGATAGTAAATAGACTGCTTTGAAGGAGGATTTCTGCAGCAACTGACTTTGCCAGCCAACTCAATTTGGGGACCAACCAACCAAATATCAAAATGAAAGACCTTCACTTTGTAATGTCATTCGAGCACATCAATGAGTTCTTTGAAGTCTTTTATCTAAATAATCCAGAACTTGTAAAGGTTTTTTCATAAATATAGATTCTCTTAACAGTATTGACAACTAAAATTATCCTGATCACATTCTCTTACTTCTTTGACTGTATCATCTCATTTTCTCCCTTATCCCTTCTAATCTTCATGATTTTTGTTACGCATTTTCATTTATGCTTGCTTTTCAAGTTTTTGATGTCTCCTGATATACAACCAACCTTTTACTTTTGAAGCCTCCACTTCTCTCTCTATAGATATGTATATATTTTTCTTTCCCTGGTTTTTTTCTCATTTTTTTTTCCTTCCTTTCTCCCCCAATCCCATCGTACATAATATTTTTATATCGATTTTTCAGTCAGAAAACATAATTGATTCCAATTCAGAAAACACAAGGATCATGCAGATACTACACACTGATCCTAGATAGAAAATAAAAAACAAGCAGAATAATAGTACCAATTACCTGAAATATCAGATTCACTCTCTGACTCTGACAAAGGTTTTTGAAGCAAAGTTGGTTCAAACTTTATATTCTTCACATGACGCAGACGTCGTTGGATTTCTTTCTGAAGTCTCTAACAAAAATAAAAACAACATTCCAAATTATAAAGACAAGAAAAATTTACCAAAACTCTTAACTTTAAGCAGACTAAAAATTCAGAAATTGTCAAATTGTAGTTACGATTTTTTAATCCGGTGACTAACAATAAATTATTTCACAACCTTTGACCTCCAACAAAATGGCTTTAAAGATCTTACTCATTAATTTATAAGCTTTACTTCATTTGGATATATGAACTTAAAATATTAGATAAAAAAAAATATTTGTATCTAAAGCTCTACTGAAAGATGAAGAGACAATTGCTGACAATGGAAATACGGTACTTCAGAAGGATGATAAAAATATTATGGAGTGGAGCAGATAAATGACAAAAAAAATATAGAAACTAGAAGGAGACTTAAAACTAGATTCAGAAAGTGACAGCTAAAATTTCTGAGACACATAATGAGAAAAGAGGGTTTGGAAAATTAAACACCCACAGGACATGGGAGTCATCTACCTGACAAGATTATGTGAATGGATGACACAACAGTGATGATATTTTTAAGCATAGCTTAGATGTGGCACAAGGCTAAAAGTATAGGGTACCAAATGAGGATTGAACTCACTATGCAGTCTTAAGTGTGTTAGTGAGATAAACTTGCTAGCCATTCCATACCATCAAAAGGGCCCAAAGAGGATCAAACAATTTAATTTACAAACATTGCATTAAAAGAAATCACCAAAACTAAAAGCACAAAAGATATAATAATGAGAACAAATATAGCCATTTTTGGACAGAGTCCTTTCAATAACAGCCAATAACATTAAGCAAAGGATATAAAAACTAGTCTATTTTACATTGTTATAAAGCTGCTTATTATGACCACTTTTGAGACAATAACTGGCTGATAACATTAAGTTAAAAAAATATAAAAATAAGCAATTATGAAATAGTTTCCATCAGTATACAAGGTTGAAAAAGTTGTATTTGCTAAAATATATTTAAATTGAGAAATATTTAGAAATATTACATTAAATTCAAAGCTTGAAATAGACAATAGGTCCTGGATAAGTTCTTCTGAGGGGTAGTGCCCTACTCCAATAGTCTTATAAAGCCTATGTCATAGAGGTCAGCAAATATATCATCTGTACATTAAAGAAAACAAAAAAAAAGAAAGAAAGAGCAAGAGAGAATGAGAAAGATCTTTACCAAAACATGCCAGAAAACTGGTTTTACAAGCAGATGAGAGAACCAATATACATACTTTTGGTATCCCAGTTCCAATGGCTATATGTGGCCTGCGAGCAGATCTGATGGTGAGACGAGATATTTGTCTTTTTGTGATGAAAAATAACATGATAAACACCTGAAAAGAAAATACTGACAATTAAGTCTTCCAATTCGGAAAATGACAACAAATATCTCCAGACAGGATTTTTTAAACTAAGATACTCATCTTAATCATTTTCTACAGATTGACACCAAGATTTTATGAGTAAATAACTTAATCCTTAAATGACTGCTTGAGACAGGACCCAAAATTAAGGGTGTCTTGTGGTTTTAGGGATGACAAAATATTAGTTTGGAATGACTGGTTCAGCTTTAGAGAATTATCTAAAATTTTTAATTGAAATTTGTTTATTCTAAAAGCAACTCATTTCTTTAAAAAAAAAAAAAAAAAAAATAATAATTCTTACTTTTCACCAATAGTTTTGTGTGCATTTTAAAAAATGAAACGCACATAAAACATAAGTGCTTCTTTTTAAAAGTGGCGAATGAAGACTGAACATTGGAAGACTTAAATTTACATACATATCATAGGTGCTAATAATATCATGTTGGGTAAGTTACCAGATAAGGGGTGTGCTATGAAAGAAATATTCTCCCCATTATGGGCATTATTATTATATCATAGATATAATAACACCTTATTTCACCAACAGAACAGAGTAGCTGAAAGAAAAGGAATGACAAACATGCTTTGTTCTTACAGAGAGTTTTATGCCACTAAGTCATACACAAAATTAGATATACAGATTTATACATGTCCCACACAGAGAAACTATAACATATATGCAACAACAGAGTGAAAAGAACAAAAAGATAGGGTCTTACTTATAATAATTTCCAAAGGAAATTGGAGCTGCTGGAAATACTTCTGATTTCTGAAAAAGCTATATTTAGGATTGTGGATTCAAGCAAGCTTGATTTATTTGCTATGTTACTAGTAAAAGCATATTCTGCAAACAGGGAAACGGCAAGTCATGAGTCTTTCCTAAATTGAGGACTGCAAGCTAGAGATTGTTTCTAAATCTGGTGAAAATATATTTCCATAGGAAAACAACACCATGGTCTTATAAGTTACGCAACATGACAGCTGGTTGACTCAGGCAGAGGCAATTGCTCAGTTTGATTCCTTGAAGGTGACCAACTGACTAGCCAATTTCATCACTCTATGAAGTAATGTCACTAAGCGGCTGTCACATGACCCACTTGATTTCATTTCGACCAAAGAGAGATAATAACCTTGTGTCCCTATACATTATATATATATATATATATATATATATATAGAGAGAGAGAGCCAGGATTGATCACACACTAGGTAAGGCAAGTCCTGCCAGACAAAATATTTCTGACAATGATTTAAGGCAAGATTTTACAAGGACGAATATTCTTCCCAATGCCAACCTCAGATACCCACAGTAGTTCAAGTACACCAAGTGCTTTTATCGAGACATAATCTCTAGGAAGCCTACCAATCAAGTCTTGCAACTCCATCTTAACCTTCATATATATATATATATATATATATATATATATATAGATAGATAGATAGATAGATAGATAGATATAGTTGAATATGTGGAGTGAAATCTGACAAGAGGAATAGAACAGGTAGGAAAAAGTGTCTTTAATCAAACACGTTTCACTTTAAAAAAATCTTTGCAGAAGGCTTATTAAAGACAAATGATTTTAAATTTTTTTTTTAAATCTAAAGTATAAGTATAAAAAATCAAAAGGTATAAGTTTTTTCTACATTTAAAAATTATCATCTATCGCTTTATTACACAACACGTATCTGACCAATGAAATCAAAACTCAACCTACAGTCTCTTTGGAGTTTTAAAAACTTTTTACATCATTTGTCTTTAAAAAATCTCTGAAGAAGCTTGTTAAAGTGAAACATGTTATATTAAAGACAGTTTTTTCGTATCTGTTCTCCAATTGTATATATATATATATATATATAAAAACGCACGGATACCACACCACAACACATGGATGTGCATTGTGGTGCGGTGGATGTCGGCTTGGAGGGGGAAATCGGTGAGTCGAGTTCCAATTTCAGTCGAGCACACTGCATTCACTTGCGCACTAGTACCCTTGGGAAAGGTATTAATCCGTCCGTTCCCTCCAATTATGGGTTAAATAATTGAGGTCTGCTGTTCATGCGATCTGTGGCAGATTTCTGCACCGATTGTTTGTTATCAGCAGTTCCAAAAAGTGTGGATGGTACTACACAATGCCTTCATCACTATAAACAAATCTCTGTGTGGATGTCTTACTAAGGTTAGACCCTCATACATCGAAATCAATGGGAGAGTCCATAATATATATATATATATATAAAATAGTGGGTGATATACATAACTAAAGCACTGTCTCCATTATTTCCTTATGAAAATCATCCCACAAAATAGACACACAAGGTTTCCATAGATGATAAATTGTCCAAAATAGCAACAAGAAAAAGCATTGATAGCAAAAGATACTTACAAGCAGGCCAAAAAAAATGATGATGACCATATTAACGAAAGACAGTTCTTCAATCATTTTGATGTTTTTTACAAATCCCTGATCCAACAATAAAGAATAAAGACCAAGTGGTCTAAAATGGTCAGTTAAACAAATGTGAGCAGATTAAATCCACTTCCTTTTGTGCTGCAATCAACATTGTCTTCCAGCTGAAATTTTAAAAATGAAAACATGAAAGAAAAAGCAGAACAAAAATAGAAAAAACTTTTTTTATTTTGTCACTCATCATGTGACAAGTAGGACCCAAACAAATAAAGTCAAAATTTCTTTCACATATTCGAATGATTACATATACACAACAATGGCATCCCAGATTTTCAGGAACCGATTCTATAAATGCAAATAACATTTAGGAACCTGTTCTGCTTATTTTCTTTTCAGTCCAAGAAATGGAAACAAATCACTTTATAGTATCAAAAAGGAACAACTTTGATAGTTTAATAAAAAAAACATTTAAGATATTTCCAGATTAAAATTCTGTTCTCAACATATTTCTGTTCAGAAGTATGAAGCTTTTTGACTCTAGTGTCATCAGTTGTGTTATGGTTTCTTAGCCACATTCAAACTTAAATCGCTGCAGTCCCAAAAGCCAATGGAAGACCTATCAAATTTATGACTAGAAGATTTGCCACATTTTTAACTTCAAGACAATTTCATTTGTCAGAATAAATTATGTTCACCACAGAAAACCTTCTTTCAGACTCAGCAGAACTTACAGCAATGATGTTAGCTATTTAGCTATTATATATCAACTAGTAATATGTAAGCTTATTTTCAGACAATCCAACAGTTTGCTAAGCTTTCATAATTTTAATTGGTTGGTGTGAACAGGTCACCACTGCCTATGCACTCATCGATAAATGAAAAAATACTTAACATATCTTCAATATAATTGCCTTCTTTATCAGTGCACTTAATTTCAAAGTGAATATTACTCACAGTACTTGAACATTCTACATTGAAAATTTCAAATCATAATGTTTCAGGCTACAAACTTACTGATCTACTCTTCTTTCTGGTGAAAAGGAAAGGAGGTCATTATTTTTTTTTTAATCCTTTCACCCCAAGCAAGACAGGAAAGCCACTAAAACATAAATTATTACAGGTGTATTTTAGCAATTGTTTTATTTGAATCTCTGGTCTATTGAGACATGATTTTAGCTTTTCTTATCCTTTACCCCTGAATCATTCCTCCACCATCACCAAGCATAAATTATTTTCTGCAATATCAAAGTTGATTATTTCTGGTGAGAAGAGAAAACAAATTAAAGATCAAGTTGTTTTAACTAAAATTTGTTTCATCAAATTTTAGTATTCAGTTTGTATGATTGAATTGAAAAGGGATTGTCAAGAAGAAAGGCAAGCATTATCGAAAGAATATGATTTTATGCATAAAAAGGTTTTTTTTTTAAATTTAAGTCTTTGTTCTGAGTTAAAAGTAAAAGTGAATCAAAACAGCCTTTCAACTCAGACTTCTGTCATCAATATTTTATCCAACAGAAATATACATAAAACATTTGTATTGGACAAACAAAATACAGATAATTCTTCAAGTAAGGTATTGATTTGACACCATATTTTTTTTTCAATTATTTCACCCGAAGCAAGGCAGAACCACCATTAGTGTGCAAGGGGTTACAGTGAGAGAAAAGATTGGAAACAGTGGGCATTAAAGAAAGAATAAAAAATGCCAATCTAGTAGAATGCTTAAATTCATGTGATCAGGGCATCAGGTAAAAAAGCTTGTCAGAGCAGTTGAGATGAAAGTATTTGTAGAAAAGACAGAGGGAAGCCATGTCACGACAATGAGAAAGTGACTTTAGTTGAGATGCCAAGTCAGGACCGATTACATTGCAGATCCTTCTTTATATTTTGTTGAGAAAATAGAGATAAATAGCAGGAACACTTAACCAGATATGGCAACAGTATTCGATGCATGGACAAACGGTAGATTTATAAATGTGCAAGATAGATTCTGAAAAGAAAAACTTTATAGCCTGATGCAGCTATAAATTCAATGGATTTATTTTACTTCAGGCTGGTTGAAAAAAAAAAAAAAAAAAAAAAAAAGGGAGCTCAATGAGGTGCATTGCTCTCAAGGAGAAATGCATTAGCCATGCTGCTGACTAGCAGGAAAGTTTTTTTATGCATTAAAATTTACAAACTATTTCCTGACCCAGTTAGCCATTTATATTATGAACAGGACCCCACCTTCTGAAATGAGAGAAAAAAATATCTGTATTTTTTAAGTAAGCTGAAAATCTAGCTATTTCTAGATCAAGGGCAACCCAAAGAATCCCTTTTCTTTCATTGCTACGTTTTGGTAGGGGTAGGCACAACTCTTATTTCTGGATTTCACCACTTATCATCATTCTCTTTGTTGCTGAGTGCTTAACAGAGAGGTGTTGAGTACCATTTTTAAAGTCTCTGGTATGACTTGCCTGGGAATCCAACCCATAACCTCCCGCACTGTAGGCAAGTACTCTACTACTGCGCTACAGGGTTTGCCTTTAGAATTTAATCAATGCTATCTATAAAAATATTTCTAATATTACATGTCAATCAATATTTATACAAGTTGCTTTGAATATTTTAAATGATTGCTTTGAAATGGATCCATTCACAAAAATAAATAAATACAAACTATATTTACTAATCATAAATATATGCATCATGTTGCAATAGATATAGGCTCAGAACAAGAAATTGAAAAACCGAATGAGTTCCAGTTGAATTTGTTGCATTCACTTACACACAAATACTCTTGGGAAAGGTATTAATCCAGTTCTTCTCCCTCCAGTTATGGGTTAAATAGCAGGATATACTGGGTTCTATAGCCTAGGTTGACAACCAGTCTACCACAGAAAGAAATAGAAAAAAAAAATGAAAACCAATTGCGGGTAAAACTTCTGCCTCAGCAGTCATGTTCTGAAAGTCATGATCACCCAGGCATGTATCATGTATGGCACTTGACTGACTGACAATCCAGCTGTTTTTGTGTGTGTGTGTATGTGTGTGGGTGGGTGGGTGTATAAAATATGTTCCAATTTTTGTAAATACAGATGTCTATACGTTTTCATAATGTAAGAGTGATAACTATAGTAAATTTAAAGACAAAGTACCTAAAATTCAATAAAACATTACATAGAATATTTTCTTAAACTTTTAAGATTACTCAGTAGTGAAAAAATTACAGAAAAAGTGTTCACATCATATTCACCAAGTAATTTTTACAGATATGTCCCCATTAGGAAAACTTTATTTGAATTTCCACAATCATCAAACTGTTAAAAAAATAAATAAATACTTCATAAAAACACCCACTTCTGTGTTTAAAAAAAATAAAAAATAAAGATATTTTAAAGCTAAAAATTATTTCAAATCAGGTTGATTAAACTTTAAATTAGATAATCTTTGAGCAATAAAGTTTCAGAAAAGAATTTTTATTTTTCAAAGATTACTTTAAAAAAAGAGAATTGTAAATTACAGCTGAAAACCAGCTTCTTTTAGGTACCTCCAAGTGCAATGCAAAACGATGTCTAAGGTAATTTAAAATAAAATAAAAAGTGAAAAATATTTGTTTTAAACTTTTTTGTTTTCTTATTTCAAACTTATATAAGCTTAAAAAAAACTTCCGATAATCAAAAAAAATACTTTGCTTTGCTGCATTTCAAAACAAATTTATATTGACTGGATTAATGAGGTAATGTTTTTTTTTATCGTTATTTTAATTTCAAATTAATTTATAATCTTGGGTGATTTTTTCATATATTACTTATCAATTAAGCACAACAAATTACTTTTTCTTTTCTTTTTTTAAATCGCAAAGTATGAGTATATTTTTTTGTTTTGGCTTCCATATATATCAATTTCTCTCATGAATTTTTACTTAGCAAACTGAAACCCTCCTAAATTTTGAATATTCGTTGTCTAGTAGTAAAATAAAAAAATATATACAGTAGCGAGCATAAAGATCAGAACAATGTTAAGAAAAAGTTTAAATGTGAAATGACTTTTTATTTTAAAACTTCATAGAACATTTTATCAAGGAAAAATAAGGATATAAAGGTAAATTCCAAAATATAAAGTTAAATAAACTTATTTTGATAAAGTTATATGAATAATTATATAACATTCAGAAAAAATAGATGATCAAAAACATCAGAATGATTAACAAAATCATACTATTAAAATGGATACATCATATCCAAATGAAAATAGCGTTCATAATTCATTAGTACTTGATGTATAAACCTTTACTTTCAATAACAGCTTGACATCTTTTGCTACATGAGCGAATTAATGTCTTGCATTCATTAACAGATATTTTCTCCCATTCTCCTTTCAAATTAGTCCATAGTTCTTCGATGTTTGTTGGATTATTTTCTTTAACTCTTTCATTTAGTAACTTCCAAACATTCTCAATAGGATTCATGTCTGGGCTTTCAGCAGGCCACTCCATAACAGTAACATCTTCCTCAGAAAGAAATGTCTTAACAGACTCCGCTGTGTGACATGGTGCATTATCGTGCATAAATACAGCTGGTTGATTAATTGCAGTTCTCAAATGAGGTACAACGTGTTTCTTCAATATCTCTTTATATACAGTTGTGTTAATTTTATCATGTAACCGAACAAGAGGTCCTGTACCAGCAGCTGAAATCATGCCAAACACCATCACACTTCCTCCTTCAAATTTAACACTGCTTTTAGTGCACTGAGGCAAATATCGTTCCTTAGGACTGAGTTGAATTAACCTTCTCCCGTCACAACCGAACAGGTTAAACTTTGACTCATCGCTGAAATGAACACAATCCCACTGTTCTTTTGTCCATATGGCGTGTTGAGTGGCAAATTTCAATCGGTTCATTTGATTATTTTTAGAAATGTAAGGTTTTGTAGAGGCTACTCGACTGTACAGATTTATTTCGTTAAGTCTTCGGGAAATAGTGTGCCTTGATATTTTAATGCTAAGCTTAGCATTAGCTCTTTTAGAGATAGCGGTTGCTGTCGCAAATCGATTTTTTTTCAATTCTTTACCAATCCATCTGTCTTCCCTTGCAGTAGTTTTCCTAGGCCTGCCAGGTGGTTTCTTGGCTTCACATGACCCAGTTTCCTCAACTTTTCTTAAAATACTATGAATAACACTTTTAGATTTCCCCACACTCTTTGAAATATCCCCAATCGAGAGTTTATCTTCATTACGTAACTTGACTATCAGTTTTCTAAGTTCCAATGACGTCACAGATTTTTTCGCCATGTTTACAATGCAACAGCAGCAAAGAGCCGGTGTCATTTAGTAAAATACCCGATTTTATATTCTTACCTTAAAAAATTTTCAATAATGTAAAATAATTATTAAATTTTATGGATTTATTTTAATCGTTCTAATGTTTATGATCATTTTTTTTTTTTTCGAATATTATATTCTTATAACTTTATCAAAATAAGTTTATTGAGCTTTATATTTTGGAATTATTTACCTTCCTTATTTTTCCTTAAAATGTTCTATGAAGCTTTAAAATAAGAAACTTATTTCACATTTAGACTTTCTTAAGATCGTTCTGATCTTTATGCTCGCTACTGTGTATACCTGGTCGCAGTGTCTATTGTAAAAAAAAAAAAAAAAATCCACCAAAAGGTACTAGACCGGAATAGCAACGGTAGTACTAACGAAATTTTACCTTATAAATTTTTCACCATATATATACGAATAACAAGTAGTTAATTTATAAAACAAAAAAAGAAAAATAATTAAATTTAAATAACTTCATATTAATAATAATAACTGATAAAAAACATCAATAATTTTTTACAGAACAGGAAGCAAAAAAAATATCGAAATCCTTTGAAAAATGTAAAAAACACTTAAATAAAAATAAATATGAAAAAAAATTTTTAATCAAAAATTCCTTTTAAAAACAAACTGCATTTTTTTTTTAACAAAGAAACGTCATTTTTAGTGTATCTCAGATTTTACAAGTATTCGACTGAACTGATAGCCGAAAACATGATGAAATTAAAACAAAAGCCTACTCTGAATTTTAAAATAAAATACCCGAGTTCGAATTCCAATGAAATTGACAAATAAACCTAAAAGTAAAACGATACACCCTCTTTTCGAGAATAATAAATATAATTTTGAATATAGTTTAAACAGAATATACACATGTAATTCTCTATCAGATTTTTTCCTTGCCCAATATTACAATAAACGTAGACATAAACAAAAAAGTATATTTTTTATTTTTAAAATTAGAGAAGATACCTTTTTTTAATGTTTAAAAAGTTTAAGAAGGAACTAGAATGGATATATTATTTCTAAATATTTAAAATGTTTAAACACATATATCGACCCTACTTAAAAGTAATTAAGAAAATAATTATTACTATCATTTATAAAAACAAGAAAAATATTAAACAAAAAAGTAAGGGCAAAACTAGGTTTACCTGATTTTAACAGCAATATGGCGATGTGGATTACTTCCCCTTTGACTTCCGTTTGAAATGTCGTGGCTCATCCAGTAATAATGACACTTGAACCACTTCTGGTTAATTTAACTCAGTATCAGGGCTAACTAAGTAAAGGTGTTTCTGCTCACACTTTAGAGTCAATTTTTTGTAACATTGTTATTTTATTCTAGTCAGCTTTATAGTTTAAAAATTTCGAGTAATGCAGATTTAAATCTCACCTTTTTCCTTCTTAACTCAGTGTTTATATAAAAAAAAATAAAAAACATCTTTTCTCTTTTAAATTCATGAAAAAATCTACTTTATGTTGGTTTGTTACTCCGTATTTGAATCAACAAAAGTATATCAATTCTTCATCTCAAACAAAATTATCAAAAATGGTATTAATATCGTAATAACCAAATATCAAATTTTTTTTTTAATTCTCTAAAAAACAGACATGGCGATCATCTGCATTTTGTGAGTTCACTATTTGGAACAGTTAATGAAATATTTGGTATTCTATGCTCACACTCAGTTGGAATGAACAACAAAAAAAACAAGCAAGGTGCCACAAAATAATATTGTCAAGTAAACCATGTGTGTGGGAACAGAATATTCGAATTAAAAAGAAAATTTAATGCCAAATATAATGTCCACAATGTTCAATGGAAAAACAATACAAAAAGTAATGTTTTGTAGAAAAATAAAAAGAATAATCATATATTTCAAATTTCATATATACACAATAAAGAGACAATTGATATTTTTAGTGTACTATTTGTTAGGGTAGTAATATGCCTTCAAAGTTCAAATAGTTCAAGTAAAATGTGATTTGTGAAGTTAAGATAAGTCTGTTTCGCAATGTGTGAGAACAATAGTAGTAACATCCAGATATGAAGTCTTTGTCTTTCTTTGGCAAAGAAAAGCTAAATGCTGTTGTATGTAGCTGATGGGTCATCTTGAATGTGAATTGAAAGCAGATATGAATTGTTTTTGTTCTTTCTTTCTTTGTTGACAGTATGTGAAGAAGAAAAGGAAATAAAAAATGCAGCATGAAAGAGGTGATGTGATTGTTTTGGGAAAAAATAGAAAGAAATACTCAGAGAAAAAACTACTTATCATCGTTAATTTTGAGGGGTTAGCTGAAATGTGTTGTTGTTGTTGTCTTAGCATCTGTTTGTGTTCTCTGACTGGTTGACTTGACTGGCAGACTGCTATGTGAATAAATAACTGATTCAGTTACATGATTGGCTCCAAATGCAAACTTATTTTTTGGGTGGCAAGAACTATAAACAGGGGTCATTGAAAGTTCAATTTGTTTTTAGTACAATCAGTAACTTAATTTATTTTGGATCTTATTTTTGTAGTATTTTGTACCGAAATTTGTTTTTAGTGATTCTGATCCGATTTTATGTGTGTGCATATCTTTTTTGGCTTCAGCTATTCACTGTAAAATATAAAATTTTGCATATATGTTAAAGTGGTTAATAGAGGGCTAAATTAGTTTTTTGGTGATGGCATATTATGTGATTTACATGCCATTGTGATGTACAGCTTAAATCTAGTCAGGCTTGTGATCTACACATTCAAACTTTATGTTGTAAATATGCAATTCTGATCAGAACAGTGAGTTACGAATAAAAAATGTGTAGTTTTATACAAAGGCAGATGGTAATTTTCAAAGAAGGCAGCTTTAATTGAAATCTGAACTTGTCATATGCTCTCCAAGTAATTTGACCTCAGCATGTCTCTTAGAATATTTCTGAAATGTAGATGCCACTTTTTTACTAGTATTTATTTATTTATTTATTTATTTATTTATTTATAATAATCATTTCATCCCAAGCAAGGCAGGACTACCACTGATATGCAGTGGGTTACAGTAAGAGAAAAAAATCAATGTACAGAGAATGTCGAAGAAACAATAAGAGAATAATGGAAATCAAGTAGATAGAAGATGGCAATTGATGTTGCATTTAAACTTTTGGACATTGTATTGATCAGGGAAGCAAGCAAACTGTAGGGTGTTTCACAAAAGGGAAGTATGAGGAAAGAAACTGTTAGATTATGGTGGGTAAGTGCTAATCTTCAAAGAAGGCAGATTTAACTGAAATACGAACTTGTCAGAGAGATGAAGGGATTGCATCTTAGTTCTAAGCTTGCATTTTGGAAACTTTAGACATTGTTTTAGATTACATACTATACCAGCACTGATTTTGTTTTTTTACTAATTGTTCACTTAAATGCAAGACCTAAGAGCCACTCAAGGTAAAGTCGTTTTACTAAAGGATTACTGAATCAGGTTGTCTGGGTATAAGAGAAAATTTTGAAAAGTGAAATTTTTTATGAGGATATGCAAGAAAAATATAAAACAATTCCTGATTCAATATTTTTTCTCTGATCTCAGGACTGTAAAATTTTTTGTTTTGATTTTAATATACACATTTTTATGATTGCTTGTGCTTATGTCAGGGAAAGATTCTCTGAGTCACTGTTTGAATAGACAAAATGAGAGGAAAGATTGTTGTGATGTTTAATAATGATATTTATTTGAATGTAAAATACACAAATTATATCTGTAATTACTTATCATGAAATGAATGTTAGAAAGTTTTTCCCATTGACTGTAAGGAAATGAATGTTAATAGTCTTCCAGTGAGGAAGATAAAGAAAGTGTGTTAGGAGACAAGACCAATAGAGAGAAAGTGTGTTACTGTTAGGAGACAAAATAAAGAGATAAAGTGGGTTAGAAGACAAGATCAAGAGAGAGAATGTGAATTTGGAGACAAGATCAAAAGAGGCCACTGCTGGTTTTATGAGAAAGATGAGCAGACTTGTGTCCCTTGACTGTTGCCAGTTCTAGTGTGGTGAATACAAAACATAATAATAATAATAATAATAACTTTCTTTTCTTCATTGTTTGCAAATTCACAAAGTGTAAAAACCTATTTTTGACCAACAGAAAAAAAAAATGGCCTCCATGCTGAGAAAAGATCAAGGAAAATTTTGCGAGCAAATATGAATTATTTTCTAACCATTGAAAAGAGAGCAATTTGCAGAAAACAACAAATTGAACTTTTAATGACCCATGTCATGTTTCTTCCTACCCCAAAGTGGGTGTCGGCTTGAGCTGAGTTGGTTACATATTTCACGTTTTTTGATTGGTCAGTCAGAGAGACAAGGGAGTAAAAAACAAAGAGAACACAATGTAGCAAGAAAATAATCAGGCTGCCTCCATGGTGTCCTACATTTGCACCTTCTCACCTCTCTCTTGCTGTTTTCTTTATCTCTCCTTTTCCACCTCACCTACTCACTGTACACAACAGAAAAAGAACAAGCTATTACTACTACTTTGATGATACAATCAGCAAAAACATAGACTTATGTCTTTATTTATACAAACTAAATTTTATATTTCATTAAAATGAATGAACACTTAATTCTTTAAACTTTTCATTACATTTTCTCATAGAATATTTTACAGTTAATAATTTCATACCTACAATTTGATATCATTCTGTTTGATAAATAAATCTTCATTTATCTATTCAAACGAGACAGTCTTATTCTCTCAACCTTCTGATCGGGAATAAATTGTGGGGTGTTCGATTATGTTTGACACAAGGCCAATTTAATAAACATGATCAAACTCCCTACTTCACTACTATTCACTCATCTTCCTACTGAGAAAAGATGTGAAAAGGTATCATTTAACATGGGGAACCAGAGCGAATACACTCAGGCTAATGGTCAAAATTTACCCAGCCCCATATGCACAAGTTAGGGCACACAGCTTGTCTGTTTCTCTCAGATGAGTCTTGGTTCGGGGACCGAGCCCCAACTGAGTCATTCTCTGCCCAAGGACAGAGAGCTTGACAGCTGCAAGCCAAACAGCTGACTGCTGTCAGTTCTTCTGCCAAGTTGAATGAATGTTTGGCATTTATAGTCTTGTGCAGGATCCAGAAGTTCATATGTATTCATCTTTGGGAGTGAATCCCATTGGCTACTTATTTTTATTAAATTGAAAACTTGAAGTAGGCTTGAAACATGAAAGACTGTGCAGAGCCTATGCACAGTATGTTCATTTTTGTCATTTGCTCCCCAGATTTTATATTCTTCACTTCTGTTTACTCTACACTTATTTTCTGGGATGAGACCAATACACTTTTTTGCATGTAAGGCATAAAAGGTTTTAGAAGCTAACGTTTCAATATGATGATTTTCTAGTTGCAGCTTAGATGTGGCACAAGGTATGAGGCACCCACTGATGATTGAACTCACTACTCAATTGTAATGATTCTAGGGAGACAAGCTTGTTAACCATTACACTGCATCACTGTGTCCAAATGTTTTGGCATGGAGCAGAAAATTAAGTATTCTTATTAAATTTATTTTGGAAAATTAACGGCTGTAAATAATCTTTTAGATAAATTAGCTCAATAAAATAGCATTTATAGACAGAGGCCAAGGCAATCCATAAGTCAAGGATTGCCTTGACTTAAGGATCAAGGATCACCTTGACTGAGGCCCAAAAGACAAATTTAGTCTTGTTTAAGTTTAACTCTCATCTATAGCAAAAACTTGAGGAACTGAAGATTTACAGCTCCCCAGAGCAACAACAAAAATGAGGACAATTGTTAGAATATAAATATTGGAAATAAAGATAACTTCTCATCCTAGAAATTAATTCCCTGTAGGCTACCTAGATTGATATACACCTGTGAATGGAAGCAACATTACAGGAATAAATATAACCATTGGCTCATACATGATACACATTTATGTTTTTCAGTAAAAATGGATGCATGAACATGGCCAGAGGGTACCAAAAAGTTGTGGCATCTATAACAATGAAAGATGAGAAAAACAATTCTAATATAAATTAATAGATTCTTTAGGACCCTACTTGCAGGTAAATAAAAAATTACTATTATATTTTGGCAAATATCATTAGCTTTATAAATATCAAATGCAACAACTTTTACATCTTAGCGACAATTTGATCATCGCACGTAATGTTTCTAAAGATTTTGAACAAACTAAGCATAAAAGAGGATCTGAGATTTAATTTGAAAATAACCAGCGTTGATTGGCTAATATATGTGAATATTTCAGTAACGTCTTTAGGTCTCAAAATGCACCAAATTCTGTGGAGCCTATCACGTGATAAAAAGTGTATAACTTCTTTAGCGTGAAGCTAAATCTTTCGTGAGGAACTTGAATTTGGAAGATGCAGGCTTCATGAACCTTTCCTGAACAATTCAAAACTTCAAGAAAACCATTTATCACATTCAAGAACAAACCTTTTCTCACTAAATCATCACTAAACCTTAACATGGAAGTAAAAGTTAAAAGTAATTTTTAACACCAACGTAAACTTTCATTTCAACAAAATTCAACAGTTGAAGTTTCAACACAAACAGACCTGCACATGAATATTCTTCTACCAAACATAATTTCATATATCAACATCTAACAAGATTGAAATCAACTTTGCATGAAACAAAATGCAAAAGCTTTCCACTTATTTACAAAACAATGAGAACATTCTATTTTAGCTACCAGCTACAACTAGATAACTTTTAATATTTAAATCCTTTGTTTACAAGATTTGTTGAAAAACATTTGAATATTATCGAACTACTATATACCAACAAGAAATCTATACAACAAACGTTCTATAACACCATATCCTGACCCCACTGGACCAACGTACTCCACAAGACCGGCTGTTAGTCCTGTATGGTCCAGTACTACAGGTTAGTAGCCTGCAGTTCCAAATGTTGATTGATGCCACCCTCCAGCCACATTGTGATTTTTGATCCTAGGGAACAGTTATCAGATCGTAGAAATCCAAAGATCCTCATTGGTCCACCTGCAAGTTCGTTGGGTAAGAATAGGGTTAACAGAGAAATAATACAATAAAATCAATTCAATTTTGGGAAGACAAAAGTTTTTATATATAAATACAAGCAAAAAAAATCCTTGTTGCAAAAAGTTGACTGTCTTTTGTATATGAACTATAACCAAACAAAGCAAAACACTTCAAATAATTTCAGTAAAGAAGAGACGTGGCTTTCGTTTAACCCTTTTTGGTCTGTCGCTGTACTTATTTCACTACCAATGTATAAAGGAATTCACTGACCATGTTGCATGAAGATTACAAATAACTTAAGTTTACTTCTTTGCTTGATTACAGCAGACACCTCCTCTCTTCAACACCTCCCGACTCAGTCTGACTGCAGTCGGACCTCAACTCTCCGTCTACTTATCATCATCTCTCTCTGAACCATCTCTCAGTGCTTCTGTCTGTGCTCACACAAATACGCGCATAAATAGAGGCCAGTGGTCTTAGAATTCAACCTGATTATTGACTTCTCCTTAGTTCGGCCACACCAACCCACTCTATGACATACTTTTAAAGTACAGTACAGTTTAAACTCTCCCAGGAATAAACAATTTACTTTTTCACTGATTGGTTTTTCGAGGTTTACAACAAAACGCTATTGTTTTATCACTCTGCTATTAATTATTCTGATGTTCTTTTTGTAAGCTACAGAGATCTTGTTTAATTTTAACCTTGATTCTTATAGTATCAACATCCATTTCTCTTTAAAAGTTTCAACTTATTACTATTTCATTAGTAATCTGGTATCCTTTGTATATTTACAAAAAGATTGTATTTCTAAATTAACATTTCAAAGTCTTTACATCATATCAGCATCTTAGTTATCGAGACGACTCTCTTTTACTTGGTGCTTTTGGTTTTACAGCGCGTCCTCCTTTATTATCGCCCCTACCACAATTCATTTGATTCAAAACTTTGTTAGTTTTTTTTTAATCATGTCACCCCAAGCAAAGCATTCCACTGCCACTATAGCGCAGGGGGTTACACAGGGCGATAGACGAGTTAGGATGTACATAGGGGGAGAGTTGGAGAGAATGAGAGGGTTAGTGTGTTAGGAGGTGTCTATTGACCTTAATTTACATTCATTATTGAAGATCTTCATAAAATCAAACTTGTTTTTTTAATGAACCAATTTTGCCATTGCAGTATAAAAACCATCCTTCCTAAATATTTGTCCAATGTTTCATGTATATCTGGATATAAAATCTTTGTTATTGAATCTTCTTTTCATTTTTGTGTGTTTATTCAATCATGTTCTTGTGCCTTACAAACAAAAACTAAATGTTTGTGGAGTTATTTTCACACAGCCCCCAAAAAATTTCTTCTGATAAATATAAATTTAACTCGAATATTCCTAACTCCGCTACAATCTACAAAGTTATGGTGGACCAGGTATATTTATTAGTGATTGGATTTGATTTGGTTCGGTTTGTTTATTTTAGTCCACCATAAGAAATCTTATATCATACAAGAATTAACTGAAATGCAAAAAGTAAAATTGCATATACCTGCAAAATGAGATCAGAATGACTGAAAACATTTTGGAAAAACCAGACCAAGGCATATTTCATAAGCCAGTATAAAAATTAAGATTCTGGATTCTGATTAGATAGAAAATAGTAAATATCAATTGACCTCAGTCAAATTTTCTTAACACCGAGAAAATGGGTATGCTGTTTGAGCCAATCACGACTAGATTCCACTTCTTAACCACTTAGACTAAACTATCACCCGGTTCACACTCCACCCACGTCTATTGAATAGGTGAAGAGGCTCACCCCTTGTTTCTTGTTTAGGATGTGGTTTCCGGCTTTCTCTTTTCCAATCTTTTCACTGTTTTCTTTTTTAAATTGGCGTAGATAGACTAAACTAACGCCCGGTTCACACTCCACCCACGTCTATTGAACAGATGAAGAGGCTCACCCCTTGTTCCTTGTTTAAGATTTGGTTTCCGGCTTTCTCTTTTCCAATCTTTTCACTGTTTTCTTTTTTTTTTAAATTGGAGTAGATAGACTAAACTATCGCCCAGTTCACACTCCACCCACGTCTATTGAACAAGTGAAGAGGCTCACCCCTTGTTCCTTGTTTAGGATGTGGTTTCCGGCTTTCTCTTTTCCAATCTTTTCTTTCCTACGTAGCCCCCTGCGCTTCAGTGGTGTTACCACCTTGCTCAGGGTGATATGATTAAAAAAAAAAAAAAAGAAGACAAACTTCTCTTGACCAGCCAAATCAGTCAGATGGAAGTGGTAATCTGATAAGGACCTCATTGCAATGTAAGGAAGAAATTTCAAGACGCCGACCCTGTCACGTCTCGTTGACATACATTCGTTCTTCCTCTCCTTCCAAAGTTCCTTTCTTCATCTTCACTCGCACACTGTCAAAGAAACAGCAACGACAACAAGATACTTCAACTGACTCCTAAAAACTAAAGTCCGATAAGTACAATTTCCTTTATTGCTTCACCTTCCTTTTCACTCTTTAGCCGGCCATAAAAAGGAACAGAACACAGACTTTATAAGTAACCTTTTAATCTGTCTACATACACACATTCTGCTATTATCAACAATAAGCTGGATTCATTTAACTCCTTACTACTATTTCTCTGGAACATTTAATTATGCTTATTTTCTCTTTGAACATTGTCTTCTTATACATTTGTTATTCTGTTTAGTTAATAAAATTTTACTTTAACATACAAAATGCAATATTTTATTCTTCCACATACCAACATCCAACCTTCTGATATTTTAAATTGTGGGGACTTCGGTAGTATTTGACACAAGGCCAATTTGACAAACATAGCCGAGACCCTACACGAGATAATTGTGTATTGAGTGGAATGGGGTTGTAGTCGTTGATGTTTTTGATGTAACTGCTCAGTGAAACGTTCATATCTTGTGTCTTCTTCTTCTTCTTCTTCGTGTCTTGCTTTACGCGAAAATCTTAGCAATGTCCTTTTTTCCTTTTACAAAATTTTTTAGGTGATAAAAATAAAAATAAAACATCAGTTAAAAAAATGGTAGTTTCGAAGTGTCAAATTTTATCTACGAAATCAGGATTTAAAATATTTCTTAATCTATTTTTCATTCTCAATTTTATTTCATTTTTGTAACGTATTCCAAATTTTTATCATTTGTTATAGAACTTTGTAAAAATTTAAGTTACTCCTAGTCCTAACACATGCTGCAGACTCCAAAGGAGGATCCTATAGTGTTATTTTGATTAACACTAACAGCAAGTGGAAAGTGTTAAAACCGCGGTATACAACAAATCATATATAACTTTTAAATCAAATCGTTGTTACATTTTTAACACGAGTTAGTTCTTTAAAGTTAAAAAGTTTATTCCGAGGTTTTTGCTCGACTCCCAGCTGACTTCCGTAAAAATTAATTTCGTTTAATTTTTCTATTCATTTAAAAAATATAAGGACATAAATACATTAATTATAATATTAATATTTTTTTAAAAATTACAAAAACATTTTTAAATGGTTTTGAAACCCACATTTTAAATTTAATCCTGTTGTGAGGCAAGGTGATCCTTAACGGTAAACATATAAGGATGGCCTTGATTATGGAAATAAATTGGCTTCTAATCAGGAAGGACGATAACTCTGATTGGAAACCTGTTACCATAGAAACAGGTGGGATTTTAAAAAATCTTTTTAAAGATATATAATAAAAATCTCATCAAATTATTACTATTTATAAAAGTAATTATTTCTAACATTATTGTATGAACAACTATCTTCAATAACTTAATGCATTCTACCGACAGACTTCCGCTTCTCAAAAAAAAAAAAAAAAAATATGTGTTGCTATGGAAACGGATAACTAAAATTAATTGCTGGAGATTTTTTTTTCACAGAAACTAAAAAAATATTATTAATTTGCAATTAATTTTCCAGTAAGTTAAAAAATTTTTGGAACTTTTTCATAATTTAAAAAATGCAACTGATTACGTGATACTACCTTCAAGGCTTTGTTTTCACTTTTAAGTTTTAAGCCACAACAATACAAACGTTTCTCGTTTTTTATGCAGGTGTTTTCATAATGACACGTGCCTGATTGTAATTAGGAAAAAAATACATTGTCTTTGTCTTTACTTACTTTCCAATTTACAACAATGTCTTTCACACCATGCGTTATTTATTATAAAGATGTGAGCGAAAATTTGATTTTTTGTACTTTAAAAAATAATTTTTAATGTAATTTCTTTTCTAATTTAATTTCTGACATGTAATTTGTTGTCTATTCACAAGTTGTACAATTTATTCATTATTTAAGTTACACAGATCAATTATTTTCCTTTCTTTAGCCTTTTCTTTTATATAATTTCAAAAAAAAAAAGATTAAGAAAAAACAAAACTAAACAAAAAAAAACAAAAAAAAAACGTTAAAATGCCTTTAAACCGTTTTATGAAAAGTCCACCGTCTTTTAATGACAAAAAAAGAGTTGTGGCTAACAGATATGAAATTACACAAAAACTTGGGGCCGGACAATTTGGAACAGCTTTTTTATGTTCAGACAGAGAAGAAGAAGGAAAAGGGTCAGTATTACTTTCATTATTCATTAAAAAAATATTCTTATAAAATTCTCACATTGTCATTTTTTTTAAATTAATTTTAAAATGAACTTTTTCCCAGTCAAGAATAAAGAAATCTGAGAAACCCATAGGAGAAATAATATTTTTTAATTTTCTGAAGTGTTTCTTTAAAACAAAAAAGCAATATCAGAAATTATGAGTGTATGCTTTAATTAATTTTTTTTATATAATTTTTATACATTAAATATATTTCAACAATAAAATCATTCTTGCCTTGCTTTTAAATTAAAAATATTTTTATAATATTTATAATATTATTATTAAAAATGTACAATACATTGATTGAAAACATGTCTGTAAAATAAATGTACATAAATTTATTTTTGCATTATTGTGCATTAATAAACTATTATTCTCACGATAATAAATGCACTGTGCATTAAAAACATTTGTAGTGTAAAATACACTGTCACACTGCACTAAAATTTAATTTATTCAAAATATTACAGTATTGTCTGTTAAAGATATTTTTAGAGAGTGTACATGAGATTTCATTTATTTCTGTATTTTTAGCATTAATAATATTTATTTCTATATTGGCCATTAAAAGTATTTCTATTTATATACTGGCCCTTATTTAGAAATATTTAATATACATGAAACATATATTGGCTATTATTTAAAGGTATTTCTTAGTATGCATTATTTCTATTAGTAGCCATTTACTGGAAATACTGGCCATTAAAAATATTTCTGTTGTGTACACTAAAAAAATAAAATAATTAAAGTCTTTAAAATAAATTCAGGAAATATCTGACAGGCCTTTAATAGATTTCTTTCAAACAGTGAAATGTTTTTGTACCACAAAAAAAAAGATTCATTATCTCCAAAGTTGTTACTTCTGGAAAAATGTGTATGTGTGAGACTGTGAGTATATGCGTGTATGTTTGTGTCATCATCTCCAAAGTTGTTACTTCTGGAAAAATGTGTATGTGTGAGTATATGTGTGTATGTTTGTGTCATCATCTCCAAAGTTGTTACTTCTGGAAACATGTGAGTATATGTGTGTATGTTTATTTATGTGCATATGTTGAGTTAAAGTGTTTGTGTATGTGAGAGTATATTATCAGTATGCGTATGTAAGTGGAATGTGTAAGTGTAATTGTTAGCAACTTAGAAAGAGAAATTAGTGATCCAAATTAAAAATTCAGCTGTGTTCATTACGTTAACTTATACACAAAAATCTATCTCATTTCCAACCATCTATAAGGTGAGAGTAGACTAGAGTCTACTCTACACTTTGACTGGTTGCCAAAGTCTGCTCAGTAGAAAATGTAGCAATATGATTTCTCACACATCCTTAGGAGATAAATAGATTCATTTTCTTTTAAAGTTAATAATTCATTTTTTCCTTAGACTATAATGTCCTTATTTATTAAAGCAATTAAGGGCTTAACAAATTAATGTCATAATTTTATTGCATTTTTATTTTATTTTACTATTAAAAATAAAAGCAAAGTATTTAAAAAAATAATAGATGATTTACAATGAGTCCTGCATTTAACTAATAAATCTTAAAACCAATTTTTCCAATAAAATCTATTTTAAAATTTCATGAATTTATGTGTAACAGATGTAAAAAAAATATATTTTTACAATGGGTTATCCCGGATAGTGAAGAAGTGTATTTGTGTGTTGAAACAGATTAACTGAATTTGGTTTGTTCATAAATAGCCCACTATAAAACAAGAAAATCAAATTGTGTATAGAAACAACATTTATCTCAATTAAGGTTTTTTTTTTACAAATAAAAGTAATGTTTTTGGTTGGTACAAAGGTCATTAAAAATGTTCATAGCAGCAATTACCGAAAAGAGTTTGTGCATATGTATGTGTGTGCATTTGTTTGTTAGGAGTGTCTTTGAAGTATCTGCTCAGTCCTTTGGGTAAGTGGCTCAGTGAACAGTGAAGAAGAAGATGAGAGAGAAAGGAGAAGCAAGCATAATACGATCACTTGATGTGGTCAAGGGACATGTTAATTATGCTCGCATTTTCTGAACTTCCGATTAGTTTCTTATGTTGTCCTTTGTTTTCATTTTTGGGGGCTCCGAACAAGTCATTTGTGAATTCACATCCGGATTTAATTCTGGGCTTCCCATTGGACGATAAACAAAAGTCATGTTGGCTCGTGAAAAGGGTCCATAAAAGGAATTTGCTATTTATTTATTTTTGGTTTTCCACCAGAACATCTGCATGGAACCCAGATGTGCAAAGACCAGTTTTGGTCATTTGCTATCTGGACCTCTGAGGGCAAACATCCGGTCCCTCGCTTGCTCGGTATCACCACATTACCAAGATTATTTAAAAATGATAATTTTAAAAATAATTTCATTCATTTGTGAATAAGTCTAAAAAGTTTCATTAAAATCCAACAATTATTTGATTTTTGCAAGAATTTCCAAATTAATGTGTTTTTCACCAGAAAAATCTGAGTTACATAACAGTAATACATTGGTAAACTTAGGTAGTGATTTGGTTACCTACTAACAAAAATCAAAACATGATTTTTTACCAAAATTTCAAACGTGTTAGAAAGGATTAAAAAAGATTTGAAAATAGTTAAAATATACTTTGATCTTTCCTCTTATTAATAACATAAACATTTTGATGGGAAAACTTCATTCATTTTTATTAAGTTCGGGGCCTTTTTTCTTCATACTGTGCTGTTTTTTCAGTGATTTAGTGGAGGTACCTGTAATTTTATTACCAGGATTTTTCAGGAATCCTGTCTCTAGTCCACAATAGAAAATATAAAATTTAGCTAGTGTTTTGTTTTTTGTTCTTTTTCTTTTGCCATAAAAGTAGGTACCTCCACTCATTTGCTGAAAAAATAGCATAGCATGATGTTAAAAGGCCCCAAACTTAATAAAAATAGTTTTATCGTCAAAATGTTTGTTATTATTAAGAGAAAATATCAAGGTATTTTTAATTATTTTTTTATTTTTTTTAATCCTTTTTAACACGTTCAAAATTTTAGTTCAAAATCTTGTCTTTTCTTTGTCAGTGAGTGACCAGATTTTTATCAGAGTTTGCCATGTGTAATATTACGAACCTCATTTTTTGTGGTAAAAAACTCATTAATTTGGAAATTCTTGCAAAAATCAAATAACAGTCGGATTTTGATAAAACTTTCAGAACTTATTCACAAATGACTGAAATTATTTTTGAAATCATTATTTTATTAAATCTTGGTAGAAATATTTTTTTTATATCTGCAATTAATTTCCTGAAATTTGTAGAAACTGACTATTGTCTACAAATTTGTTTAATTAGAATGTAAATAACATTATTTTTTTAAACAGTTGTTCCTTTATTGAAAATCTGATCTGAATAGTGAAATAAAAACTGCAATAAAACTATGCCATTTTTTATTTAGATAAGGTTTTAATTGCTTTTATAAACAATATATATTAAGGATATCATAGTCTGAAGAGAAATCTTTTTTCAGTGAAAAATGAATTTTTACAAGAAATGTTTTCATTTTTATTTTTTAATGATAATAATTTATTAAGTTTCAAAAATCTTTTAAAATTTCTCCCAATCACTGTCTGTATTAGGTTAAGTTAAGAAGTGAAGACTGTATTTACTAATTGAAAATTGAAAAGCTTAATACAAATCTTCATGCACCGAGATTTTTAAAATAATTGGAGAATTTTTATTTGTGTGTAGGGATCTTGTTTTTTTTTTTTTTTTATGTTAGGTCCTAAGTGACATATTAAAAAGTCTCATGTTTCAAGGGCTGTTCCCCTTACAGGAAAATAAAACCCTTATATAAACATTTTCGGCAATGTACAATCATTTATTTCACTTCTGTGTTTCATGTGTACGTTCCAACACTCAACAGACTTTAAAAATCTTCCCTTCAACATTTAAAGTTTTATTTATTTAATTCTTAGTTTACTTATTTTTTTTAAATCTAAAAGAATTGACAAATCTGTCAATTTCTTCTTTGCTTATTGAGTATCCGAAATATACAGAAGGCCTTATCTTGTCAGCACATCTGGCTGTCACTAATCACTTCACACATTTTTTTTTTTTTAATCATATCACCCGAGCAAGGTGGTAACGCCACTGATGTGCAGGGGGCGACATAAGAGTGAAGAGATTGGAAAAGAGAAAACCAGAAACCGCATCCTAAACAGGAAACAAGGGATGAGCCTCTTCACCTGTTCAATAAATGTGAGTGGAGTGTGAACCGGGCGATAGTTTAGTCTATCTACTCCAATTGAAAAAAAAAACAAAGTGAGAAGATTAGAAAAGAGAAAACCGGAAACCGCATCCTAAACAGGAAAAAAGGGATGAGCCTCTTCACCTGTTCAATAGATGTGGGTGGAGTGTGAACCTGGCGATAGTTTAGTCTATCTACTTTCCATCAGAAAGATAAGAGCGCTGTGATTAAGAAATACTTTTATTTTAAATTTCATGCTATAAACAAGTAATACTTGTTTTCAAATCAGATTAATTTAACTTTAAATTTGCTAATTTTCCACAAGCAGTATATCAAAGATATGCATTTTATTTTTGCAAGATTTTTAAAACTGAGAATTAACTTTTGTTTACAAACCTGTCAAAATTTCTATTTGAAATACATCAGAGTAGTTTGCTTACTGGAAATAGTAAATTTATTAGGACCTTGAATAAATTCTGTCTTTTCATTTGTTTTAATTGCAAAGATTAGTAAGAAACATGTTACTGAAAGTAATATCCATTGCTAGCCACTACTTTTCCCCATCTTTCTGGCAGCATTTGAATTTCACATCAGTAAAACGTTTTTTTGAGGCTAACCACCAGTCAACCCATTTTTTGGTATCTTCATAAGAATGAAAGTGCTGCTCAGCCAGGCTATGTACCATCAATCAGAACAAGTGATAATTGTCAGGTGAATGCAGCAAATAGAGAAGGACTTCTCATTTAAGCATTTTCAAGTAGGTTTTCACACATTTTGCAACCTGTGCCCTAGCATTATCATGTTGCAATACAACTTTGTCTTGTCTCTGCTCATATAGCATCCATTTTTTCTTCAATGCTTGGCTCAAATGCATCAATTGTAGTTGATAGCAATCACTAATGATGGTTTCAGTTGGTTTGAGCAGCTCATAATGAACTATATTCAGCTGATCCTGCCAAATGCAGAGCAGAAACTTTGAACCATGGATATTCAGCTTTGCTGCCAATGTTGATGCATGGCTGAGCTTACTTCACGATCTTCTACACTTAGAGTTATCGTAGTGTATTCACTTTTCATTGCCAGTCATGATACAGTGCAAAAAACTTTTCTTTTCTGCCACTGAAGTAGTTGCTCATATGTGAGAAAACTCTATTTGATGTCTCTTGGCTTCAACTCATGCAGCACCAAATGTTCTTGCTTTTAAATCATTCCTAATGCTTTCAAACATTTCAAAACTGTTGTTTGATCAACTCCTGATAATTCTGAAAGTTCAGCTTTTGCCTGACATGAGTCTTCATGAAGTAATGCCTCCAAATCTTCATCTTTAAACTTTTGTTTCGACAGAACATTCTTTATCTTCAATATCAAAATCATTATTTTTGAAGTGTCTAAATCGATCTCTGCATGTTGTTTCCAACAGAACATGGTTGCTGTAAGTCTCAGCAAGAATTATGTGTGCTTCAGCTGCAGATGTCTTTTGAATAAAGTAGTGCAGTAAAATTCCCTGCAAATACACTTTCTTTGGTACAAAATCTGACATGTTTATCAGTATGAAAAACAAACTTGTTTACATTTCAGTGAAATGACATGCAGTGAATTTCAAGCTTGCTTATAGTACTTCTTTATAGATGCACTACCATCTGAAACTACACAAAAGCTGTTCTGGAAACACCATCTGTTGTAAAACAACGATAACTTATTCAAGGTCCTAATAATTATATTAGTTTTCAATTAAAGCTAAAATGAAATCTTTTTTATTTATTAAAATTCACTTTAAAATGTGGGTATTGAAAATGAGTGGAGGCACCTACATAGCAGTAAAATCCTTTGTAAGGTGATTTTTTAAGTGTAGCTTAGATGTGGTACAAGGCCGAAAGTATAGAGCACCCAGGGAGGATTGAACTCATTACTCAGTCACAATTGTACTAGCGAGACAAGCTTGCTAACTATTACACCACAGTCCTTTGAAAGACTGAGCATCCAAAACCTATCTGGGTGGTCCTCCTTTTCCAGTTAATGGAACACAAGTGGATAGAAAGGGGTGGTGGGTCTGCCAGCCAGTATCCATATAATGAGTAGTCAGTGAAACAGCTAGCACTCTGTGAAATATTCAGGCAGAAAGTGTTTATGGATCTGTTTTCTATGGTCAGAACTTAGTAAGAAGTCAGATAGAAGAAGTTCACTTTCACATAGCAGAAGAAAGATATTGCTGACTAAGTGAGAAGTCATATTTTTTTGCTACTTCCTGACACAACAAGTGTCTTGAAAATCATTTGTTAATATTGTTTCGTTGATGGCAATCATGGCCATAATTGAGACAAATCTGTAGAACATAGTGAGCACTGATGTATTCACATACATCACAGATGTCATCACAGATTGTGCAGTGCACATGCAGAATTGCATCATCATATAAGCAAAGGACACCAATGAAATCAAAACTGATATGTTGTAATGATGGTGCAGGTTTACAAACTCAAAGATCTTTGTCAAATAAAAGAATTATAGTTATGTGAATAAATGACTGAGTGGACATTTGCTTGTGTATATGAGACTGGCCATTTTTGTATGTTTAATATATTAACATATATGTGTGCAGAACCAGTGTATACTACCCCTGAACCCCCTGACAGAGAATGAGCTTCATTGAGATCCCCAGTTAATGCTTTGTGACCCTCGCTACCTTATCAACATTTGCTTTATTCTACCTACATTTATATATGTTACAGATTAAACTACCACAACTGACTATTTAAGGATGAAAGATTTTCCTGTTCAAATTCGTGTATTTGTTTTTTGTTTTTTTTTACAATAGATTAAACATAACATTAGTCTTCTGTGCTTAGCCAGTTGTCTGCCTTGCACTTTGATATGAAACTAATTTGACACTACGCAGCAAGAAATGAAAAGAATTTTATCTCAAAAAGATACAACTAGGAACCTTGACAAGACAAGCTCCTCCTACACATTTGGTGAAAATACCACTTATTGTAGGGGTCACATATCATAAATTCAGGGGTGGATGCACAACATTCTTCTACCAGCCCTATATGCATGCACAATGCACTGAAGCAGACATTTGTGGTTTTTAAGACTCAGTATGATTTTGAGCTCAATTATGGAACTGTATTGATGTTATTTGAACTTAAGAGAAAGATTAAAACAAACCTCTAACATTTCTAATTTTAAAATAGGGATTTAGGTTAAGAAACCTTTTTCTACAGTGAAGAGTTAAAATTCCTGAAAAGAGCTTAAATTTTGCATTTAACCCATTTAAGTTTTGGGGGGAATTTCAGTAAAAATGGATTCAGCACCCAAATAAATGTAGTAATAAAAGTTTAGATTCTGATTATCTAATAAATACAAGAAAAGTTATGTTGAGAACTGATATTTAGTGCCTGGTATAATCAAGATGTTAACATTCCACACCATTTCAAATAAAAGGTTAGGAAGGAAACTCCCATCAATACTGGAAAGTTAATAAAAGCTTCTGGACTGATGGACATATCACTTGGGAAATGTTCATAAAGTGACAAATACTTGGAGTTTGGATAAACTTAGATCTGTTCTGAAATCCTGAGACTGCCTACTTCCAGATGAGATGAACCACAAATCACTTGGGAAATGTTCCAAAAATACCAAACATCTGTTTGAAAGTTCACTTTGTATGTCTTTCTGCATGAAAGATATTTCTTTGTTTAACAAAGATTTTTTTTAATAGTTTATGTTAATTGACATTCTAAAATATAAGAAATGATCTTTAACAAAAATTTCAAGTTATTAAGTAAATATAATATTATTTTCTATGACAAATGTTAAGACAAGATCCTTTCTTTAGTTTCATTGGGTCAGATTTTTACAGATCGGACATGCCATGCTACATCCACAAAGTTGAATCACCCATATTTCCTCCATGTTCCAAATCTAAGAAGATAATTCCGCACAGAGAGATTTTGTTCCAACAACAGCCACTGGTTGCTTCCTTGAACACTTAAATCTTGACCTCTTCAAGTCAAAGGTCAATCATTATTTATCTTCTTTCATTTCCTACCACCTCCTCTTCCATTCATATTACACACCTCACTTAGCATTTTAACAGTAACCTTCTACCTTGAATTACTCTCAAACTGAAATTTAATAAAGAAAAACGGATCCAAGTTGACTGCAAAGCAAGAAGCTAGAAGATATTTCCACAAGTGAGAAGTGCAAGAGAAGAAACTGTTAGCATAGAACTTACAGTTGCGTCTAGCAATTCAAACTAAAAAATGTTGAGATCTATCTGCCAATCTAGTACTGCAGTTAAATTGTCATGAATTGACTAATAACATTGCAGATTCTCTGAGATGATTAAAAGAGAGCAGTTTTGTTTTGAAAATTAACAAGTTATTTTCAGAATTTCATTTCTCTTAGACTCGTTACCACTCAAGGTTAGAGAGTTCAGTTGGCTCTATTATTTAACCCTAACCCTAGCAGATAGTGGAGGGAGGATTATTTTTTTGTCTGCAAAGAACTTTCAATACTGTTCATTTTGTGCTTGAGATATTGATTTGAAATACGAGATATGTTACTAGGCTTGGTGTGCCACCTTCTGAGTTTCTTCCTTGTAGATATAATTGACCCACTGATAGGAAAGTCACCTTCATATGTTCGAAACTCCACCCACTTCGTGGAACTTATCAAAGATGCTCCAATTCAATGCAACCAGATGGTGAACCTGGATGTGGTGAGTCTGTTCACCAAGGTACCCACGATGGAGGCACTATCGGTATTCAGGGACACAGTGGCCTCGAACTCATCCCTAGGAGAATGTGACAGTGTTCCACTAGATAACCTGATGGAGATGCTGACTTTCCACACACACACTTCGAAATGGGATCAGACATATATCAGCAAGATGAAGGCTTAGCAATGAGCTCATCGTTATCACCATCACTGGCTAATATATATATGGAATACTTTGAAGAGATGGCATTAGAATCCACAGTTCTCAAGCTAACTCTATGGCTGAGATACGTTGATGACACCGTCATACTCTAGCCACACTAGGAGGAGGTCCAAACGCTACTGGACCATGTGAACTCAATAAGATCATCCATACAGTTCACTATAGAAAAAGAGAGTGACAACAAACTGGCATTCCTGTATGTACTAATAACTCGAACAGAGGTGTAGGTCAAGATTGTAATAAAGTGTTCTGTTCAAAATTCCTAGCACCTGAAGAAGGCCGGAGCGTACAACAGCCGAAACGTCGTACAAATGACAACAAAGATGAGGACAATAGTCTGAATAATGTAAATACTGTAAATACTACCTCACCTCAGAAATATAGACAAATACTGAGGGTATGGAAATTTACCACGGAAGGAATCTGGCATTTAGTTGCCAGGAGAGGCTCCATCTTCTGCGGCAAGGGTTGTGTGTAGCCCTTCAAGCTGGGCTTGGAGGTAGAGACTGAAAGTGAAAATGTGGGAAAGAGAAGGCCTTAAATATAGAGGCCCCTGAAATGGTAAAAGAGAACTGGAGGTGAAGTAGAAGCCTCTGAAAGGGAAGACTAAAAAGAAACCAAGTAGGGATCGGATCAAGACTTTTATGACCTCTAGGACTTCCAGTTGTACCCTGATGATTATTTCTGTTTCTGCTGCTGAATTGAGCAAAGTAAGGAAGTCCCCATATGCCACAATAGCAAACAAGTAAAATAGTTTCTATAACTAAGAACAGGAATTAAGGAGACAGATAGCAATTGACATACCATTTAAATTATTGAAGATTAAATTTGATGGAAAGCAAGAAGCCAAAAGTGCAAGAGAAGGAATTGTTAGCATAGAACTTATAGTTACAACTAGCAATTTCAACTCTAAAATGAGACCTAGCTGCCAATATAGTACTGTGCTTAAAGTCAAGGCACCAAAGAGGAAAGCTGATAATAACATTTACCATGAAAAAATTTATAGAAGCGGAAAAGATAAGCTAAATTATGGTGGTGGGAAAGTGACTGAAGCCTAGATGTCAGGTCAGGACCAAAAAAATTGCAGATTCTTCTTTGGATTTTATCAAGAATTTCTATATACAAAGAAGCATCATACCAAATATGGTAGCAATATTCAAGGCATGAGCAATTGTTAGACTTATAAAGATTCAGGATAGATTCCAGTGAAAAATGTCAGTGGAAAATGTTAGCTTGAGAAGGTGAAATTAGTCACTCTCCTGGAGGTTAGCATCAGCCATATGCTGATGGAAGGCAAAAATGGTTCTCTTACATGATTAATAAAGAAAAGTTTCACTTTAGAGGCATTAAAATTAACAAGCCATTTTTTACCCCAGTTAACAACAGATGGAAAGTCATTTTTTATTATCAGCTGCCAATTTATCCTTATTGAACCTATCAGATTTGACCAACTCAAGAGTTTTATTTTGAAACACTCATCAGGAGCAGATTTTCTATAAATCTATTGAAATTATTATCATTTTTTGTTCCCCAGAAAAAAAAAACACTAAAAACACATAAATTTTAAATTTCAAATTCTTACAGAGATAAGTCTGAAATTATTTGTTTGAACATTATTTTTGATCGATACTCGTATTTAAGTAGATATTCTGTTTATAATCCAACAGTATATATATTTATTTCTATCAGCCTGATTATTTACGATAAATTTTTGTTATGAAAATGTGTGTAATTCGGCAGGATTCACACCCATTCAACCCCTACCAACATAGGGGAAGCCACCAATTGATCTGGCGTGTCTTAGACCTCTCGACCACAAATGACCAACAGTCTAAACAAAGTCAAATCAAGCCTATATAACACAATTTTTGATTCACGCAAATAACCATATCTGCACTGAAATGTATCGTAATGTCAACAAATGTAAACATACAATGTTATGAATTAATTAATTACGGAAATAATTTCAAACTGTCGGTTGTTTATAATTTATTAATCTTTGTTAGAGATAAGTCTCTAACTTTACAAGAGCCAACTCAGGCCAAAAATGGAGTATTGTTGGTATATACATGAGCAGGAGCTATCCAGACCTCACTCTCAGCCTTAAGAAAATCCAAAAGCATCTCCCTTGTGGGTGAAGAATTATTCTCCATCCTCCACCCACTCTCTCTCACAGTCAAGATGTGGCAAGCTACTTGCTACTCTATCACTACACAGAAAGTGCTTGGAAAAATACATTTCCTGTTTCTGTCAGTTCAAATCTTCATGGTAAAGACAAACCATGCCATTTACATAGTAGCAAATCACCCATATTTCCTCCGTATTGAATTGGTGAGAACTAAGTTTTACTCAAACAGCTTCTTCCTGTGAATCTCTGCTCTAGAGAACCGACTCCCAAGAGAATGTTTCCCCAATCCCTACAAGCATAGCTTGTTTATGGCCATGGTTAACTATTATCTTTCCTTCCTATCTGCTCAAATTGCCTCCTAACTCAACCCTCTACTTTAAGTGCCTCTTGGGCTTTGAGAAATCTGACCATGGTCGATTTGTCAGGAAGGTGACTTCTTAATGTTATTAGTCTAGAGGAAGCAATCACAAAAATCATACCACACATTGACCCAAGCCTTGTGAGTGAAACTGGTTGGACAGGACTCTTTAAGAATCATTGATTATTGTGCTAGCACACAGTCAAAAGTCATTGTGACTTGCAGTTTGAGCATCCTGGCTTTGTTCAGACTGTTATTAATGCTAGATAATGTGCTCTCTTGCAGAAACTGTAATTAATGTCCTCTTAGTTGCTGTATAAAACAAAGGTGGGTTCTGTGGGTGTAGAACAAACACAAATGTGCCTGAGCAAGCATCTGCAACAGGGATTAGCTAGCAGACCTAGTAGACAGGTATCCTTGGATATGAGTGCTAACCATACATTTAACATCACATTTTAACTGACTTTATCAGCTACTCTTGGTCTATGTGTATACTTGGCCACAAGACCCTCATACAGATATGCACCTTACATTCTTGTCTGTGATAACTGAGTTACTGTCCAACCACTCTCAAGTGTATGCACATATATACCTCCCTCTAATACAATTCTTTTTCATGCTTACATCCCAGATGAAACTGTGATGTCACATGATCTTGCACTTGGTTTGCATAATCTACAGTGAGACATGCACATGATTAAAGTGCATGTTTGTATATTATTTTCCCACAGAATTATTATGTTTGCTACAATTAATATTAGTGTTTGTATATGTGACTTTTATTTCTTTTAGATACCAAACTGAAATGAAGCACTCTGACATTTTTTTTTTGTTTTAAATCATGTCACCTCAAGTAAGGTGGGAATCGCCACAAGTGCACAGGGGGTTACAGTGGGAGAAAAGACTGGGTACAGTGAGTATTGAAGAAAGGATAAAAGATGAATGGGATTCAAGAAGATAGAAGATGGCAATTGATGTTGAATGAGAACTTGGAGATTAGAATTTATTGAGTTGAGAGTTGAATTTATTACATTCATTATATGCAAATACCCTTTGAGAGAAAAGACAGGGTACAGTGAGTATTGAAGAAAGGATAAAATATCAATCAGATTTCAAGAAGATAAAAGATAGCAATTGACATTGTATTTAAATCTTTAGAGATTGTTGTTATCAAGGAAGCAAGTAAATGAAAGGAAGTTCCACAGGTAGGAAGTGCAAGAAAAGAAACAGAGAGGAAGTGGAAGTTACATTTAACAATTTCAACAGTAAAAGAGTGGGACCTAAATGCCAATCTTGTAGCATGCTTAAATTCACATGGATGGATCACCGAGAAAAAGGCTCACCAGAGCAGTTGCAATGAAAATATTTGTATAAAAGACAGCAGAAAGTCACGTCACATTGGTGAAAAAGTAACATTTAGTCAATATGCCAAGTCAGGAACAATTACATTGCAGATCCATGGATCTGGCTCGACACAGGGATCAAACCTTCCTAGCAGTAGATGCCGCTATAGATTCTTTGCATTCATTCTACTTCAGGTCGTTTGAAAAAGTGATGCCAAGGAGGCTCAGTGTATTGCTCTCAAGAAGAAATTCATCAGCCATGCTGATGACTAGCAGGAAAGTTTCTCTGTGATAGTTAAAGAGAGTAGTTTTGTTTAGGCGGTATTAAAATTTACAAGCCATTTCCTGTCCCAGGTAAACACTGACTGGAGGCCTGTTTCAAGAGCAACCAGGTTTACTTTGTGAGCCTTGGCAGATTTTTTCTATTCAGATGGGAATATATTTTTAATTTCTTTGTTTAAACGTTAGTTTTAATGAATACTTGTTTCATACTTGTTTTCACATTTGTTTAAAAAGGTGTAAAAAATTTGATTATTATCTTTCTTCTCTCAAGGCAAGGAAAATAAAAATCTAGAGGGGAGGCAACAAGAGTGGGCATGTTTTCATTTGTAATGGGTCCTTGTCTAAATTTCTACAGATTTATTGAAAAGTAAAAAAGATAGAATTAACAAGATTTTTAACATGCATTTTTTTTTAATCATTTCACCCCAAGCAAGCCAATTACACCACTAAAATGCAAGAGCTTACTGTGTGTTAGAGAGTATGTGAAAAAAAAAATACTATTAAGGAAGGAGAATAATAAAAAAAAGTGAGAATTAAGACAACAAAAGATAATAATTGATATTGCATTTAAATTTTTGAAGATCAAACTTGACTGGAAAGCAAGAAAATAGAAGAGAGTTCCACAGGTGAGAGAAGACATTGTTAGCATAGGACTTATAATGATATAAGAAGAAAAAAACATAATCAAGGAGAGAGAACAATAAAAGATCAGGAAATTAAAAGACAGAACATAATGATTGATATTTCATTTTAATTTTTGAAGATCAATCTTGACAAGGAAGCAAGAAACCAGAAGAGAGTTCAACAAGTGTGAAGTACAATAGAAAAAAACTCTTAGCATAGAACTCACAAAAATGAAAAACTCTCAGTTCATTTTGTAATTTGTTGCCCATTGGTTGGCCTCATTTTTATCTTTATGTTTTTATTATCTCCCAATGTTAACAAAGCTTATCATGTGGTAAAGCTAAACATTAGTCTAATATTTGTCCAGCTTATCTTTTTATTTGGGAATATTAGTTTAAGATGATTTCATGTCAAACTAAAGAAACTTGGTAAATATTTAGTGGTTCAACTATAAAAGTAAAAGGTAGTTTTTAAATAATTTTGTAGAGATTTTAATTTTTATGTGGTTTTGTTCAGACTTTCATGAATTTAGCCATTTCAACTGTAAAATGATGAGACCTTGCTGCCAATCTAGTATTGCACTTAAATTCATAAGTCCATATATGATAAAGGCAAGTTCATCATAACAATTATCATGAAAGTATCTATAAAAAAGGCACAGGAAAGCTATATTACAGCAATGGGAAAGTGATTGAAGGTGAGATGCCAGGTCAGGACCAATAATATTGCAGATTCTTCTTAGTATTTTATCAACAACCTCTAAATGTATAGCAGGAGCACCAGATCATATTTGGTAGCAATATTCAAAACATGGGCAAATGGTAGACTTATAATATGTAAGACAGTTTCTGGAGAGAAAAATTTTCTAGCACAGTGTAATAAACTTTAGAAGGAAGTCCTTTGAAATATAGAAATATTTTTGATATATCCTAATATAGGATAGTAATAATATAGTGGGGTCATAGATAGACTTTTGATGGGTACATAAAACTAACTTTGAAATAAAGATCTGTAAAGATGAAAATACTTTTGAAATATTCAAATATATAATAATAATAATAATAATAATGATAATAATAATAATAGTAATATAGAAGTCATAGATCATCTTTAGAGTTTTTTATTTTTTATAATCATTTCACCCTAAGCAAGGAAGGACTACCACTGGTGTGCAGGGGGTTACAGTGATAGAAAAAAAACAGGGTACAGGGAATCCCAAAGAGATGATAAGAGGTGGATGGAATTTAGGGAGGTAGATGTCAATTGACATTGTATTTAAACTTTTGCAGATTGTAACTCAGAAAAACAAGTATACAGAAGAGAGTTCCATAGACGGAAAGTGTGAGAAAAGTAACTGATGGAGTAGAAGTGGTGGTTACATTTTGATGGTAAAAGTTTGGATCCGAGATGCCAGTCTAGCAGCACAAATAAATTCATGTGGTCAGAGCACCAAAGAAAGAAACTTATCAGAACAGAAGCCATAAAAATATCTGTAGAAAAGACAGAGGGAATGCACATGAAAAAAGCTTTGGGGATAATGTCTAAAAAAATTCTTTTGATTTACCTTAATATAAATATTTACCTTTCTGATCCTCAGGTTATTGAAAAAGAGAAGGTGAAAGTATAATAATACTCAAGCAAATAACCCAGATCTTATTATAAAAGACAGAAAATAAAAAGTTTGCACATTGATTAACATGAATGTACCAAGTGACAAAAACATCTCTGCAAAGATTTTTAAAAAACTAAGCAAATACACAGATGTAAAAAAACATGTGACATTTAAAAACTAAAACTGTTCTTGTTGTGGTCAGAGCTTTGGATTGGATAAAGAAAGGAACTTAACAACAAATCCACAACATCCCTGATGCACCATCTCTCCAGGAAATCCATAAAATAGTTCTAACAAGTACAGCCCATATCATGCAAAGATCTTTGTCTATTGAAGGTTAAATCTGCTGCTGTGAAAGTGGGCTCCCTGTGCAGGGCCCGGAAATTTTTCCCACCTGAATCTATTCTGCACATATACAAATCTACCATCCGCCCGTGTATTGAATATTGCTGCCATATCTGGTCGGGTGCCCCTGCTGCTCTCCTTGGGCTTCTTGACAAAATACAAAGGAGGATCTGTAACGTGGTTGATACTGACTTGGCAGACCGGCTGCAGCCGCTCTCACACCGGTGTGATGTGGCTTCCCTTCTTTTCTCGCGCTTCCCGCCTGTGGAACTCCCTTCCACAAGTCTGCTTTCCCGACAGTTACAATCTCCAGGTGTTTAAATGTAGGGTCAATAGACACCTCCTATCACACTAACTCCCAACTATTCTCACAACACTCTCATCTACCCAACCCTCATTCTCGGTATCCTTACCCGCCTATCACCCACCCTCTGCCATTTCCTATATTTAATCAGCCTTTCTCCAATCTACGTAGCCCCCTGCACAGTAGTGGCAGTGACATGCCTTGCTCGGGGTGAAACGCTTATAAAAAAAAAAAAAAAAAAAAAAAAAATAGCTGTCTTTAGTTTAATTAAGTGGAAACAACAAAAAAATCATATCATTCACTTGTCCTGGCATGTGATTATAAAATAAATGTAGATAAAAAATTGTTATAATAATAATAATAATAATCCAAACCAGACATTGTAATTTTTGAGAGTTAATCTTGCAAGATTATAGACATGGCACGCCTTTTTGATCCTCGAGTTATCGAAAAGAAGGTGACAGTAGATAAATACAAAATGAAAACAATCTGGAACTGTAGTGAGGTAACAATGATCAGCAACATAATAATAAAAAATAATAATAATACTAATAATATAGAGATGAAAATAGAAAAAATGAGGCACTTAAAAACTAAAGATCTTTCTATTGTGGTTGGAGCTTTGGGTCAGATAAAGAAAAGAACTCAACAACAGATCCATAATATCCCTGATTCCCCATCTCTCCAGGAAACCAATAAAATAGTTCAAATAGTTAATATCTTGCGAAGATCTTTGTCATTGACGTTTTTTGTTAATAGCTGTCTTAAGTTGTTTAATTAAGAGTGACCAACAAAAATTGTAGACTTTGCTTGCTCCAGGTCATTAGTTATGACTGAATATGTGATTATGAAAAAAAATGCAGGCCAAAAAGACATGTTTTATAATAATATTAATATATTGGCATCATAGTATTTAAATGTGAATATAAAATAAGCTATTGAATAAAGGTTTGTAAAAGACAAAAATGCTTTTGAGTGACTCTCTTATATAATAATAGTATTAGTAGTAATCAAAATAATAATAGTAGTAGAAATAATATTATTATTAGTAGTAGTAGTACTAGTAGTAATACTATTATTATTAGTAATAGTAATAATAATAATAGTAGTGGCATTATTTTTAGTAACAAATGGGCCCATGTCAACAAAATATTTATATCGATATGCTATCAAAAATGATGGCAATATGTATATATATATATATATATATGTGTATATATATATATATATATATATATATATATATATATATATATATTGATGTACCTACTATTAAGTATCTTACATTAAGACATAAGGAAACAAAAACAAAATAATCCAAATCCCTGAATGTGACAGGAGGGAAATACACACACACACACACACACACACACGCACAAAGGATTTTAATAGACAGGATATATATATATATATATATATATATATATATTTCCTTTGTAAATGAGTTACTATGCGACCTAGATTTCTATCATGTAGTGTCTTCAAGCGATTACTGCAAAGCGATTACTGAAGACACCACATGGTAGAAACCTAGGTTGAGTAGTAACTATATATTCTTCACTACTCGATGACAGTTATTGCAAAAAATAAAATAATAACCCACTGTTAAAGAGCAAACATCGAGCAAGAGCTTTCATAACTGGTAGTAACGTTTAATAACTAATAGTAAATAGTATGAACTGAGTCAACACTGCCTTGCTATTATCTCTCCATGAGTGTGACAGGAGGTGTGTATATATATATATATATATATATATATACACAAATAAATGCATAATGGTCTTTATTATAATGGAGAGGTAATAATAGTAATAGCAGTAATAATACTAGCAATAATAATAATAGTAGTAGTAGTAGTAATAAAAATAGTAGCAGTAGTAAAAGTAGTAGTAGTAATAAAAATAGTATTAATAGTAATAATAATAGCAGTAGTAATAATGATAATGTGAGTAGTAGTAATAATGCAGTGATGCAATTCATAGACTTCAATGCATTAGAGTAAAAATATCTGTAAAAACAAAAATACTTTTAATACCTTCTAATTAATAAAATTATTTATGACAATGCAAAGTGAATGTAATGCTTTCTCATATAAAGAAAGGGGATGCTGAAAAGTTCTCAGCTCAACCAACTTTCAAAATCAATATTTCAATGACTAAATCTCAGAATACTCATTTTGTGATGTGGCTTGTAAGAGTTGGAAATTTTTCAGCCCTCCTTTGCCATAATAAATGCATTAAAATAAATGGCTTTGTCTTTGTTGGTGATCATGCCTAGCTACTTGTAATCAGAAATGAGTCATCCTCAGTTCATTTTCGAAGTTGTTGCCAGTCAGTTGGTATTGGCCTCAATTTTTTATTGTTTTTTTTTATTATCTCTCAATGTATAACAAGCTTATGTGGTAAAGCTAGCCTAAACATTATTCCAATATTTGTGAAGCTTATCTTTATTATTTGGGAATACTACTTTGAAACAACCTTGTGTTAAATTAAAGAAACTTGGTAAATATTCATAGTGGTTTAGCTGTAAAAACAAAACCCAGTTTACAAATAAACTTGTAGAGGTTTTAATTTTTATGTGGTTTTGTTTATGAATTTACAAAATTTTGAAAAGGCAAAGATTATCAAAAAGTTTTTTAAAAACATAATAATGGTTTTATATCCAGAAATTTTAAAAGAAATTTTCGTCCTTGGTAATAAAGACTTTGCGTACTCCATACATTAAACTACATCTGGCATCTGATTGGGAGATTGGAGGGTTTGAGGTTGTAGCACCTGTTAGAGTCCCAGCTATGGGCAAATAGTGAAACCCCAAACAATGTAAATATATTTGTATATGCGTACATGCATATTTATGCTTTATATTTGTATATATGTAAGTATGTGTGTACATATGTATGCATGTACATATATGGGTATACTTATGGGTGTGGACGTCTGAACAGACTTAAGAAAATCACAGGCACTCCCAACCCATCTTCCCTCAATGGTTGAGAAAGAAAACTCATGGAATAAAAACCTTGCTGCCTTCACACACACATATATATATATATATATATATATATTTTCTTACGTGTTAAGTGTAACAAAAACAAAAACAAATGATAAAAAAAGATTGACCAAAACTCAGAGATAAATCACAGACAAATATTTAATTTACAAAACACACCAAATAAAACATTTACAAATATACAATTTTTGTTGCATTCAAAACAAGAAACATAGAGTTTACTACTGACGAGTGTTACGAGGAGAGAAGGAGAAGGTAAGGTGTCAAACATCTTTACCAAGTAAACTTGGCGAAGAAGTTAAATACTATACTTTTTTGGAAATCCTTAAATGAGAATATAAAGAATAATTAGTAGCTTGGTCAATGAAAGAGTCAAAAATATGTATTTACCCATATAGTTCCATGAGGTTCTCTTTCGGGTTTTAGTTGGTCAGCAACTTCTTAGAGATTTTTTTGGCTGGATATAAATCCTTGAATCAAAACCGGAGTTGAAAATGTCAGCAAATCCTTTTAACAACTCTTTCAAGTTTTAGTTTGTCATCGACTTTATGTAGATTCTTTCAACTGTATATATATAAATCCTTGAATCAAAGTCGGAGCTGATAAGATCAGCCCACCCTTTATCAACTAACTGCTCCGTGCCCAAAACCTATTTTTATAAAGTGTAACACCTAATTTGCATATTTCTAGAACCTTTCGAACTCTCTCAACTCTACTGGAACATTCTGGCATCTTTCAAACGTTCTATTTCTAATTTCTTTATTTTTCCGACTACTTTCTGAATTAAAACTTTTTTGTAACAACATGTAGGACTCAATAGAATGAATTCCTTACTACAACTTTTAGACATTATTATTATTATTTTTATATATAAATGCATCCTCGTAACACTTCCTCCCTTCAAAGTAAAAGTTTTGAAATCATAATGAAAAACTTTTATAAGACAATATCAGTCTATTTTTTTTATTGTAAAGCAATAAATCATAATTTTTTTTTTGAAAATTTATGCTCTAGATAAAGCATATGCAATAACATTGTTTTTTTCATTAATGTGTTTTACTTCCTTCCTTTAATGCGTTTTACAATAATGTCATATTCTTGCAGGAGAAGACTCCATCTTGTAAGTCTTTGATTTTCGTTAGTCATTTTTTTAAGGAACGTTAGTCGATTATGGTCAGTATAAATCAGAACAGGATAAACAGTAACATTGAGGTCAAAATGTTGTAACGCTGATAACATCACCAAGCATTCTTTTTCAATAGTGGAATATTTCTTATGGTAGGTGTTTAACTTTTCTGAGAAATATCCAATGGCTCTATCGACGCCTTCATCATCTTCTTAAGATGCCACCCATTCCAACATCACTGGCATCGATTTGCAATTTAAATTGTTTTGAAAAAACTGCAGTTGCAGGAGCTGGGCTACTAATGAGAGTTGACTTGATTCTGTTGAAAGCCTCATTACAGGTTTCACTCCGCTTGTATTTTACATCTTTTGTTCAGGAGGTTGGTGAGAAATTTTTACAAAATTTTCTGTAGAATCTAGCCATACCGAGAAATCTCAGTTGTTTTTTATTTTTTTTATTATTTTTATTTTTTTAATTATTTTTTTAGGAACATCAGAAAAAAGATTTTTGAAATCATTGACCAAACCATGAATTTCTTTTCTTTCCTCATTTGATAAATGTTCAAATTTTACATTTAAATTAGATAGGATTTCCGAGTTTTTTTTTGTTTTTTTTTTTTAGCATATTAATGTGGCAAATTCTTTTTTTTTTTCTTCAATCTGGGGTGTGGATGAACTAATTTACATCATTAATTTACTTTTCTATCTCATAAGAACCAAAATATCTTGCTTGCTTGTAAAGGTTGATTAGGAATTGGCAAAAATACTAAAACTTTGTCACCACTTTCAAATTTACGATATTTACTATTTTTATCGTATCTAGACTTCATTTTAATTTAGCAGTTTTTTAAATTTTCTTGTGCTGTTTTGAAAGCATTGTACAATTTCTCTTTAAAATTTTATACATAATCTAAAAGATGCATATCATTTTCCGATTTTTGTAAAATTTCAAATGTTTTGCTAACATCGGTTAAACTTTAAAAAATTTCCACGGAAAAAGGTATGCTATCTTTTTTTTTTTAATGAAAGATATTTGGTAAATTTTTGTTTTGTTCCCTGAAGGCCTTTACCCCTTCAAATCTTTCCAAAATATCCTTATTTCCATGCAAATGTATATGCTGAACTCATATCGGTAATTGTTTATTGAAGAAACCTACCTATATTACTGTTAAAGAGTAGAAAAATATGGCACTTCTTGTTGCTGTTTATCTCACTCTGTAACCACGCTTCACAAATGTTATTCACTGCAGACTGACTTCACTCGTAGTTTTCAGTTTTTTCAGCCTTTTTACTTCCTTTTTGCAATTACTACGTGGAAACTGACTTCCGAAACCAAACAAATCGCGGAGTAATTGCTCAAAGGGAGTAAATAGGCCGAAATAAGTAACCATACGCCTCAAGTCATTCAGCGAGGAATCAGATATGAAAACGGTGGTAAGGGGTGAGATATAGTCTGATTTATTTCTGGTCAATAACAAGAAAAAAGGTAGGTTTCTTCAATAAACAATTATTGATTTGAGTTCAGTATATACATTTGCACGGAATTAAGGATGTTTTAGAAAGTTTTGACGGGGTAAAGGCCTTCGGGGAACAAATGAAAAATTTACCAGATATTTAAATATAGCTACTTTCTTTTTGCGAATTAAGTATATTGAGTTTGTTTTATTTTTGTTTTGCTTTTCAAGTTAGTCTAGTCCCTAATTTTTGTTATTTATTTATTTATCATTTATTTATTCATCAAGCTGTTGGAGCTCCTAAATTTTATTTTTTTATATTATTGAAATGTACAAGTTTCTAATTTTTATTTATCTAAATGCATGAGCTCCTAATTTTTTGTTGATGTTATAAAATATAAAGCCCCCACCCCCGATTTTGTTATATTTTAGCCAGCCCCCTATTTTGTTACGATGGATGAGCCCCCAATTTTGTTATGCGTTAAGTGTAACAAAAAGAAAAAAAAAATGATAAAAAAATGATTGACCAAAACTCAGAGATAAATCACAGACAAATATTTAATTTACAAAACGCACCAAATAAAATATTTACAAATAAACAATTTTTTGTTGCATTCAAAACAAGAAACAGAGTTTACTACTGGCAAGTGTTACGAGGAGAGAAGGAGAAGGTAAGGTGTCAAGTATCTTTACCAAGTAAACTTGGCGAAGAAGTTAAATGCTATACTTTTTTGGAAATCCTTAAATGAGAATATAAATAATAATTATTAGCTTCGTCAATGAGAGTCAAAAATATGTATTTACCCATATAGTTCCATGAGGTTCTCTTTCGGGTTTTAGTTGGTCAGCAACTTCTTATAGATTTTTTTGGCTGGATATAAATCCTTGAATCAAAGCTGGAGCTGATAAGGTCAGCCCATCCTGTTATCAACTAACTGCTCCATGCCCAAAACTATTTTTATAAAGGGTAACACCTAATTTGCATATTTCTAGAACCTTTTGAATTCTCTGGACTCTACTGGAATATTCTGGCATCTTCCAAACGTTCTATTTCTAATTTCTTTATTTTTCCGACTACTCTCTGAATTAAAACTTTTTTGTAACAACATGTAGGACTCAATAGAATGAATTCCTTACTACAACTTTTAGACATTATTATTATTATTTTTATATATAAATGCATCCTCGTAACAATATATAAACTGATGTGAATGGATAAATATACATAAGAGGTTTCACATAAGTATAGTATTATTATTCTGGTGTTAATAAAACAGTGCTCAATGTATGAACAGACCTATATTATATATATATATGTTAAAAGATATATTGTCCTACATCGATGCACAACTCAGAGCAGTGCCATGCTTAACAACATCGCCCCCCCCCTCGCTGCAGAATGTGCCTTGCGGGCCCTCTACCCACAGAATGCAATTTGAACCCCCCCCCCCAAAAAAAATATACTTAACACACAATAAATGGTATTTTAAGCAAAATAACATACTCTCAAACACAGATATTCTGTAAAAACAGAAGAAATCATGGAATTGGCTTTTTGAAACTATACATTGAACATTTTCACAACTTTTAGCTACTTTTTATGTATGTTGAAACAGATATCTATAATCTGTTTCTCTCTCAAGTTCATATTTTTTAATTACAAATGATTTGCTGCCTCTTTGGGGTTGGGGTAGGGTGCCCCTCCAAGGCTTCTATCAAAGATTATATATATATATATATATATATATATATATATATATATATATATATATATATATGTATAACAGTATGATATTATACAAACACATGTCCAACCTGCAAAATAATTGTAACTCTACTACAAATAACAGAAACTCTAGTAACAATACTTGTAACTGCTAAAAAAACAAGACCTGCCCACTAAATGGCTGGTGCATGACCAAACGTATAATTTACAGAACTATCATCCATTTTGATGACAATGTTCAATTTTATTTTGGCTCAACTGAGCACCAATGGAAATACCATTACTACCATCATCAAATGACTTTAAGCATTATTAAATACAGTAAAAGCACTGCCTTTTCAAAATATTTCTAGCAGTTAAACAGCAACAATGTGTTTCAGAAAATTTATCTTAAAACACTTAAATTTACTAAACATAAGAAGTGAGTTGATGATTACATGCAAACAGAAATAAACATCTGCTCAAATATGCTGACCCAGATTAATATAGATTCTTCTAAATAGACCTTTTTATGATTATTATTATTAATTTCTATTGTTTTCCCTTAAACTAAAATCAATATGTAATCTCCTATAGGTGCAAAATATATAACCTCTGCTCTAAATATCAATCAGTCAGTTAAGTGGTATAGATGAAACATGCTCGGGCAATGACTGACTGGACAGAGATTTTTCCACAGTAGATTGCCATTACTTTCTGTGGGAGACTGGTTGCCCAGTAAGGTTATAGAACCCAATCTGTTCTACTATTAAACCCATAGTGGGAGGAAAGAGTTGGATTAATCCCTTTTACTTTATTTGTTTTTAATCTTTTATATATATATATATATATAAGTTTAAAAACGAATAAATTGAAAAAAAAAATAACAAAGGGACCAGAAATTGATCTGTTGATCTGACAAGGTTACTAATCAGAAGTTTCAACCTCTCTTGTCATACCACCAAAATCTACCTTTGAAATCATGGGCCAACCAACACCTATATAAACCAACACCTATATAAACTGTATACTTAAGCTGAATTCTTTCAAACATGTTTTATTGAAATTGACTAACAAAGTTTACCTGTTTTATTTTTAACCTGTTTTCCCAGTTTGTATATAAGATGTGGTGTATCCAGGTATAATTTGTGGAGAAATTGTCCACAATTCATTGGTTCACGTGAATTTAAGCATGCTTCTAGACTGGCATCTAGGTCTCATCTTGTTACCATTGAAATAGTTAAATGTAACTGTCTCTTTTACTCCAATAGTTTCTTTTCTCTCTCTTCCAGCTTGTGTAACTCTCTTCCATTTACTTGCTTCCCTGATAGCTGCAACCTCCAAAAATTTAAATGCTACGTCAATTGCCATCTTCTATCTCCTTGAATCCTGTTCATCTCTTTTCACCTTTCTTCAATAACCCCTGCATCCAGTTTTTTCTCTCAATGTAACCCCTTGTGCACTAGTGGTGGTTCTGCCTTGTTTCAGGTGAAAGCATTAAAAAAAATATGTTTCTTTCAGTACTTGTTGGAGGGAGACAGTTGCTTCTCTGCTCTGAAAGTTGAAATCTGTTGGTTTTTATAAGAATTTTTTTCTGAAAATAGGCCCAAGAAAAATAGCAATTTAGTTTTTTCTTTTTTTTTTTGATTGGTCAAATGTTTCACATGGTGATGTTAATTTCTAGCCAGTAGACATTTTGATTTAAATGGTATTGTTTTACAGAGTCTTTTTGGGCACTTTTATAAGTATAGTCTCTTATTAGGCAGAAAATAAAGTTTTGCTGTGTTTTAATATGGTATGTATGTGGGTATATAATCATTTTGGAAATTGCTTTTCTTTCCTATAAGGTCTTAATTAGCCTATTTACTAAATGCACATTTTGTGTTGAGACCTTTTCAAATCTTCCATTTTTATACCTGATTTTGTTTACATTCCAGGTACAAAAGCAAAGCTAGCTTTAAGTCATGAATACAAATGCTCAGATATTTTTTTAAACTTCAATTTTGGAATTTATTAAAATGGAAATACAACAGAAGCTGTTGTAATTGCCACATTTCAGTTATAATTTTTAATGATTTCATTTTTGTCATTTAATTATTCATTGTATAATCTCTTTTTTATTCTTCATATTTTCTTCAAGATGATATCAATTTTCCCAAGTTTATTAAATTTCAGAATCTTGAACAAAACATAAACAAGTCAGGTATGAAAATAAAGCAAATATAGACATTAAATGGTCCCAAATATTTATAAAAAATTTTAAAAATTAATTATTCACAGCATCATCTCACTTTTCTCTTTATATTTTCTCAAAGGTGATATCATTTTTCAGAAGTCTGTTTTTTCAAAACCTTGAACATTTAACAAAACATAAAAAGAAATCTTTCCCTTATATCATGAGTTTGGACATTTTTTTATTTACTATGATGAGGAGAGAGGTTCAGTTGTATTGTTTTGTAAACAACTACATTGATATGGATTATAATATTTAGCATGATTTAAATTTGGAATGTTAAATATATGTCAGCAAATGTTTTTCCAAATTGTCATATATTTACCAATATTTAATACAAAAACATTTATGCTCAGATAGCTTTTCAACAAAAAGCAGTGGCAACCAAAATATTTTCACATGTAAATGATGAGCAAATTAAAAAACATTTTCATTGTTTAAAATAACAATGTATTTTCACAAAAATTACAATTTTAGGAAACTAATTCTCTGTGTGTGTGTGTGTGTGTGTGTGTGTGTGTGTGTGTGTGTGTGAGAGAGAGAGAGAGTTCAGTTCCCTGTGAAGAAATATATTACCCCACTGGCAATGGAGAGCATGTTACCTACCACATGTTAGGTTGGAAGTAAAGAAAAAGAGAGTTTTTAGAGTCTTAAAACAGTGCCATCTAATGGTCTCTTGACAAACCAAATGGGGATAACTCCTACATACTAAAAGGCTTTTAATTACTTTCCTTCAATCTATTTAAACATATGACAAAGAAATCTGCATTAAAATACTGAAAGAAGCTTATAAAATAGAATAAGAATCAAAAAAATTGATTTTCATCTCTGGAAAGAATTGCAGTTTTTCATTACTAATTATAGACAAATAGCCTGAGTCTGTCATTAATAATTGCCTTAATTCATGGCCAATAACAATCTTTCTTTCTGATTTTTAATGCATTTCTCTCATAAAATCATTAGCAGTGCAGTTATATTATACATATAATCATCTTATTCAATCAATAAATTTTCCTTTTGTGGAAGACTGAGGGTGTGAAAAGCGACCTTGTAAAAGTATTCAACTTGGGCCACAAAAAAAAAGAAAAGAGTGAAAATCCAACATTTTATATTCCTTGTTTATTTAGGTCAGGTATAGTTGAAGAATTGATTGCTTATATTTAAGTCTGTTAGCATTGACTTGGTATCTGGTTACATTGTTTTTTTTTATTTTTGAGAATGAGAGAGTTCTTACTTTTCAGTATCAGTCAGGCAATTAAGTGTCATATAAGATACATGCTTTGGCAATTATGTCTTGAAAAAGACATGACTGACTAGGCAGAAGATTTTCTCGCAGTAGATTGCCATTACTTTCTGCAACTTTTCAGTATATTCTAGTGTAACACTATTTTGGGTACCGAAAAGGAAAAAGGGAAGGAAAAAGAAGAGAAGAAAGAGAGGTAATAATTGAATTTTTCTTTCTTTCTTTCTTTCTTTCTTTCTTTCTTTCTTCTCTAGAGATAAGCAAGAGATATGTTTAGATCACACAAGTGAGATAGATAATGTCTTTTATGACTCTTGAATACTGTCAAAGATTTTATCGCAAAGGCTGGAAATCTATTTTCACTAAAAATGAGTTTCACCATTATTGAAAAATTTAACGACCATTAAGAAAAGCAACAGCTACCTGCAGGGCAGGTTTATCTGGGGGTATGGTGGATATGGTGACATTGGTGGCAGTTGTCTCTCACTCAGAAAGCAACAAAATTCCTAGAAATAAAATCTCCTGGTCCTTTGTAGAATTTTGCAACACTGAGAATTAAAGGAGAAACATATGATTTTCTTTTTGATCAAAGTTAGATAATTTCTTGTAGTAAATGAATTGATAAAAAACACAGATGTGTAATGACCAGACACACCAAAAGCAAAAAAAGTGAAAAGAACGATAATTAAAATTCATTCATTGGGCTGAAACACGCCACTCAGGCAGTGGAAAGAGGCACTTACACAAGAGAGAAAGAGACGGGATTGATCAGATGATTGATGAAAAAGTGCCCCGGTGGATTTGGGGGAAAGTCAAAGGAACGTTTCACATCCCTCAAACCATAGTAGGAAGCACTTACACAGGAAAGAGAGAGACGAGGTTGAGCAGGTGACCAAAAAGAGGATCCCTTATTGGTCATTTGAAAATGCTAAGAGTATCTGAAAGTGCATCACAACTACCCTGAGAATCAACATAAGCAGATTAGTCAGTTGAGAAAAGACTACGGTAGAATTTAGTACTGTAGAGTTGGACTGGTACGGAGCATGTTTACATGAGAGACATGTTTTCACGTGTTAGCCTGCCTTAGAAGAAACTCCAATTTCAATCTGGTTCCAGACCAACCAACTTAGTGTTACATCCTGTAGAAGACATGGGTTGGAATTATAGTTGTCTGCATGCAAAAGTGATAAGCTCTAACCAAATACTGTATTGAACAGAACGTATGTATATAAATTCCATGTCGTTAATTTTACAAAGATTTCCTTTGTTTATTGTGGCTCCCAGCTCTGTCTGGATTATTAATGCAGTGGATTTTCAGAAACTTTCAACCCAAACCAGCTTTGTGATCAATCAAGTACAATGTGGGCAGGGTTCAGTTTGGATGAAATGATTGACTATCAATCAGCTGCAAGATTTTGGGGGTTGATGCGAAGGACTGGTGATGTAGAGGTTTACACTAGGACCATCTTTAATTTGGCAAATGTAGGACATGCATAATCTTTGGCATACCATTAAATTATAAGAAAACAGAATTTAGCCCTGAAGGGAAACCCTTATATAAACATATATTTGAATCCTAGTTTTGTCAGCTCATTTCACATGTATGTGGCTGTGTTATCAAAGGTTGAACAAGGCCAAAAATTGGAAATGATGTAACCATTAATCAGGCTAGTGGCCAAAATGTTTTGAGGTGTGAAGCTGGCCTTTAAGTTGGGAGTGGAAGCTATAAATAATTTGGTAACAGAGTGAGTGTGAGTTCAATACATGGACTTGGTGGTAATAGGTGAGCAGTACTAAAAATACAAACTAGACGATATCTCTAGACATGGGCAGAGAAACTAAAACAGTCTACCTCTGTTTATAAAATAAAGTTTCAATTCAGAATTCCCTCAAGGTTACTCAGATTGATATAAATCTGAAGCAGGCCAGAGGACACAATGGCCGAAACATAGTGATAACAACAACAACAATATATATATATATATATATATATATATATATATATATATATATATTAAAAAAGGATTAATTCAAAGATGTTGAATGGCCATTTCGATATGAAGATCCCCACGGGGGACAACACATCACCTCAGCAACAGAAAAATCCTTTTGCTGAGGTGATGTGTTGTCCCCCGTGGGGATCTTCATATCGAAATGGCCATTCAACATCTTTGAATTAATCCTTTTTTAATATATATTTGCTCTGTAATATTTTATTACATGGAGCTCTCTTCCTGTATCATTTTTTAATATTAAAATAAAATTTTTCATATTAATTAGGATCGGTTTTTTGGAATTTACCTTCCTGCTTTTTTTCCCTTGGATGGAAGTATCTGAATTAAAATATATATATATATATATATATATATATATATATATATATAACAATAAATTTTTATATATCAAGAACAATTTTGAGGGAAAGATGTATGACAAAGTAGGGAAAATATTTTCATGTGACACATTTCATCCTTCAGGACTTATCACACTTTTTCCACTTTCTATTGTTATACATCTTTCCTCCAAAATATATATAAATATAAAAGTGGACACTGAGGTCAACATCTAATAACTACAGTCTGTTTCATGCTTGAATGAAATCTTCAGGCGGCTGATGACTGTGTTCATTCAAGCATGAAACAGACAATCGCCATTCTTTGTTAACTTCAGTGTCCATTTTATATTTAAACATGTTCTATCCCTGATATTAAGTACTTTTACAAACTTTATTTTTATCATGTGTGTGTGTGTGTGTGTGTGTGTGTGTAAGGAGATAAATATGTATAACTTAACAAATTAAAAATATTAGTACATCCAATTTTACACCCATAACAAACTTTAAAAAAGGAATGGTAATACATAATTCAAATTAAAAAAGGCCAATATGATATGATAAGCACTTGGTGATTGGTAAAAAATGCATGAAACTTAGAGTTGTGTGCAAAGCATAGGATAATATGTATATTCATTGATATATATCTATTTTAAATTTTAAAAATTTACAATTTAAAATTTCAGTTATTTTAAACTTTTGTGTGTTCTGAAAATCCCTGTTGTATGTTTCAAATAAAACAAAAGGTTGGAGAATCAGCTGATATAAAACATCTGAAGATACCAAAAAGTTGAAACCAAGGTTGTGTAATTAACTGACTTCCAAATGAATATATATATATATATATATATATATATAGAGAGAGAGAGAGAGAGAGAGAAATAGATAGTGTATCGAGGCAGCAGATATTTTTCTAAATATATATTGTTCATTTCAGGTGAAAATAAAGACAAAAATTGTCCAACATTTGGATATATTTTTTTTATTATTCTGGTTCTAAGCTTTAGGCTCACAAGAGCCATCTTCAGAGGGGTTACAGGAATATTAACATAAAGATGTTAACCGTCAAAGATGATATTGCAATATCATCTATTTCAGTATAAATATTACCTAGGGGATCATGAAAGGGTACTTGAGTGGTGCATGCTAATAATAATTTTTTTAAAATAGTGAGTTTTATATTGGGTGAGTAGTATGATTGTATACATCATAGATAATGATGTCAATCGTTTCATTGGCAGGAACATTAGTGAATAAGTTTTATAAATCCAAATACTCAAATATATGGTATTGCAATAGGATCTCCTTTAGGTCGCCTCTTTTCTAATTATTATATGGCACATTTAGAAAATAAAATACTTAATTGACACTATAAACCCCCTATATATGTAAGATACATAGATGACATTTTCATTTTAGCTAAAAATATTGATCAAATTATGCAACTAAAAAATAAATTTGAAAGTCATTCCATCCTCAAATTTACATTAGAATTTAATATTAATAATAAAATTCCATTCCTTGATGTATTTATTGATTCCAGCACACACAGATTTACTACGTCTCTATATAGAAAACCAACTAGCATAAAGTCATGTCTTCTTAATTATAACAGTGAATGCCCCCAACAATATAAGTTAGCTATAAAAGACTTTATTCAATGCACACAAATGATATCTTCTTCCAAAGCCATATTCTATAAAGAATTATACAACATTAAACAAACATTTGTTAACAATGGATTTCCTAACTCCATCATTGATCAACAAATTAAAATGTATCTCAATAAACTTAATAATGCCTCTAACAATATTGATAATATTAATAATAGTATATGTCAAAATAAACATAACACTATTAACTTATACTATTGCAACCAAATGCATAATAATTACAAACATGATGAAACAACACTCAAAAACAAAATAGGTAGAAATGTTAAACCAATTAATAATAATAAACAAATTAAGCTCATCATATATTATAAAAAAATTAAAACAATTGACCTCAAGGTCTCTAATAATTCTACAATCACACAACTAAATCAATATAGTGTATCAATTTACATGTCCGTTCAGAGATTGTATCTCTAATACTAATAATAAACTCACTACATATATTAGTTTTACTACAACCATGCTCTCCTGTAGACTTACCTGCCACCTTTCTGATCATAGTTCAGTTAAACAACATTTCTTAGAAAAATATAGCCATTTCTTAGAAAAACATAGACAGATTTTAGTCAATAACACAATAATACTCACACATACATACAGTAAAAAGAACCTTCAGATATTGGAGGCCATCTACATTAAATCAAAGCAACCCACACTCAATAAAATCACATTTCAATCTAGTCACAACATTGCTGGTTAATGGTAATCTTAAGATTAATAAATTTTAATATTTGGTAAACCTCTCTCTAACAGGATAAAGAGTTTCCACATCCTAGCTCTGGGAGTTAATGAAACCAAAAGAGGAATGAAACTTACTAATTATTAAATCCAGAGGTGGATTCAAACATTTGGCCTGATGTGTACATGTATATATGGTTAAATAAAGAAGATAAGAGGAAAACATTTTTTTCTTGCCTAAATATTTTGTCCTGTCAAGGGAAAGAGATGAAATAAATTTTATTTTAAATAAAGTATCTATAAAGAAAAAATTATTGCTTACTAGGAAAAAATTCTCATAAATTATTCATAAGATTAAATGAAATTATTAAACATTTAAAAAACATCATATTTCATATTTGAAGAGAATTTTTTCATGTGCAGTATGATGTTATGTTATGTTATGAGATGTTCCCAAGCCAACATATATACCAAAAATATCCAAAAATCCAAAGAAAACAGCTAACTTCCATCATTTTTAACATCTCATTTTAGGTGAACTTCCAGCATATGAAAATATTTTGAATTTTTTCATAATAAAAAAAGATCACTGATGAAGCAAATTTATTTCACAGAACTGATCATTCGACATATGTAATTTTAAAAGTTTTATTTGAAAATATACATATCTGGCTCTGTAAGTAAATAATTTTATTTATATTAAGTCCTCTGCCTGGATCAGTTTTAATATTTATTTTCAACAATTAATATTAATAGTATCTCCCTTTGGATTTTACCTACATACCACTGTGTGTGTGTGTGTGTGTGTGTGTGTGTGTGTGTGTGTGTGTGTTCGTTTGTTCGTGTTCGTTCTCTGTGGGATTAATTATCTTAATTATTGTTATTAATTATCTTAATTATTGGAGCTTCTAGAATTTTCCATGACTCATTTTACATGAGCAAAGCAGAAAACTGTCTGATCAGTTTTCAATCAAGAATAAAAAAAAAATGACATGAAAATCAAGAAAGCAAAGTCATTTAGTTTTTTATGGTTTAACAATGAGAATGTCAACAATATTTTAATCATGTAATTTTGGTCAACTTCCTCAGAGCAATATTGCAATCAAGGCACATAAAATAGCAGACACCTCTGTGTCACTCAGTGTGTTTGACACTGTTATGTTAAGTAACTTTGTATCATCTATGGTTGAAAGATCTAATTGTTTACAATGCAGAGCTTTCATGTATCGCACCACAGGTTGACAATTAGAGGGACTGGTGCCACAATTATTATTATTATTATGTCATTTTTCATCATATTTCGATTTATGCTATGGTTGCACTACCAACCAAGTCTGCGGGAAGACCTAAGGCAGGTTGTGGCCTGTAGTTATGGCTCCATTTCATGTTTTTTCTATCTTCCCCATCATCCCTAGCGTTACATAGACAAAGTTCTTCTTAGTGTGTGGGCTGTACTTAATAAGACAATTTTTTGTATATCTCTTAAGCTGGGGTTTCCAGGGATTCTTTCAATGTGTTGTTTTGTTCCATTTTTTATCATTCCAAGTGCACCTACTATCACTGGCACAACTCTTGTTTTCAATTTCCACATTTTTTCTATTTCAATTTCTAGGTCTTTATATTTTGACAGTTTTTCAAATTCCTTGGTTGCTATGTTACAATCCGTTGGACAAGCCATATCAATTAATAGACAAGTTTTCTCTTTCTGGTTTTTAACAATAATGTCTGGCCTATTTGCTTCAATTTTTCTGTCTGTGTAGATGGTGTAATCCCGTAGAATGGTGACATCTTCTATTTCTGTAACTAGTGCTGGGTGATGTTCATACCAGTGTTTGTTTACAGATTTTCCATAGTGTTTGCACATTGTCCAATGTAAATATTGCCCCACTCTATCGTGGCGATTTTTATATTCATTTGGAGCAAGTACAGAACAGCCTGAGATTAGATGGTCTATTGTTTCTTGATGTTTATCACAAAACCTGCATTTTGGATCCATATTATTATGTATAATATTTGCCTGAAATTTTCTAGTGAAAAGACTTTGGTCTTGCGCTGCAAGAATAAAGCCTTCAGTCTCAGAATTTAATCCAGATGCATGTAACCATCAATGAGTATTAACTTTATCAACATTGGATTTATTGGCACATTCTGGATATTGGCCATGCAGAGGTTTGTCTTGCCAGTGTTGTTTCAGCTGTTCAAGAGCTTTATCTTTGGCTTTCATTTTCATATTTTTTGCCGCAATAGTTTGTTCTTGTCTTCTGTTTTGCTTTTCTACAGAATCTACTAACTGTAAATCTTGCTTGTATTTACTGCCTTCATTTATTATTGAATATTTTTTCTTTCTTTCTTCATGTTGCCTTACTAATTGTATCATCCAGTCCTTTGTTGTTTCTATGTATGTTAGTAAGCCAATAGTTGTTGTCTTGTATGACAATTCTAGCTGAATAAGACCTCTTCCACCTTCTTTACGGGCTATGTATAGATGGTCTACATCAGCCTTTGGATGATGCATCTTATGCTTAGAAAGAAGCTTTCTTGTTTTAGAATCCATTATTATTATTATTATTATTATTATTATTATTATTATTATTATTATGTTTCATCTTCATTCAGTGCTCTATATTTTCAACCTACTGTTAAAACAATCGAAGCTAAGTAAATAAGGATATTTCTTTTATACATATTGAGATAGATAATGAATAGAGAAAGATACAGAGATAGATAATGAGCAGACTGAGATAGACAATGAACTGATTGAGATAGATAGATAGATAGATAAAAATTAGAGAAAGATAGAGAGATAGATAATGAATAGACTCAGATAGAGGGATAGATAATCAAAAGACAGAAAAAGAGATAGATAATGAATTGATTGAGATCGAGAAGTAGATAGATAATAAATAGAGATAGAGCGATAGATGATGAATAAAGAAAGAGAGAGATATGTATAATGAATAGACTGAGGTAGATAAATAATGAAAAGACTGAAATAGAGAGAGAGAATGAATAGACTGAAACAAATGGAGAGATAGATAATGAATAGACTGAAACAAATGGAGAGATAGATAATGAATAGACTGAGACAAATGGAGAGATAGATAATGAATAGACTGAGAGAGATAGGCAATGAATAGACTGAAATAGAGAGATAGTTCGTGCATAGATATGAACAGCATAGATATGAACAAAGTAAAAAATAGATTGATATGAACAGGCAGATTGATTGATTCATTTTCTAAGGTTTATCAACTCATTGCAGATTATTTTAAGCCTGGAAGCATTTTTAGTTTCTAAGATTTTTGCAGAGATACTAACGATTTAATCATACAAGTTTTTCTAATTAACGTATAGCTGTAGAAAAAGATGAATTCAAGGGTATTTGCACATAAATAGATATAACAAACACAAATTAAAATTGGAACTTGGCTATCTGATTAACTATTCCAAGCCATTATGCATTACATCACCTAGACATCCAAGCTTACAGCACCTGGTATTCTCTAGCAGTCACCCATCCAGGTATTGATCAGGCTCAATATTGCTTAACTTTTGTTATCATACAGGAACCAATTTTTCAATGCTATATGGCTGTAAGACTGATAGATAGATAGATAGATAGATAGATATGAATAGCTTGGGAGAATTTGTTTTTAATCATTTCACCCCAAGCAAGGTAATAAAGCTACGAGGATGCAAGGGGGTTACTGAATGTTAGAAAATATAAGAAAAACTTTGAGTAAGAAGAAAGGACAATAAAAGAAGATTTGAGAAGACAGAAGATAATGATTTTTTTTTTTTTTTAATCATATCACCCCAAGCAAGGCAATAACGCCACTGATGTGCAGGGGGCTACGTAAGGGTAAAAAGAATGGAAAAGAGAAAGCCAGAAACCACATCCTAAACAGGAAACAAGGGATGAGCCTCTTCACCTGTTCAATAGATGTGGGTGGAGTGTGAACCAGGCGATAGTTTAGTCTATCTACTCCAATTGAAAAAAAATAAAAGAGAGTGAACAGATTGGAAAAGAGAAAACCGGAAACCGCATCCTAAACAGGAAACAAGGGATGAGCCTCTTCACCTGTTCAATAGATGTGGGTTTGATATTGCATTTAAATTTTTGTCTGTTTTATTTTGCTTTTTCTTTCTTCATTTTTTTTCTTTTTTCATTCACATATTTTCTTTCAACTTTTGGGTTTTTTCTTTTGCTTTTCCTTTATTTTTTATTTTTCTTTCACATTTTCCTTTTTTATGTTTTTCTTTCACATTTTTTCTTATGTTTTTCTTTCACATTTTTTCTTATGTTTTTCTTTCACATTTTTTTGCTTATTCTTTTTATTCTTTTATTTTTTCCTTTTTTGTATTTCTTTTTTATTTCTTCTTTTTCCTTTTTTAGTTGATTATTCAGTAAAGTCGAAATTATTTCAGTGATTTGTTTATATCCAACCTAATTAATGATAACAGGAGAAACACTATCCCAGTTGATCTCTTAAAAGATAAAAATATATCTGTGTCGTCATTTCATTCTTCAAACTCTCTCTAGTAAATAGAAAAGAAGAAAAGGTATTTGTTTACAAAAGATCAAGTTAATCGTCACAAAGACCCCCTAGACATTCAGAAGAAATTTTAATTGTTTGTTGCTTTTCTTTCTCTTGGATGGGATTTTGAAAAATCTAATTTCAACAACAACAGATATTATACAACCATTCAGCTTGCTTGTTTCTATGCATGACTGTTAACACGACACTTTAGAAACATGACCCGTCTCCATAACAATTTCTTAACTAACCTTAACACCACACTGCCCGCAAGGTGCCTCAAAGATCTTATATCTTCTTTCTTTCTTTCTTTCTTAATATCTCTCATTTTTTTCTCCCATTTCTTTCTTTTTTCTTAATATTCCTCATTTCTTTCTTTCTTTCCCTCTTTCTTTCTTTCTTCTTTGTTAATATCTCCCATTTCTTTCTTTCTTTCTTTCTTTCTCCCAATTCTTTCTTTCTCCCAATTCTTTCTTTCTTTCTTTCTTACTTACCATTTCTATGTAGTCTTTTTTTTTTTCTTAGTATCTTCCCTCTTTTTTGTTGCTAGGAAAGTTGGCTCACTATGCCCTGCTAGACAATTTTTCTTACTAGAATTAATCTTACACATTTATAATGCTACAAATGAATATTGCTGCCAAATCTGGTTAGGTGCTTCTGCTATATATTTAGAGATTCTTTATAAAAGCCGAGAATCTGCAATGTTATTGGTCCTAACTTAACATCTCAGCTTCAGTCACTTTCCCACAGCTGTAATGCAGCTTCCCTGTACATTTTCAATAAATACTTTAATGATAATTATTCTGATGGTCTTTCCTCTATGTTGCCAAAACCTTGTGATTTTAAGCACAGTACTAAATCAGTGGTAAGATCTTGTCATTTTACTGTTGGATTGGCTAGATGTAAGTTCTATGCTAACAGTTTCTTCTCTTGCAGTTCTCATTTGTGGAACTTTCTTGCAATTTCTTGCTACCAAGTCAGTTTTGATCTTCAAAAATTTAAATGCAATGTCAATTGTTATTCTCTTTCTTTTATTGTTCCCTCTCTTTAATAATGCTTCTTTTTTCTCATATTCTCTCTCATTCTATAATTTCTTACATCTTAGTGGCTTCATTGCCTTACTTAGATCTGTCTATCCCTTTATTAAATCTAATGTTTTCCACATATATAAACTGGAAGGATTACATTGAATCAATTGCTATCTGCCGCTGTAAAAGTTGGTCCCCTGTGTCACAGTTTTCAAAAAATAACAAATATCAGTCTATTTACTAATTTCACATGTTTTATTCCTTAAATTTACAAAATAGATTTAGATTAAATCTCTTTCAAATTGTCAGTTATAAATCAACAAAACTGGAAATAACAAAAATATTTTTAAATTATATATCTCCGCCTCAGTCACTTTGCCATTGCCATAACATAGCTTCCCTTTGCCTTTTCTATAAATACTTTCATAGTAATTGTTCTGATGATCTTTCCTTTATGGTAGATAGACTTTATGAATTTAAGCGCAGTACGAGATTGGCCTGGATTGTTATGTGATGTCTGTCCTTCAATATGGCAACAAATGCTGGACAATCTTAACGTGGTTCTACAGAAGGATGCTGAGGATACTATGGGTCAAACATGTGAGCAATGACAAGGTTTTGGAGAGGATAGAAATTAAAAGAAAACTGATGCTTAACATCAAGAAAAGACAACTGAAATTTTTGGGACATGTAACGAACAAGGAGAGCTTGGAGAATCTGATACTCACAGGATAGATAGAGAGAAAGAGAGACAGGGAAAGCAACACATGACATACTTGATGGGCTTGAGCAAATGGATAGCAGAGCAGGGTTTGGGAGGGGTAACAAGAGAAAGGATGTTTAAAAGCTACAAAGGAGAGGGAGATTTGTAAGGCCATGATTGCCTACATCCTGAAGGGACACGACACATAGAAGAAGACTAGATTGGCAGAAAGATTTCATCATTTTACAGTTGAAATGGTTAGATGTAACTGTAAGTTCTATGCTAAGAGGTTCTTCTTTTGCTCTTATTGTTCTTCTACTGTTCTCTCTCCTTAATAATGTTTTTCTTTTTCTCATATTCTCTTACATTCAATAACCCCCTTACATCCTAGTGGTTTTAAGGGTTAAATGATTAAAAACTGATCTCTCTCAATCGACAGCAGTGCCAGGTAGCAGTTGTACTTCCCAGGTTGAGCATAGAATTTGCCAACCCCCAGAGCAACATTCCAAAACTGGACATCTGAAAAATATAGATTACAATCATATACATTTTTATATAATTTTTTTATACATAATGAGATAGATAATGAATAGGTTAAGGTAGTTAATGGACTGAGATATTTAAGTATTTGTTTTGATTGCATATGAGAAAAAAACAGTATGTAACTTTCCTGTGCCTTTTCTATAAATAATTTCATGGTAATTGTTCAGATGAACTCTTCACTAGACTTCATGATTTTAAATGTGGCACTAGATTAGTAAAAAGATTTCATGAATTTACAGTTGAATTGGATAGATGTAATCGTAAGTTCAATGCTAACAGTTTCTTTTTTCACTCTATTCGCTTGTGGAACTCACTTTCAGTTTCTTGCTTCCCAGCCAATTTTGATCTTCAAAGATTTAAATATAATTTTAATTGTTATGCACTGCCTTCTTGATTGCTTCTTTTATTATTCTCACTTATTAATAAGTTTTTTTTTTTTATTCTTTCACGCTTGTTAACTCCTTGTGCCTTGGTGGCTTTATTGCCTTGCATGGGGTGAAATAATTAAAAAAATGAAAACAACAACAAACACTGCAACAAAACAAAAAGTAAAATAGAAAAATATATTTAAATATAAGTAGAAAAAATTATTATTACATTAACAATATATGCACTATGAAACAAATCCTCTGACCACAAATAACTTATAGTGTGACACTCAAAGTAAATATCCTATGTATTACATAATCATAGAAGGAATTCATATGTGTGGGTTGTATAATGTTTTGTAACGTGGAAGAAAAAATTGGTGAACAAAGTTTGAATTCTGATTGAGCTCATTATGCTCACTTTCACACAAATACCCTTAGGAATGTTATGAATCTATCTCTGCTCCTATTGGCTCTAGAGCCGGGAGGAGCAGAAATAGTTATATATCTGTCCTGATATTCAATCCATAGCTAGAGAGAGAAGAAATGAATTAATACATTTCCCAAGTGAATGCAACAAATTCAAATAGAATTCAAACTTGGCTCTCAGACTTCTCATTCTAAGCAGGAATCATCTAATACTTGCCACCCAGGGAGGATAACCTCTCCCACAAATCTTTTGACCAATCATATTTTTTAAATGAAAATAAATAAAGACATTTCTAGATTAATGGTATTTTTTCTGCTGTTAAACAAGAACTCAATTTTTTCTTTAATATTATAGTTGCCTGAAAGTTCTCAAAGAAATCCCAGTTGGAGGACTGCAACCAAATGAGACTGTGGCAGCTGAACATGAAGCACGTCTACTTTCTCAACTCTCTCATCCAAATATTGTCAAATTCCTGGGCAAATTTATTGACATGGAATTCTTTTGCATCATAACTGAATATTGTGAGGTAAGTTTTCTGCACGTAAGTGAATGCAACAAACTTGTTGCATTCACTTATGTGCAAATATTATTGGAAAAGGTATTAATCCATCTCTTCTCCCTCCAGCCATGGGTTAAATGGTAGAACAGATTGAGTTCTATAGCCTTAATTGGCAACCAGTCTACCACAGAAAGTAATGGCAACCTACTGCAGGAAAATTCTGCCCAGTCAATCATGTCACTTTCAAGACATGATTGCCCAAGTGTGTATCATGTATGGCACTTAACTGACTGGCTGGTTTTCTGAATCTCTGACATAGAGCATTTTCATTTGTTCATTTAATTTTTGTATTGCTTTGTTGCTGTTTTGAACAAAATATTACTCATCATTTTTGTATTTGTTCAAATCCCTAAGATGAAGCATTTTTATTATTCCTATTATTAGTGACAATAATAATATCTTGCCCAGTGGTTCTCCACGGGGGTCCATGTGTACCCTGGATGTCCAGTAACTTTACTGGGGATCCAGACAAAAAATAGCAAATTGGGGGTCTACGATAATACTTTAGTGGTCCCTAGAACAATTTCACTTCAAAATGGTTTTTACAAGTGAGAATTAGAATTACTACAGTAATCTAATGCCATATTAAAATACTAAAAAGAGAAAAACAACTCTAAAACTAGCAGAAAATGAGATCAAATGATGTAAGTTTTCATCCCTTTTACTCTACTGAATGTTTTGATTGTATAAGTTGAATAAAAATATGAAGGATATATAAGGGAAGGATTATATATAAAGGAAGAATTATATACAGGATGTCCATACAGTTTGTGTGCAATTTAAAAAATTTATAACTTTATTTGTATTTGTGATAGAAATAACATGTAAAAAATGTTATAAATCAACAAGATGGAGCTACTTGTCACTTTGCTCTGCATGTTAGACAGTTTCCTAACAGATGGATCAGAAGGGGTGGACCATTTTATTGGCCTCCATATTCCCCAGATTTGACTCCATTAGATTTTTTTAAGGGGACATGTGAAAACAATTGTGTATGTAACCAAATCTAGTTCATTAGATTTGAAAGCTAAAATAGCTAATGTGATTTCAGGCATTAGTGTAAATCAGTTGGCAAATGTTTTCTCTGAACTGCAAAATCATATTACCCTTTGTATTGTTAATGATGGAGGACATGTGGAAACTTAAATAAAATTTCAATAAAATCTTACAAATATAGATTTACTTCTTTTCTAATCTTTTTTACAAATTATTTCTATTGCAAATACAAATAAAAATAAATTTTTTAAAGTGCACACAAACTTTATGGACACCTTGTATAAGGGAAGGATTATATTTAAAGGAAGGATATATAAAAGAAGAATTATATATATATATATATATATATATATATATATATATATATATATAAGGGAAGGATTATATATAAAGGGAGGATTATATATAAAAGAAGAATTATATATATAAAAGAAGAATTATATATAAAGGAAAGAATATATATATATAAGGGTGGGGTTCCGGCCAGAAGCAAGTGGATATGTCTAGCCACACTGATGAGCTGTGATACAGCGAAACGGGCTTGTATGTGGATGACTAATATATTATGCTCTCATTACGATTGAGCTCTCTGGAGAAGAAAATTTTAAAAACAGTTTCCACTTCGGCTATAATGCGTGACTCTTCAGAAATGAATTGAGTTCTCTCGGTGACTGGTGTCTGTATACACTGCTTACATATAAGACATTAAAATTTCTCTTCTCTGACCCCATGCGCCGATGGCTTAGGGAGTAGAGACTCCGACTGACATCAAATCGGTCAAGTTTCGATCCCGGCCAGAAGCAAGTGGATATGTCTAGCCACACTGATGAGCTGTGATACAGCAAAACGGGCTTGTATGTGGATGACTAATATAAGGGTGGGATTATATATAGAAAGGATTATGTATATAAGAGAAGAATTATATATAAAGGAAGGATTGTATATATATATATATATATATATATATATATATAAAGAAAATTATATAAAAATTATAATTTATTATATAAATTAATTTAATGCATTAATAATAAATAATAACATTAATTTTAAATATTAATGAAATAAAATATTAATATATTAATAATAAAATACATTTAATATCTTAATCTTTGAGAAGATTGTCCAGCATTCACTGCTATCTAGAAAGAGCAATATTGTATAACAGTCCAGCACTCTTTTCTTTGTTTTTAACAATTTTTGTTTCTTAATACTTTGCTTAACATCATCCTCACCGTATCCCCAGAACGTTGTTTACCACGACAAAGGATGCCTTCCTACAACTTAACCAAGGTGTCTGGTAGCAGATAATCATTTGTTACAGCTAATATACATAATCATTAGAATAAATATTTTTATGTATTGGTTGAATAAATCCTACCTGTGATATGATGTGTAAGTAGCCATCAGCACAGAAGAGGAATTGGTAAGCTAAGTTTAAATTTTGACCAACTTTGTTGCATTCATTTTCCTCTCCATTTCATTATATGTTAAAAAACAGGGTAGACTGACTTCTCTAGTTTTACTTGGCAGCCAGTCTAAAAGAAAAACTCTAAATTCACAAACATGGAGGAAATAATGGAAACCATTCAACTATCTCTAGAAACTATGACGGTGGAGTTGCTTGATAGGTACTGCAAGCAGAAATGATCATATTTTTTTCTTTCATATTATTATTACATGGAAAAATGTGTGCATGAAAAGTAATATTCTTTAGATTATATTAAACCTGAAAAAGAACTGGTCAAAATATTCTAGTGAAGTAAAAAATAAGAAATTTCTTACTTAAAATATTGAAAATTTTAATTATTTTTAGCTGCGATATTTTAAGTAGGAATTTCTTATTTTTTACTACACTAGAATATTTTGTCCTTTACTTTTCCAGGTTTAATAATTTGTCCTGTTCTTTTCCAGGTTTAATATAATCTTAATGCCTACTTAGGATCTGATTACATCAGGGAGATCATTGATGAAGATCAGAAAAAGTGTAGGACCTAGAATAGAGCCTTGAGAGACACCAATATTTGTATAATGGTATCTGGAAGCATGCCCATTCAATACTACCTTCATTATGTGATTTGAAAGGAAAGACTGGATTAGGTCAAACAATCGTCCAGTCATACCATAGCTATGTAGCTTGCATAGAAGGCCAGTATGCCAGACTCTATCAAACACTGTAGAGATATCTAGTGCAACAGCTCGAGCTTTGCCATTCTTATTGAGAGCCTGGTATGTATACTCTGTGATGATCATTAACATATCAGCAGTAGACCAGGGGAAGCTGAAACCGTACTGTTTATTGGAGAAGAGGCCGTGGGCTGTGAGATGTTGAACCACTTTAGCATTAATAATAGCCTCGAGCACTTTGCCAAAAATCGATACAAGGTTGATAGAGTAATAATTAGAGGGGTCTGAGGGTTCTCCAGCATTCTTAAATACAACAACCACAAAGGAGGACTTTCAGCAGGCAGGGAAGCAAGAAGCAGAGAAGCAGTAGTTGTAGAGTTTGAAGAGGACAAAAGAGAGTTCAGGGGCACATTTCTTCAGTACAATGTTTGGGATTCTGTCACCTTCGCTCACCTTATGTGGGTCAAGCTTTGAAATTATGTTAGAGATCAGCAAGGAAGTAATGTGAACATCATTCAGTTGAGCCTCAGTTTTAGGTGGGAAGCTGGGTGCTAATACCCCAGACGAATCAAATGTTGAATTGGTGGAGAATCTGCGAGCAAAGCATTTAGTCTTGTTTGTGGAAGATGTGAGGACCTCAAATTCATTGATTAAAGTGAGGATTGAGAGCTTGCTCTTATTTAACACATTTTTACAGAGCGCCCAGTAGTTTTTAAGGCTGAACTTGCAAGATGCTATGTGCTGTTTCAGTCTTTCAGCAAACAACAGCTTAGCATCATTTAGGATCCTTTTGCACTGATTATGAGCAGAGGCAAAAAGGCGCCTATTATGATCAGACGCATGGCTTCAATAAAATCAGAAGAAGTGATTCCTGTGGGCAATAGCAGCTGATCAAGCAGGGGAGAACGATAGGGACGAATGAGGTTTAAGTTGTAACTTCCTGGCTGGAATGAAAGCATTGATGCCAGCTTTAACCCATAAAGAGACCTCAGGCACAGAGTCTTCAACGGGAAGATGAAAAACTTTGTTCCAGGGGACGTCACACAGGATATCACGGAACAACTTCCAGTCTGCTCTTTAGTAGCAGTAAGATATTCTGCTGGTCTGGGATTCCTGAGAGGAGGGATGTGAAAAGAGATATTAACAGAAACCACAGCATGATCAGAGTTTTCAAAAGGGCAAAGCTCCATAACATGACAAGAGTCGGGGATAGAAGTGAAACAGAGACCTAGCAGTGAGTCAATTCTATTAGTGTTATTAGAGAAACGCGTGGGGAAATCAACTACTTATGTAAGGAATTGAGGGGTTATAAGTTCATGGTATGGACACCAGCAAGATCTGTGACAGTTTTCCAGCCACATGACATACTGGAAATTAAAGCCGCTAAACACAAATATATAAGCAAACGGATTAGAGGAAATGGCCTTATCTATATTTTTAGATACGCTGTCAAGTACGGAACAGTCAGGAGATGAAGGGGAGCAGTAGAGAAAGAAAAGCTAACTAACCGAGTTCAGTAGAGAAAGACAAAGACACATGTAGGAATGATCATGAGATTCAAGAGAAATCACCCTAGCTAAAGGGAGATGTTTGCTGACATAAATGCCAAGTCCATGCATATGAACATTGGAGTCCTTCCTAAAGAGGGGAAGGTAACCAGATATATATATATATATATATATATATATATATATATATATAAAATAAAATAAGTTTTCAATGTTCAAAATTGTTGTTGTATGATCATTTCAACATGAAATCCCTAAGAGAGATTTCACATATCATCAGCAACTAACACTTTTTCAAAATGAAAAAAAATTTTTAAAAATGGTTAAGAACTAAGAAATTCACAACACAAAAAAATTTTGATTTGCAATTAACGTCTATTTTTAAGATTTTACTTTTAGATAGAGATGTAAGGGAAAAATTTGAAAATTTGGCTTCGTATAGCTTTATAAGGGTTAAAAGATGGAATAAGAAGTGGTGTTAAACTGAGAATTGGGTTAAACAAAACAAAGGAATAGAGTGGAGGGGTAAGAAGTATAAAGAAAATGAAATAAAAGAAAAGAAAAAAAAAGATTCATATATTAGAGATGCTCAATGCGTGTCAAACAAAACTAGCATTTATACATGGGTTAAAGTATTAGAAAACAGATTTTTTTATTAAAAAATATTTAGGGGAAAAAAATAGATATAAGATTTTAAAAAATTAAGTTAATCTAATTAAAGATAAATCTAGATATAGATAAACTAAAATAAAAAATGAAAAATTAAATTAAATTAAAAATAAAAATTAAATAAAGATATAATTAAAAAAAAATTTTTTTTAATTAATTTTTTAAAAATTTTTATAAAAATTTATAAAAAATAAGTTGTGAAAAAGATAAATATACTAGCAGAAGAAATTGGGAGTTAAATTAGTAAAAAGAATCCATATTTTATAAAGGTAGATAATCAAAGGAGACAGGGAGAGGAAGGTAGAAGTGTTAAAATTACTATTTAAAAATTAAATTTATCAAAAACAATTAAATTTATATTTAATCTCCTAAAAACTAAAATCAGAATTTAAAATTTAAATGTTCACAAAATTCGCTTTATGGCGACACTTACTAATGAATTCCTTTCTAAAATTCAGGAGTAGGTGTTGTTTTGGGTACTTTAATATTAACAAATTTTCTAGCAGACACAGACAGCACCTATCACGAAGATTCCTCAGAATACAGGCTGAACCTATTAGTCTCCAGCTAATTACAGGTTCCAGCCCTTCTTCCTTCATTTTCCAGAATCTCCATGAAAGGGCTGTCTGGTATTTTTGACCTGGGTTCGAAAATGAATGCCTTTGATTGTAATATCTCTGCTTAAAAGGTCCCGCTGACATACCAATATAAGTCCGGTAATTATTTTTGTTGTTTGATGGTGAAATGTAGCCTCATAAATTACCTGTTTGGATTTACATTTGCCCTCCACCGGGCAGGCATCCACCGAGCTACAATTGCAATCATTCAAAATTCTAGACCCATTGTCAGTATTACTTAAATTCATTAGAATATGTCTATTATGGGAATTTATAATATTGTCTATATTTGAGGTACAAGAGTAACTGATTTTTAGAGTGATCCTATTAAACATTTTCCGTAAAGGATTATCGTTATTAAAATGGTTGTCTACTAATTTGAGAAAATATTTACCAATATTGATATTAGTTAGTTTACAATAAGGAGGGTTAAACCAAATTATTTTCCTTTTTCTACAGTTTTTTTCATTTTTAGTTTTAGATGATTCGAGGTCTATTGTAGGTTTATTATATGTTAATTTGTTCTTAAATCCGCTTTTTTGAAGGGCCTTATTGTAAATATCTTTACTTGTATTGAAAGTTTTAATGTTAGATGATAACTGGTTAATTCTATTATTTACTATACTGGGTATCTGTTTTATAATATTTTTGGGGTGGTTAGATAAAATATTAATATAAGTGGGAGAACTATTTTCTTTGAGAAAGGGCTGGTGAGATCCATCGTTTAAATTAAGGGTGATATCTAGATAGTTAACAATTTTAAGATTAGAAGTAACTTCAACCTTAAAACCGAGGTAATTTAGGGCTCTAATTATTTTTTTTGTGTATTCTATTTGCATAGGGCCCATTGGAATTGGGGATAAGTATTAATCCATCATCCCGATATAGGCCTATTTGTTTTGGGTCTAAGAATCTACTTAAAATATCTAAAAATATATCTTCCTACTAGATCTGCTACCTGGGCTGAATCATATTTTGACAAAGTGTTAGTTGCTGACTATATGTGAAATCTCTCTTAGGGATTTCATGTTGAAATGATCATACAACAACAATTTTGAACATTGAGAACTTATTTTATTTTATATTAGCTCTGTAGTTTTAATTACATTGAGCTCTCCACCTGTATCATTTTTTAATATTAAAATTTTAATATTAATTAGGATCAGGTTTTATCTACCTACTTTTCCATTTGGATTAAAGTTATTTTTTTTAAATATATATATATATATATATATATATATATATATATATATATATATATATATATATATCCATGCTCATATTATTGCTGCCACATATGGTCTGGTGCCCCTGCTATTTACCTTGAGCTCCTTGATAAAATCCAAAGAAGAATCAGCAATATTATCAGTCCTGATCTGACAGCTCAGCTTGAGTCACTTTTCCACTGCCATAAGGTTGCATCTCCTTTTTTATAATTACTTTCATGGTAATTGTTCAGACGAGCTCTTTACTATGCTAACTAGACTTTATGAATTTAAATGCAGTACTAGACTGGCATTGAGATCTTTCTTTTCTTTTCTTGCATGTGGAACTCCCTTCTGGCTCTATGCATTCTAGCCAACTTTAATCTCCAAAAATTTAAATGCAATACCAATCGCTATTTACTGTCCTCCCGATTACACTTTCCTCTTGCCACTTATTATTATTATTAAAATACACCTTAAAGTGCCGAATCCATGTGCATCGTCGGTGTTGTTGCTCCCATGTCATTAGAAGTTTCAGGTCTCAAAAAAAAACCAGACTTCTTCGATAGGCGACCCAACTGAATATTCGGCTCGCACCCAGAAAGAAAAAAAATTGCTACTAGCTTTAGGACGTGCATTATATAAGTTCCCCAGAAAAGGTAATTAATCAAGACTTCACTTGGGCTATTCGATGTTATAGATCAGGTATGCTTGGTTGTACTGGTATTCCTACATATGGCCAAGACGGGGTGTCTTTTTGAAGAAAAGAAAGTAAACCAATATATATATATATATATATATATATATATATATATATATATATATTATACATTAAGAAATAAAATAAAATAAGCCACTTTATCATATTGGCTCGTCTTATGACTTTCCTTTCTCATTCTTCAATTTTTAACTTTTTTATTATGTCTTTTGTTCGGTCTTTCTCTTTTATAACTTTCCTTTTTATTCTTATTTTCTAACTATATCTTACAAGATATTTACAATAACGTGATTATCATGACAGACTATTTACAAAAAGAATCTCCATCTCGAATCATTTATAACGCATTTTAGATGTGTCATAAATAATTCGAGATACAGACCAATACTTTAATAAAATTCTGTTTAACAACTAAAAGACAAAACAATTTACAAAAGGCTTAAAAATAAGTTAATCAAAAAATATTTACATGTTAAATACTCTAATTCTTCCACATCCTTTAACCCATTGTGGCTTTACCTGCCTTGCCTGGGGTGAAACTGATTTTTAAAAAAATTTAAGAACATTTCTGCTGGAGCATGTCTGTTTCCCCCCAGTCAATTTGACTACTGAACTCTTAGATGCATGCATACATGTCTATCACACAAACAAGCAAACACATTCTTAATAGCATAGTTTTTAATATCTTTTCTTTTATTTCTGCACATGTAGTTTCTTTATGTTTCTGCATATATTAATTATTGTTTATTTTAAATTCCATGTTTTATTCATTTATTTTTGCCCAGGCTCTCATGAGTCCACTGAATATTGTTTGTAGGACAAATGCACTGGGAGCCAATAAATATTAACTGAAAAATATCCAACTAAAAAGAATTCCCTTCTCAATAAGGTTTTCTCAGTTGTCTTTACCCCTTGCATCTTAATAGCTTCTTTCTCTTACTTTGAGTTAAATGGTTTTAAAAGAAGTCTGTTTGAATTGATGCCCTATTTTTTTAAAACTATACAAATTGCATCTATCAGCCTGTACCTTTGAGAGGCTTAATAAAAGAATATTGTTTTCTTTATTAAATGTTTTTCTTTATTAAGTCTCTGAAGTACACATGCAGACAGATATAATTCACACTGTTTTAAAAAAAAAAACAAAAAAAAAAACAAGTTAACCAAACACAAGTATCCACAAAATAACATCTAGCACCTGATTTTTCCAGATGCACATTGGCTGAAAACCTCATTAGCAGCTGTCTTTTTCATTTTCTGGTTTTATTCCATCCTCATCTGATGCTAAAAGTGTATATAAGAAAATAAATATTAATAAGGACTCTGATTTGCATTTCCAAAAATATGGATTAACTCCCTTTACATTATTTTCTAACTAGGGAGGAGACCTTGATAAATACATTGAAGGATGTCAGAAGAAGAAGCAGCCAATCAGTGAGAAGAGAGTATTGGATTGGTTTGTGCAATTGTTACTTGGAGTTGACTACATTCATGCCCGTCGCATCCTACACAGAGACCTCAAATCTCGGTAAGTCTGGTAAAAATTTATTGGTTTTAGATTTGAATATCAGAGGTTTAATCAAAGTAAAATCTAAAGAACTGTCAGCATCAAATATTGGGATTGTGGTAACAAAAAACCGTTTTTATCTGCCCTTATGAAGAGTGACTTCATAGATACATAGGTACATCTCAAAACATATAAAAAAAGCAACTTTTATCAAACTTGCACATTTATAAATTTACCATTTGTCCGTGTATTGAATACTGTTGCCATATCTGGTTGGATGCTCTTGCTATTCATCTTGAGGTTTTCAACAAAATCCTAAAAATTAATCTGCAATGTGTTGTTGTGGTGCATTGGATATCGGCTTGGAACGAGAAATCGGGGAGCTGAGTTCCTTTTCCAGCCGAATTCATTGCATTCACTTACGCGCAAATACCCTTGGGAAAGGTATTAATCCGTCTATTCCTTCCAGTTATGGGTTAAATAACAGGACAGATTGGGTTCTATAGCCTTGGTTGGCAACCAGTCTACCGCAAAAAGCAATGGCAACCTACTGCGGGATAATCTTCTGCCCAGTCAGTCATGTCTCTTTCGAGACATGATCGCCCAAGCGTGTATCACGTATGGCACTTAACTGACTGACTGAATTGGTCCTTACTTGGCATATATACTTCAGTCACGTGGCATTCATCTGTCTTTTCTACAAATATTTTCATGGCAAATGCTCTGATGAACTTTTTTTCCTAGTGCCCCAACCTCATGAATTTACACATACTAATAGGTCCCACCATTTTATCATTGAAATAGTTAAAAGCATCTGCAATTTCTACTCAAACAGTTTCTTTTCTCACAGTTCCTCCCTATGAAATTTTCTTCTGTTTACTTGCTTCCCTAATAGCTTCAATCTTCAAAAATTTTTATGAAATGTCAGTTGCTGTCTTCTATCTTCTTGGATCCCGTTCATCTTTAATCTTTTTCTCAATGGCCTCTATACCCAATCTTTTCTCTTACTGTAACCTCTTGTACACTTGTGGCGGTTCCATCTTGCTTGGCGATGGGTGAAATGATCTAAAGAAACGAATTGACTGTCGGGATCCAGACTGCCCAAGTTTTTATTGTTATCTGAATGTCAGGATTCCAAACAACAACAACAACACATCTTTTAAATGAAACATTTAAAAAGTTATTTTTTGAAGGAAAAGTAGAAGCAGAATGTCTGTTAAAATAACGTTTACATATTCTTTTCAGAAATATACTATCACAATAAAATGTTCAGGTTTCCTTGTAGTGAAGTTTGTTTTATCAAGTAATTAAGTGTTCTTACTTCATGATGATCAGCCTAATGTTTTTGTAAGTTCTTAGACAAAGGCTCAGGAGGTGGTTGTTGGTTAATCTCTTCTATTGTGTGCATGGACAAAGCCAAAGTGTACAGCTTCTGTGTGGATGTGTGTGTACACATATATAGATCAAACTGGCCTCCAAAATTGTTGTGAGCCCCAGGAAGCAGTAGGCTTCTATTTTTACATCTGTAAGAGTATTCAAATCTAATTTCATATAAAGGTGTGAACTTTTTGAATATAAAAATCTTCTTTTTTTTTTAATTTGTTGAAGTGGTGAAAGGAGTTATCATTGTTATTTTCTTAATGGTCCAAAAATAACACATGTTAGTATTTTGGCAGTATTTATCCTGTAATTATTGTTTATCAAATAAACTGGAATTTTATTGGTTGAAAAAATATATATAGAATTTAATTATTATATGACAAAATTTTCAATAACCAATAAGAAAAAGGACTGAGCCTAATAATAATATGCAAACATATGTAAGTCAAAACTAGACCAAGAAGCATTAATAAGGTATAAGTAAGAATTGTATTCTTACCACAAAGTAAAAATTGTCTTTACATGCGAAAGGGATACAGTTTAGTGATTATAGCATTTTAACTTCAAGACAAAAAAGATCAAAATTATGGCAAATGAGACCACGAAGTGGTTGTTTAGGAAGAAATCCTAGCATGCAACTCTAGGATTTGTCTATAAATTTGGGGCAGGAGATGGCTGTCATTTCTTTACATTGCATGAAATCTCTTTATTTGTTTATGAGAGCAAAATGGCTATCAAGTTCTTTAATTTTTCCTATACTTGATAAAGATGATAATAAATTTTGAGAAAATACTAATTCTTGATATCAAAGACATTACAGCCGAAAAGATTCACCACAAATTTGATTTACAAAAGTTTGAAAACAAAAAACTATAAACCTATAAATTAAGTAAAATAAAAAATCCTTTCTCCTGACTAAACTTTCTACTTTTTGATTTATTTAAACCTAGCATTATGCTTTTCAATTAAATCCAATGACATACAACAACACATTTAAATTCAATGTATAGCTTATTATCAACATCATCATTGATAGATAATTGTCTAAATTTCTTAATTGAAGCATTGTCATTATTACCGATTCTTTGTCTTTTTCCATCTAACCTTTTGTTTGTTTGCACCTACAACTACTAATAGACATAATAGTCCTAAGTTGTCTAAATATCACAGATGAGAAATTGTCACTTCTAATTACAACTTTAGCTTATTTTTCCACTTATAGTTTTTTGACAAAATATATAACACAAGACATGATGAAAACTACTGAGTCATGTTCAACTCCATCTACTTTTAAAAATGCTGCTCACAACACTGTCAACAGTCATGGCAAGTGAGCAAGCTGTTAATGTCATCAACTGTGATCTTGGTTAACTGACCTGACCTATGCATCAACTCTAGGCTTTACCAATACTCCGCATCCTCCATGTCACTTCTCTCACCCACAAAGTAGCATTCTACTTTGATTTTCTGTATCAAAGGATTTTATCATAAAAATTCTTGCTTTCTTTTATTTTCTCCTCACTGGTGGTAGTTGTTTCATTTGTTCTCTTGTGAAACCATACATGTGTTTATAACTTATAACAGTACCCTATGGTATAAAACAATAATTAATTTCTTTACTTTTCTAGCAATGGCAACTACTCACATTTATTTCACTGATTATATGTCTTCATTAAGTTAGACATATTCATGATGGTTGTTATTGTTATAGCTTAGACTTGATCTGGTTTCTTTATACTATAGACATTAAGTAAAGTTGTTTTTTGTTAATGTAAGTGTCTTTTTCTTTTTTGGGTTGGGTTTTGTTTTTGCACATTCCTTTTTCCACATTTTTGTTTTGATTTTCAGCTTTTACAACAAATTTCTCATTTACACAAAATCTTATTTTTCTTTAAAATAAGGAATATTTTCTTGCAAAATGAAATGATCAAAATTGGAGATTTTGGAATTTCAAGGATTCTGATGGGCCCTTCTGACTATGCATCAACATTTATTGGAACTCCTTATTACATGAGTCCAGAAGTCTTGAAACATGAAGGTTACAATTCAAAGTCTGACATCTGGTGAGTAGAAGCAATCTTTCTCAATCATTAAAATAAGAACAAAATGCTATATAAACGCAACCCTTTTCTCTTGTTCACAAATTTCTCTTGAGACAACTAAATAATATTCATGTTTGCTCCATACTCATTGAGCTTATTTTTATTCATCATCCAATAACCAAAATGAGTTATGATCCTTATCCAATGACCAAGATGGCCACTAACCAAAATGGTTTATGATCCTGATCCAATGGCTAAAATGATTTAGGAAAATGATCCAGTAATCGAGGTGGTTCATAATCCTGATCCAATGACCAAAATGGTTTAAAATTCTAATTCAATGACTAAAATGGTTTATGATCCTGATCCAATGACCAAGATGTGTTATGATCCTGATCCAATGGCCAAAATAGTTTATGAAATTGATCCAGTGACTAATATGGATTATAATTCTGATCCAATGACTAAAATGGTTTATGATCCTGATCCAATGGTCAAAATGATTTATGGTTCTGATCCAATGGCCAAAATGATTTATGGATCTAATCCAATGGCTAAAATGATTTATGATAATGATCCATGGCCCAAGATGGGTTATAGTGCTGATCCAATTACAAAAATGTTTTATGATCCTGGTCCAGTGGCCAAAATGGTTTATGGTAATGATTCAGTAATCAAGGTGGTTTATAATCCTGATTCAATTACCAAAATAGTTTATGATCCTGATCCAATGACTAACATGGTTTATGATTCTGATCCAATTACCAAGATGTATTATGGTCCTGATTCAATGACCAAAATGGTTTATGATCCTGATCCAATGAACAGAATGGTTTGTAATATTGATCCAGTGACCAATATGGTTTATAATCCTGATCCAATTACTAAAATGGTTTAAGATCCTAATTCAATGACTAAAATGCTTTTATGATACTGATCCAATGACCAAGATGTGTTATGATCCTGATCTAATGATCAAAATGGTTTATAATCCTGATACAATGACCAAAACAGTTTATAATCCTGATACAATGACCAAAACAGTTTATGATCCTGATATAATGACCAAAATGGTTTATGGTCATGAGATAATAACCAAGAAACTATTTTATCATAATTTTTCTTCTCCAAAAAATATTCAATTTTATGAGAGTTTAATTTTATTATGAACTGTAAAATTTGCATTTCCTTAAATGAAATTTACTTTCAGTTACTTGTCAGAGAAATGTACAAATGTTCATTATTTTCTTAATTTTCAAAACTTGTTTAATTTCTTCAAAATTTCCCATAAATGTTTACTCTATTATTTCACTTTGAAGATGAATGCATTTCAATTTTTTGTTGCTTTGACTTTACCATTTATCCTTTGGCTACAAATCTGATGACTAATGTCTTTTCTGCAACTCCATGTAATGTTGAAGATGCAGTCTTTTGTCAAATACTTTTCTATAAGGAACTCATTCTTGTAAAAAGGCTATTGAAAATTTATTTCATCTCATAAGGTCCTTTTGATTTGTTTGACTTACTTGTCTTACATATTGTTCCTTTGATGAAAGCAATAGAAGGGATTGAACAAAACATTTTGGAAATAACAATTTTTGATCATTTCACCCCAAGCAAGCAATAAACCACTAAGATGCAAGGAGTTACTGAGTGTGAAAGAATATGAGGAAAGAAGAAAATATCATTAGGAAGAAAGAACAATAAAAGAACAGGAATTTAGAAGACATAAGATAACAATTGGCATTTCATTTAAATTTTTGAAGTCAAAGTTGACAGAAAAGCAAGACACTGGAAGAGAGTTCTATAAATGAGAAGTGTGAGAGAAGAAACTGTTAGCATAAAACTTACAATTACATTTAACAATTTCAGCCGTAAAATGATGATACCTAGCTACCAATTTAGTACTACACTTAAATTCATAAAATCTAAGTACCAAAGGGGAAAGCTCATCAGAACAATATGCATGTAAATATTTATAGAAAATGCACAGTGAAGCTACATTATGATAGCAGGAAAGTTGATTGGTCATTTTTGTTTAATGACATATTAACCTCTGAGTTATTTAATGCCAAAATTTAATATTATAAATATAATTTTTATTTTATAAATAATTTTTATTTATTTATACTTTTTTTTTAGATAATAATGATTTGGTGATACAAGTCTTACTAATTAACCAATAGGAAGAAAATCAGGATTCATAGCTTTCTGAAGAATAAGTTAATATAACAAACATCATTAGAATGAAAAATTGGCCCTCCAGTTAACAATTCTGAGCCATTATTCATTACACCACCTGCACATACAAGCTTACAGCACCTGGTTTACCCAAGTGGTAACCCATTTAGGTACTAAGCAGGCTCAATGTTGCTTAACTTTGGTGATTATACAGGGACCTGTGTTTCAACATGATGTGATTATAAGCTAGATGGGAAGTAACTGAAGCCAAGCTGCCAGGTCAGGACCAATAACATTGCAAATTCTTCATTGAGTCTTATCAAGAATCTCTAAATACATAGCAGAAGCACCAAACCAGATGTAGCAGCAATATTCAAAGCAGGGACAAATGGTAGACTTAGAAATATATGAGATTCTGTGAAGAAAAATTGTCTAGCTTAAAATATGCACTAAAGAAAAAGGAAAAAAAACAAGAAAATTTATGATTTTTTAAGGTTTCATTGATTTTTGAAAGCAACATCACCATTGTTAACTTTTATATGAAACAGAATCTGACAGAATTATCTAGATTTGTATCATTCTTACAAGAAGTTCAATCAGGCTGAATGACTAGAAATCAAAAGCATCACCTTCATTATAGTAATACTTCAAAAATTCACAGAAAATGCACAGGGAATCTATGTTATGGTGATGGGAAAGTCACTGAAGCCAAGATCCCAGATCAGGATCAATAATATTGCAGATTCTTCTTTGTGTTTTATTAAGAATCTCTAAATACATAGCAGAAGCACCAAACCAGATGTGGCAGCAATATTCAATGCATGGATGAATGATAGACTTACAAACGTGTAAAATAGATTTTGTCAAGAAAAAGAAGCCAAAAGAAATGAATCAAAACAATTCTTGGAATAATAATGTCTTTCCTGGTGTATCTTTGAAAAGGGTTACAATACACAATGTTGTTACTGAAGGGGAAAGAACAACCAACATGATAGTAGATGGAAAGAAGGAAGGGTTATTGCAGTAGAGAGTACAATAAGTAGATACACAGAGATTAGTAAGACAGTACAAATCTCCAAAGCAAGGCACCAGTGAATGTTGTGCACACTATATATCGCTCTCTGTATAACTAAGTCCATGTAGGAAAACGGTGGGTATAGGATATTTTATTACAACACTTCCCAATATTACAAAATGGATGTGACTACTTATTACTGATGTTTGTTTCTTTTGTTTTGTTGTTTTTTTTTTCCTGTCCAGGTCACTTGGATGCATCCTCTTTGACATGTGTGCATTAAAGCATGCATTTGAAAGCACATCTTTTTTGTCCGTGTTGTACAAGATTACTGACGATGACCCTCCTTCACTTCCTTCGCACTACCCAACACAAATGGATATGATCTTTAAATTGTGAGTTTATCTCTTTACAAAGAAACTGATTTTGTTTTTCTCTGCAGTAATCTGCAGAAAATAGAAATCTTTTGAAATGAGTGAATCAAGTTAGGAAGCAAACTTCATGCATGTTTTATTTGTCAAAATTGCAAGCTTAGCCCCAAAGTTATTTTAGAAAGCCTTTTGAATGAAATTGAGTAGACAGCTCCCTTTCAGGAGTCATCGATGGTTATGCTAACACAAAGTCACAAGTCATCTTGACCAAAGGTTTGAGTGTGCTGGCATTGTACAGACTGTTGTTCACGCTAGATAATGTGTTCTCTCCCAGAAACTCTAACTAAGGTCCGCTCAGTATAGTTGCAGTATAAACCACAGGTGGGCTCTGGGGGTGTTGAATAAACAAAAGTGTGCTGCTTTTGCATCATCACTACCCCAGTCCACTATTACTGGATTATATATTATCGATTATCCATTTATATTATTACAGTAAATAACATTACCTACTGTATTTTATGGATGATTGGTCATGGATTTTTAAAAAATGCACCAGAAAAGTTACTCTATATCCAATAAAGCAGTATCAAGTATGACAGGGACATGAAAACCACAAATAAAGTGGGGTTCACAAGGAATCCATACATGCTATAGAGCTTAGGTCTAAAACTAGACTCCTGAAAGTGAACACACATGAAATCAATAAAAGTATCCCTGAAAAATTCATCCAGGAAAAAGAAATTAAGAAATTTATGGAATTGCACAATATTTTGTTTTGTAGAAATATCAGATTTTACAGAAATATTTGCTTTAAATGGTATATTGCTGCTGGCTTTGTGTGTGTGTTTGTTGTTATATCAGAATTTGCTTTACTTCATGAATGGTATTGACTTCTTTTACCAACAACTATCATATTTCTGTTTTGTTTTTTCTTTTGTTTTTTTTCTTTTTTGCCTATTACCAGATCTACTACTTTTCTTTTTCACTGATACTATTAGATTTCTTTGTAGCTATTATGAATTTACTGTATGTGAGATGTTGCTCCTTGAAAACAACTAAAACAATTTGCAATAAATGCGCAATGAAATGTACTAAAATTATTCTTTTTAAAAAAAAATGATCTTACCTCACTTCTATTGAAAAAAAATGTATCAGTAGTATAATTTGAGCTAATACTGTAAGTATTATATGAGTGAGTAGGTCGCATAAAGTTAAGGTTATAATTTTGATTTTGCATTTTTTTTGCCTAAATATTCCATGCCAAAATCTAAGTGCATTCAATAAACCAGAAAATATGGTAATTTAATAGAACAGAAAAGACAAGGATTGGTAAACTCTTTTCTACAATAGACTTTTCAGTGCTAAGAGACACAGTGATTTTGGAGGCCATTTTTCAGAAAAAAAATATGCCTTAGCATAAGAGAAATATGGTATTCTCTCTGAATTTCTGTGAAGATTTTATTAGTTACAATTAAACTAATAGTCCTGCTAATTAACCCATAGCTGGGAGGAGAAAAGTGAATTCATACCTTTCTCAAGAGTATTTGCTTGTGAGTGAATATAACGAAACTGACTGGAATTTGAACTCAGCTCTCCAATATCCAATTCCAAGCCTTTATCCATTACACAATCCACAAATCAAAGATTTTAAGCACCTGGTATTCCTAAGCGTTCACCCATCAAGGTACTGACTAGGTTCAGTGTTGCTTAACTTCTGTGATTGTACGAGAACTGATGTTTCAATATGATATAGTAGTAAGCCTGACAAACTTTTCTCTACAAGTTGACCTTTCAGTGCAGGATGATTTTAACCTTTCAGACACTGGATGATTTTGACCTTTCAGACAAAAAATGATTTTTAGGGTATTTTTCAGAAAAAAGTCTCTTAGCTTACAGAAATTATTCTTACAATCAAAAATATGTTTCAGCTTTAAATTATCCACAAAGGGTTGATAAGCTGTAAAAAAAAGCAATCACTCAACATCTCAAAAGGGGAGATAACAATTCCTTCTTAATTTTTATCCTGACTAAAATTTATTTTTATTACTTTTGATAATTGTCTCTTGTAAATCTAAGATTCTAAATCAGGGATCAGCAACCTTCAACCCCCAGGTCACATCTGGCTAGTGAAGGATTTTTATCCAACCCACTAACTGAACTGGAGAGAAAAGACTAAGATAACTATTACTTTCAGGACCCAGATTGGATTGTCAACTTAGAATTTTTTGTGAACATCATAACCTACAGGAACACTTTGAATCTTGAGCTACAATGAAAGAACAAGCTTATATACTTTTTTATAATCATTTCACCCCAAGCAAGGTGGGACCGCCATTAATTTTACAGTGTGAGAAAATCCTGGGTATAAGATATATTGAAGAAAGAATAACAGATGAATGAGATTTAAATTGTTGGAGATTGTAACTACCAGGGAAGCAAGTAAACAGAAGGGAGTTCCACAGGTGGGAAGTACAAGAAAAAAAAATTGTTAGAGTAGAAGTGGCTGTTACATTAAACTATTTTGATGGTAAAAGGATGGAACATAGATGCCAATCAAGTCGTATGCTTCATGGTTATGTCACAAGAAAAAAAAGCTTGTCAGAGTAGTTGCCATAAAAATATTTGTAGAAAAGACAGAGTGAAACCATGCCATGGCATTGAGAAAGTGACTGAAGTTAAGATACCAAGTAAGGCCTGGTTACATTGCAGCTCCTTCTTTGGATTTTGTCCAGAACTTCAAGAGGAATAGCAGGAGCAACCAACTAGATATGGTAACAGTATTCAATGCATGGTCGAATGAATGTTTGGTCAAATACTGCTGTTGAAAGAAAACTTTGACTGTGGTAATCACAACTTCAGAAAGAAACTACTTTTATTTTCCAAATCTCCAAAAACCACAAGAGATATAATACCAGACAACATTGTATGCTCTATTCAGTATTTGAGAAATGGGTTTTCTTCCTATTTCACTGACTCCTGGCAATATGGAAAACAATTTAAATTATTTAGTCACAGATATAGAGCAAGTGGCAGAAAATATTAGTTGGTTTATTAACTTACAATGCAACAAATTTTTAAAATCATAATTTAATTCTGAATACACTGTTGACATCTGCAAGAAATATGTTTTAACAAGCAGAAAATATAAAAACCTATTGAATAATGCAAAAATGATGGTAACATTATTTGGAAGTACATATGCTTGTGAACAACTTTTTCAAAGATGAAATATACTACAAACTGAAATTTATGAACAAGGTTAGTTGATGACCACTAGCATGATGTTTTGTTTCTATCATTGACAAATATTTCACCCAATGTGGAGAAGTTATCAAACAATAAGATGTCTATTTAAATATTTTGCCATTTCTTCTATAGCAAGGAATTTACATATTTTGTTAATTGTGTTATTTGTTATCCTGTTACTCCTGAAGTAAATTAAGGAACTTTGCTTAAATAATTTATCAGTAACATAATTGTTCTCTTTAAACCTCTAGAACAAGGCAGCCTTCTGAATAGAACAATTTCAGGCTGAGACAATTTATTATAGTACATTTGATAATATGGCTCCCCTCTAAGACACTGTATAGCTGTCTGGCCCGCTCTCTCCAAAAGGTTGCCAATACCTGTTTTAAATGATCAAATTTCATTTTTTGATGACAGGATGCTCCAGAAAGACCAAAAGGACAGACCATCAGCAGGTGACATCCTCAAAATGCCATTCATTGTTGATCACATCACAGTAAGTATTTAATGCTTCCACTAACATTGGAATTTATTAGTATAGAAAGTATATAGTTAGGTCATATGACTAGAGATATAGTCTACCAAGGGTAATGGTGCCTTAGTCTACTTCAAACGCATAGTTATCCTTCTTCTTTTCAAAACATTCAAAAAATTTTCTTTCTTCTTATGGGACCACCATCAACTGCCTTAACATGTTTACCTTTGTCTTGCTTCAGGAAAATCTTGAAGTTGCAGGGACACAAATTTGAACTTGAGACTTACGTACAGATCTGCATGATATTGTAACTTACCTCAGACGATGCTAAAACAGACTTTTTACTCAGTGTCCTTCAGAGAAGTCAGGTGCATCAGTGGGTTGACCTGAAAGGTAACCTCCTGGCCAGAAAATACAAATAAGAGGTTCACCCAATGTCAGTGGCTGCTCACAACAAATGGTCAACCTAGCTGCATCTAGGATATGCACACATGGGCAAAATCTAAGATAGATAAACAGTCTCATCCCAGATGATGCTAAAATAGATTTTGCACTCAGTGTCTTTTAGATCAGACAGGTGCATCAGCTTTGCGATCCTGGGTATGACAATAAACTGCATCTGGCAGAAAAGCCTCTTATTGGGAGGTTGTAAGGAGCATGGAACCACCTTTTGATTGCTGTTGTACCCAGATCCACCCTGACCTGGGGTGGTAGCATCTGTTGAGATCCCAGCTATGGGCAATTAGTTGGCCCTTAAACTGGGGTCAAAACACTATGAAAGTATAAAAACAGACTTTTGTAGTAAAAATTCTAACAATACCTTTTTGAAGAAGAAGATTTGGATTAATTCTTTCTATATAAATGTCTGACTGGCCACTCATATCCAATGATGCCTATCTACAAGAGTGGCAAGCTAATCCCCACTGCAGACGCTTGCTCAGACTCACTTGTGATTGCTACTATGATAAGTGGACCTTAGTTACAGTTTCTGAGTGAGAGTGTGTAATCTGGTGTGAACAACAATCTAAACAAAGACAGAACATTTAAACCCTCGGTCACAATGACTTATGACTTCAAGCTAACACAACAATCGACAGCTCCTCTAAGAGAGCCATATAGCCAATTTCATTGACAAGGCTTTGGTCAACCTGTGGTATGGTTTTCAGGCACTTTCCAAAGGTGCCACATTTCACTTCCTCCAGTCCAATAATGTCAAGAAGTCACAAATCAAGCATGGTGAGATTCTAACCTGTGCTTCACTGTCAAAAACTGGACATTCTAAACACTCAGCCATGTACCCATATTTCTGCATAAATACACCTTATTTAAATCATATGACCCTGCAACAAACAAAGACACTAACACAAAATTCTAATTAGAAATCATTTTTTTTTTTTAATCATGTCACCCCAAGCAAGGCATTCCACTGCCACTATAGCGCAGGGGGTTACACAGGGCGATAGACAAGTTAGGATGTATATAGGGGGAAATTTGGGGAGAATGGGAGGGTTAGTGTGTTAGGAGGTGTCTATTGACCTTACATTTAAACTCCTGGAGGTTATAGCCGTCAGGGAAGCAAGAATGCGGAAGGGAATTCCACAGGCGGGAAGTGCAAGAAAAGAAGCTGTTGGAGTAGAAATTGCGGTTACATTTCATCAGTTTCACTGTAAAAGGGTAGGACCTAGTTGCCAATCTAGTATCTCGTGTGAACTCACACCTAGGGGGCACCAGTGATTTAAGTTCATCAGAGCAGAAGCCATGAAAGTATTTGTAGAAGAGGCACAGGGAAGCCACGTCACACCAGTGAGAGAGTGACTGCAGGCGGTCAGCTAAGTCAGTATCAATCATATTACAGATTCTTCGCTGTATTTTGTCAAGAAGCCCAAGGAGAATAGCAGGGGCACCCGACCAGATGTGGCAACAGTATTCAAAACACGGGTGGATGGTAGATTTGTATAAGTGCAGGATAGTTTCAGGCAGAAAGAATTTCCGGGCCCTGCACAGAGAGCCAACTTTCATGGCAGCGGATTTAGCAATGGATTCGACGTAGTCATTCCACTTGAGGTCCGCTGAGAGTGTCAGGCCAAGCAGGTGTAGTATTTTACTCTCTGGTAGGCATGCCTGTTCCATGCTAATGGGAGGGAGGTGCGGTCGTCTGTGGTGGTTAATTGACAGCAGCTTCGTTTTGGAAGAATTGAATTTTACGAGCCATTTCCTACCCCAATCCACCACAGATTGGAGGTCCTTTTCAAGCTCAGCCGCGAGGTTCGCCTTATCGTCAACATCAGATTTTTGATCAAGGCGAGCGTATACTGTAGTATCGTCGGCGTACATGCCTACTTGTGATCTTATGGCATCAGGGAGATCATTGATGTAGATTGGCCAAGGCCCATACTTATAACACCAGTTCTTGATAATGACTGTGATTAGTCAAAAGTCCTTGAATATAATAGCAGTTGTTGCACCTCTTATGGGCAAATACTTAACCCTCAAATTTGGGTCAAAACACAAGGAAAGTATAGAAATAGATTTTTATAGTAAAAATAGCAGAAATACATTTTGGGGGAAAAAAAAATTACCACAATAGATTTGACTCTTGACAAAAATCCTGTTTACAAACTATATGTCAATGAAACCTGATCTACAAACTGATTTCTTACAAAGAATACATATTCTATTTATACTAACCTATCCTAAAAATCTTGTTGGCATTAAATAAACTATTGTGGCGATGATATGCCATGAAATAAACCAAACCAAACCTTGAATATAACAGGAAAAAAACATCATAATCATTGGACAATTCATTCATAACTTCAATTCAATTAATGCCTCCCTCCTCGTTCAGAAATTAGAAAAATGTAATAAGTGGAATAGAATGTGGCTTTGTCAATAAAACATGTTTGGGCAAATTTTTTACTGCTTAAATAAATTTTATCTTATGAAAAGAAAATGATTTTTTGATTGACGCAAATGTAAATGATCCTACCCTAAACATTTTCAAGTGTTGATGATCAGCTTCTTCTTCACCTCACATTTTAAACAAAAATCATAATCAACAAGAGATTATCATCTACTTCTGGGCTTCACAATCGAAACCCTTGAAATACTCAGTTTGTGAAGTCGGATGCAGCACTTTTTGAATTCTGTGGGTATTTTCTGCAGTTTGATGACTACTTTGAAATTTAATATTATTTTATTCGGTTTAGCTAATGCCTTGGAATAACCAGAATTCCAATATTTGTATCTGCCATTATAACATTTGAAACAAAAGTATAGTATAACAATATGCAATGATGATGATGATAATGATGATGATGATTATGAGGATAATAATTTTTTATTTTTTAATCATTTCACCCCAAGTGGAACCACCTCTAGTGTACAGTGGGGTTACAGTGAAAGAAAAGACTGGATATATGGAGTATTGAAGAAAAGATGAATAGGATTCAAGAAGATGGTAAATAACAGTGCATTTAAATTTTGGGAGATTCTAGCTATCAGGGAAGTAAGTAAACGGAAATGCATTTCACAGGTGGAAAGTGCAAGAAAAAAAACTGTTAGAGTAGAAGAGAAAGTTATATTTAACTATTTTGACAGTAAAAGGGTGGTAATTAAATGCTAATCTAGTAGCACGTTAAATTCATGCAGTCGGACAATAGGGAAAATGGCTCATCAGAGCAGTTGCCATGAAAATATTTTAAGTGAATTATGAAAGGCACAAAAAATAGGAGTAAAAAATATGGAAAAATAACCCAGAAACTTTATCCTGTACCAAATCAAACCCTAAAATCTAACCAGTTCATGCCAGTCATGAAGCCAATCATCCCTGACTGCTTCATCTGAACCTATCCAGCAAATCTTGCCTTATATCTAATGATTCATTTTACTATTATTTTAATTACTTTTTAAAACAGAAAATAATTTCGTCTTTACAAAAAAATTAGTCTATCAATGGTTCTAACTAATGCTGCTTATTTTCTAAGATCATTGGAGATATATATATATATATATATATATATATATAGTCATTAGCAGACAGATCTGTTTCGCTGTATCACAGCTCATCAGTACAGTTAGACATCCGATTGCTTTTTACCCAGGATTGAAACCTGACCGAATTGACGTCAGTCGGTATCTCTACCTCTGAGCTATGGGCACTCAGTAGAAGGAGGCAGACTTTTTATATATATATATATATATATATAATTTATTTTTTGAAGATTATTTTTAATCAATACTCGTATTTAGGTAGATATTCTGATTTTAATCAAACAGTATATTTATATATCTATTTCTACCAGCCTGATTATTTACAATAAATTTTGTTACAAAAATTGTGTATCATTCATTGAACCTGTGACCCTGAACAACATAGGGGAAACCACTAATTGATTTGGTACATCTTAGGTCATACAACCACAAATGATTCCACAGTCTAATTGAAGTTAAATCAAGCCTTACATATCAAAATTTTCAAATCTATGTAAATAACCATCGCTACTCTGAAAGTGTACCATAATGTCAACAAAAAAATTTAGCATGTGTGCCTGAGTGTGTGTAAGTGTACATGTGTAGGGGATTTTCAAAGCCTGAGCAAAGCCATCATGGCCACTCTCAAGCCACCAGCCTTCATACTATAGACGACAAACTCTGACATCAAAACCCTAATGTATATTGTATGGTTCACCATGCACTGTGTATTTAAGGCCCCAGGGATGTCAAACACCATGATAATATAACATGCGATCATCACAAACACCTAATACGCACCTGTGTGTGCTTTGTGCCACCCAAGCAATTGACCGCTTTAGGTTGATCGGTAGGTGAATGGCTAATAGTTCAACACAGATGCATGCAAGACAGAAATCCTACGTATAAGTGTAAAACAAAGGGCACTATCTATCGCTGACCAGTCATTTATAGCTTATGATAAGAGTCAACCATATATACTAAAATAAGTAAATAGTATAAAAAATTGGCTGTGGAAATTGAGGGATAGTTTGATTTTACTTTTTAATATTCCAAAGTTGTATTTTGACTCATTTTTTGTGTATTTTATCCTTTTATTTATTTTTTTGCTTTTGGATACCATATATTAAATTTATATTATAAATAATTATATTTTCAAGGAAAAAAATGTGTATTTAGAAAACATAATGACATAAAGCAATCTAGAGGAGGTAATTTAATATTTGGAAAGTGAAAGAGACAAAAAATATTGATAAAAAATATTGATATCTTGACGATGGACAGACAGACAAACAGATAAAAAAAAAGACAAATACGAATGAAAACAATAACTCTATCTTAAGGCAGAAGTAATCATTGTATAATAAAAATATCAAGTGAACAAAATTTATTTTATTTTTCCCATTTACAGAAAATGAGTGAGGAATGTCAAAAAAATTTCACATTCAACAATCAATGCGGAGAAACAGAAGTGACAGAAATACACAGAAAATTGTGAGTAACATTTTTTATCTCTTCATATTTTTAAAAGGATTTGTGTCCTTTCCTTCTATATTGGTTTATATTCTATATTAAGGTCTTCCCTAGTGGCCATTTGGGAAAGTCAACTGGAAAACAAGGTGAGGTTTTAATGAGCACAAAATTAAAAACAACTCTCTTCTCTTCTTCACTTTTACAAAAATTCACAATTACACATGAAATCCTAATTTTGACAAATAAGAAAAGGATTGACCCCATACTGAAAGAAAAAGACGAAGCCAGATTTCACAATCAGATGTTAAATTAATTTTCTAACCAATGTAAGGAAGCCATTTGGAAAAACTGAGAGAAAGGTTAGCAATCTAGTGTGAAAAACTAAATGGCTATAAAAACACAAAGGATGTCAGAATCAGTCAGTGAGATGGAAGCAGCTGATATCATACATTGGCAACATATGACAAAAGAAACTTCAAGTCTGATCCAGACGTATAAAGTCCCCTCACATATTTGTTCTCCTTCTTGACTCATGCTGTTTTCTTTTACCTCCTCTTCTCCATCCTCAACATTCTCGCAGTCAACAAAGAAGATGACAACAACAACAACAACAAGATATTTCAACTGACTCCTAAAAACTAACATCTGATAATTACAATTTCCTTTATTGCTTCACCTTCCTTTTCACTTTCTTGCCAACCATAAAAAAGGAAAGGAACACAGACTTCATTACTATCCTGTTAATCTTTACATACACACAAGTTACAACTACAAACTTTTGATTCACTTAACTCCTTACTACTATTTCTCTTTGAACATTTAACTCTTATACATTGATTAGCTATGTACATTTTCTATTTGAACATTTTTACAAATTTGTTATTTCGTTCAATTGTTTCACCTCTGCGCCCGACGCCTGTCAAGTCTCGCAGCTTTGCCCTCTCGGCAACTCCGACCACGCTGTAGTCTCCCTCAGTATTTCTTTCCAATCTCATTCCCCCCAGGATCCCCCTACTTATAGAACCTCCTACCTCTACCAAAAAGCTGACTGGGATGCCTTTCGCGATTTCCTCTGCGACGTCCCTTGGGGAAAAGTGTTTGACCTATCAGTTGATGACTGTGCCTCTGAGGTCTCGTCATGGGTGAAAGCTGGCATTGATGCCTTCATACCCACCAGGAAGTATTGCTTAAAACCTCATTCCTCTCCATGGTTCTCTCCGGCCTGCTCAGCCGCCATTGCCCACAGGAACCATTACTTCCGTCTATTCCGGAGACAGCCAACTGATCACAATAGGCGCCTGTTCACATCCGCTCGCAGTGAGTGCAAGAGAACCCTAAATGACGCCAAACAGTTGTTTGCGGAGAGAATGCGACAGCACATAGCTGACCGCAAGTTCGGCTCCAAGGACTATTGGAGGATTTGTAAACGAGTGCTCAACAATAGGAAATCCTCAATACCTCCTTTAATCCATGGATTTGATGTTCTCACGTCATCTGCTGAGAAAGCTGAGTGCTTTGCCCGCAGATTCTCATCCAACTCCACACTCGACTCGTCCGGAGTGCACCCACCCGACTTCCCTATTAGAACTGAGGCCAAACTGCATGACGTATATATTACCCCGACAATAGTATCCAGAGTAATTTCAAAACTCGACCCCCATAAGGCGTGTGGAGACGATGGAATCCCGGTGATAGTCCGTAAGAGGTGTGCCCCTGAACTTTCCCCTGTCCTCTCTAAACTGTTTAACTACTGCCTTTCTGCTTCCTGCTTTCCTGCATGCTGGAAATTCTCCTCAGTCGTTCCTGTCTTTAAGAACTGTGGTGAACCCTCAGACCCATCCAACTATCGCCCTATCAGTCTTCTACCAATATTCGGGAAAGTGTTCGAGGCTATAATAAATGCTGAAATAGTTCATCATCTCACCGCCCACAAACTGTTCTCCGACAGGCAATATGGATTCCGATTTGACAGGTCCACAGCCGACCTGCTAACTACTGTAACGGAGTACATGCTACAGGCCCTTGATGAGTCTGACGAGGCTCGCGCGGTTGCTCTGGATATCTCCAAGGCTTTCGACAGGGTTTGGCACCCTGGCCTCCTATGCAAACTACGCGGTTATGGTATTACCGGTCGCCTGCTTGACCTAATCCAATCTTTCTTAAATAACCGCAAAATGAAGGTCGTTCTGAATGGGCGTGCCTCTTCGTCCTACAGCACGAATGCTGGTGTCCCACAAGGCTCTATCCTGGGCCCAACGCTCTTCCTTATTTTCATCAACGACCTTCCAGATGAGATCAAGTCCCAAGTAGGCATCTACGCAGATGACACTACAATATACTCCCGCTCCAGTAAGAAACCTGTCGTGGCGGACAGACATAATCTCGCTGCTGACTTTGAGCGGGATCTACACTCTGTGGTGAACTGGGGCAAGAAGTGGCTTGTCAACTTCAATTCATCTAAGACCAAGCTGTTGTCCGTCAACCATTACAGGCAACCTCTTCTGCCTCCCATAAGCATGGACCAGATGATTCTCCCGGAGAGTAATACACTACGCCTCCTCGGACTTACCCTGTCCTCAGTCCTCAAATGGAAGCACTATATTGAATCCATAGCAAAATCTACTGCTAAGAAGATTGGGTCACTATGTCGATCCAGGATGTTTTTTCCACCTGAATCCATCCTGCATATATACAAGTCAACCATCCGTCCGTGCATGGAGTACTGCTGCCATTTATGGTCAGGTGCCCCTGCCGTTCTCCTCAGTGTTCTTGACAAGCTCCAAAGGAGAGTCTGTAATGTGATAGGTACTGATCTGGCGACTCGTCTGCAGCCACTTTCCCATCGTCGAAATGTGGCCTCCCTCTGTCTCTTCTATAAATACTTTCATGGCTTCTGCTCGGATGAGCTTAAGTCACTGATGCCTCCTCAACAGGTGTTTACCCATTCAACCAGACTGGCAACTGGGTCCCACCCATTCACAGTCAGGTTAGCCAAACGCAGACGACAATTCTACTCCTGCAGCTTCCTCTCTCGCACTTCCCGCCTGTGGAACTCACTCCCGTATTCTTGCTTTCCTGACGGCTACGACCTCCAGAAATTTAAAAGCAAAGTTAATACTCACCTACTAACCACTGGCCTCTAGCTCTCTCCCCTCCCCTGTATAACCTTCCCTTTCTCTCCGCCCATGTACCTGTCATTGCACCTGCTTTCTCAGCTTTCTATTGTTCCTTTCTAACTAGCTTGTACTCCTCACTCTTTTCTAATTAATCTTTTTACATTTATGTAACCCCCTGCACATCAGTGGCGTTTCTGCCTTGCTCGGGGTGAAATGATTAAAAAAAAAAAAAAATTAATAAAATTCCACTTATTTTACAAACAAAACGCTTTTATTCTTCCACAAATCTACCTTCATCTTCTGAGATTTCTGATAATTCTGATGATGATTACAGATAAACGTTAAGTTATAGGGAGTTCGGTTTATGTTTGACTCAGGACCACTTTAATAAACATTCAACCATCTCCCTTCTACTACTTTTTGCTATTTTTTTAATGCACGCATAAAAATTCAAGGTAAATTATAACAATTTTATTCCCTACCAAATCCAATTTCTTGTGTCAAACACAAAAAATTAGTAAGAACATTAAGTCAAAATAGGTGCAAAATTACAAACAATAAAAATTTCAAAAGGAAAACACATTTATTATAAAATTGCAAAAAAAGGTACAGAAGCAAGGTTAGCACAAAATTTTTTATTAAGGCAGAATAACAATTTCTAATAAAAAGATTACCATTGAAAAATGAAAAAAATGACAGATTATGAAAAGATTAGGATTTTGGAAAAGACAAATGGAGAAAACAATTCAAGAAAGCAGTCAAAAACAAAGGTGCAACCACCTTTAAGAAAAAACAAAAATACCTACTTTTATTTGCCCCACGAACATCTCAGGAACATCATGCTGTTTCTTTTAAATTCTTTTTCATTCTTGATTGCCCAACCACAGGAGAATTTTCACTTGAACTTCAAAATTCTTTAGTCTCTTTGCAGCTGGCTGGTAACTGGTGCCTTCTTGATGATAAAAGTCCTCTTGCCCGTTGATATGTATTTCCCTTCTCCCCTTGCTGTTAAAAAATCTTTTCCTCTCATCAAATCATTTGAGCTCTAAATTTTGGAAAATTAAGCTCAGAAACACCCCCATCCATTTGGGTTGTTACTAGAGCTTGAAATTAGGTTTCTCTTGATCAGTATATATGAAAAAATAATTTTCCATAAACTGGAAATGGATCTTTCACAAATTTTGGTGGGTTCCAATCAATCAGTCAGTTAAGTGCCATACAAGATACACGCTTGGGCAATCATGTCTCGAAAGAGACATGACTGACTGGGCAGAAGATTATCCCGCAGTAGGTTGCCATTGCTTTCTGCGGTAGACTGGTTGCCGACCAAGGCTATAGAACCCAATCTGTCCTGTTATTTAACCCATAACTGGAAGGAAGTGACAGAATAATACCTTTCCCAAGGGTATTTGCACGTAAGTGAATGCAAGGAATTCAACTGGAATTTGAACTGAGCTACCCCAGTTGTTGATTTGAGTCAATATCTACGACAAATCGGGTAGCCGAGTTCAAATTCCAGTTCAAAAAATATACAAGTGTAACAATTTTTTTACACAAACCTTCTGGCCTTCATTAAATATTTATTCAATGCTAACTTTTTTAAAATAGTAAAAATATATTTTTTATAAAATTTAAGGTTAAAATAAAATATATATTTTTTATGTAAATAGTGTAAATAGTTATAATACCTCATCGCAGAAATATCGATAGATATTAAATATTTACTTTTTTTTTTTTGTCTGATATTCCAGGTCTGAGAAATGTTCTTTAGAGAATTTGCGTAAGAAAGATAAGTCTAACAGAATGAAACACTTGACCCCACGTCAGAGGTTACACTTACAAAAACAAGAAGATGCAGACCGAAAAGCTGAGAGAGTAAAGTAAGTGGTTTAGTGTTACTGTGAATATAAGTATTTAGTAAATAAATAATAAGTGCAAAAGAACACTGTTTAAATTATTATATATTAGTCATTTTTTTGCTCAAGAGCCACTCAGAGTAGGGTATTACTGAATGAGATTGTTGTATAAATGTAAACATACAGCATGACTCATGTCCCAACTTTCCACCCAGGATCACTTCATGTTACATTCCAATTTTCAATAGCATTGGTGTTCAATGAAAGCTACAGAAGAGCGTGCTGTCAAGCTAACATGATAAAAGAAAAGTCACATTGTGAAATATCGTTTACCATATATTTGTATATAACACACATATATATAAACACACACACACACACGCACACACACACACATATATATATAGATGTCTTTTTATGTCTGCTCATATGGGGTGGAGAGATAGGAGATACTGGGGAACAACTTCCGCTATGTCACCTCTTCCCTCTATCAACTCCTTACCCATCCACTTATCCGAATATGGTGGCTGGCAATACAAAAATGGAGGCTTTAAAAGCCACGGTATGGAGATACCCATTTCCTGGCATAGTTGAAACAGCACTCTTTCTAATCCTAAGCATAACTTTTAATATAGACCAGCATCCAGATATAAATAATCTATTTCTGGTTTTGTTACCATGTGATCTACAAAAATCTGTCATTCTTCTTTTTAATTCTTGTTACCCTTTGGTTAAAGTGGACAACACTGAAAAGACTGAACTTCAAAACAAACTATCTGTCAGTCCATCGCTTTCTACGTGGGTGTCTGTTGTATCACATGAAGGTAAAAGGAGAGAAAAAGTTGACACATTTGGAAAGCCATCCAAATACTGTAGATCAAATAATACTATCACACACGCTCTCTCTCTCTCTCTCTCTCTCCTTAAATTATTTAGTTTGGTTTGTTTAACAGCATATCAATCTCAATGGTTTATTTAATGCCAACAATGCCAATGGTTTATTTAATGCCATATAGAATATGTATTCTTTGTAAGAAATCTGTATGATCCAAATTTTTGCCCACAAAACCTGACTTTGAATAACTCAAATTCTGGCATTAAACAAATTCACAAAACATTTTTAATTATATTTTTTTTACCCAAATTAAAAAATTTTCAAAAATTGGAAAACCAAAAAATAAAAGTGTCCTCGTTCTTGGGGTATTTATTTTAAGGCAAAAAAAAAAATTTAAGCAAAAAAAAAAAAATTGAAACAAATAACTTGTTAACATTACTGAAAGAGGCTCATGTTTTATATGTAAACCAGTACACCAATCTAATGCAATAATAATCATAACACAATATTTATATTAAATATCCCATGCTAAGGTATGCCAGTCACCATAAGCAAATCCAGTTTCAGGAGACATTAATTATATACCAATGTTATCAATATGAGTGGATGCTGAAAAGTTCTTGATATAAATAAGAATTGATTAAAAAAAAAATTGATATTTTAGTCAGATTTTGAGAAGTGGATTGGGCCCAGAACTTTTCAACACCTCTTGTATAAATACACCTTAATGCCAAGGTACACAAGTATTATGTTTTATATAATTGCAAAATTAGTTGTATCCTGCTTTTTAACAAAACAAATGCAATATTGATAAGAAATTAAATTCAGTTTATATTGCATTTATTTTAAATATTTATTTAATATGGAAGATAAAATATTAATAAATTTATCAAAATTTCATAAAAATATCAGTTTAAAAATTAATTATCATTTTTGTTGTCTATTTTATAATGTTAAACAAGGCATAGACACATGGACTGGCCTACCTGGAAACAAAACTGTTAATAATAAAGAATGTATAAAAAAAATGACAGTCATTCTGTATAAAAACGAATATTTGAATTGTATAGGATTAGAATTAGTCACTATAGTCCTTCAGCTCATTTGAGCAGGATCCTCAGTTTCTCTTTGAAAATAGCCAGCATTATTCACAACATCACTAGGTAAGGAGGTCCACCTGTCTACTACCCTCAAAACAAAGATATGGGATCTTACAACCATTTTTCGAGTGCTGTTTCATCACTTTGTGTGAGTAACCAGGTATCCTATTTAAGAAAGTAAATGAATTGTTCACTTCCATTTTTATAATAGCCATATTCAGTATTTTATTATCTACCTCACATAGATCAGTGAACTGATGTCATGACTGAAAATTGAAAGAACAGTAGCTTGATTTCGTGAGTCCAGGTAAAATGTTACAAGAAAAGAAGAAACCAGACAAGGTTGGCACCCAGGGAACAAAATCCCAGCCACTTATCCCAAAAGGAGACAAAATTATACTCCAATATGCAATGTAATGTAATGAATATTGGCTCAGAATGAGAAATCGGAGAGTTGAGTTTTTCAATTTTTTTGTGGAATTTTTAGGTGTCAGAAAATGCAGACCATGGGAGAACGAACAAAATTTTTTCATCAACTCTAGTTCCTTTACTAAGTTTTTACACTTTTCCAAGACAAAGAAATTAATTCCAGAATTGTCTCTTGATTTCTGACTGGTCTACAAATGTGACTCACTTGACCCTCCTCCTTTTTCTTCACCTACATTTAGGAGTGATGACCTTTTGACCTCTTTTTTCTTATCTTTTTGTTTTTATTTCTTTATGAAAGATCAAAATGGTTTGCCAACTTTTAGTTTTCTATTTTTTATTTTTTTGAAATAATGAACTTTTTTCTTTTTCTATCAACCCTCATTGAATTTTAGACTATGATGAACTGTAAGCTGAAATTAAATTTAAATGTATAGAAAAGAATAGTCAAGTTGTCGGAATGTGAGCCAATCAGAAAATATACTGTCTATGGAATAATAATTCAAATGATGCCAAAAATTATTTTTCTTGCCACCAGAGAAGAAATTCGACTACAGCAACTGAAAAATCAGAAAAGAAATGAAACAATTAAAGAAGTAAAGAAGAAAATTTATGTAAGTTTTTCTTTTTATTAAAATTCATGAAAAAGTATCTAAAAAAGGTTAAACCATGAATAGTGAAATGAATAATCGTTTGAAAATATTAAATGCATCAACTTTGATAAAAGTATCTCATAAAGTTGGGTGCAAGGGAAACAACTCCATTAAATTGTTTAAGCCAAGTTAATTATCCTTAATTATCCTCACTCAGGATGTGCGTTGTGGTGCATTGGATATCGGCTCGGAACGAGAAATCGAGGAGCCGAGTTCGAATTCCAGCCGAATTCATTGCATTCACTTTTGGGAATACCTTGGGAACGGTATTAATCCGTCTGTTCCTTCCAGTTATGGGTTAAAAATTACAGGACAGATTGGGTTCTATAGCCTTGGTCGGCAGCCAGTCTACCACAGAAAGCAATGGCAACCTACTGCGGGATAATCTTCTGCCCAGTCAGTCATGTCTCTTTCGAGACATGATCGCCCAAGCGTGTATCACGTATGGCACTTAATTGACTGACTGAATTATCCTTTCTCTGTAAATTAAATGTATGTATGGAAATAAAAAATGTACACAGGAGTAAAACTGACCTCCCACAAAATATTTCCTGTAAGTTTTCTAATAAAATGAACTTTTCAGTATCCAATTCATCCATTGATGAATAAGTACTGAAAATTTTGTTTGAATCAGATAATTACCTGAATTTGTGCAAGTTCTTTAAAACCGGGTATAGCAAATTTTTGCTTTCATTCTGGCAAAACGCATTCATTTTATTTTTGTTAGTACATTTGGGGGTGAGGTGGTGTTCACAAAATATATTTAATTTTTAAACTTTATAGATATAAAGAAAAAGCCCTGAAGTTGTTATTTCATTAAAAAAAAAATCTGTAATATCAAGTGTGAACATATTCAACATTTGTCTCAAACCTTACCAAAAATAATTTGAGAAAAAACGCAATTTTTTTTTTTTTGAAAGTTGGTATGGTATGTGTATAAAACAAAAAAACATTATTTTCTTTTTGTTTAGACATAAAAACGTCTACTCTTTAAATTTACTTTTAATTTCATCCCATTGCTGTTCATAAGAAGATATTTTTATTAATTAAAGACATTTTTGAGTGTGAACCTTTTTATCAGCTATTAGGTTATTGTTTTATAGATGTTAAAAAAAGACATAGTTCTGATTCACAGCATTTTATTTAATATTCCTTGCAATCAAGAGAGTAATATAATATATTATAATTCAAAAACTCTTGCAAATAGAATATTTTTTTTAAGAGACCACATTGAGTGCAATTAAATATTTGATGATATAAAAAATAAAGGTAAGAAAATAATCAAAAAATAAAAGTAATGAATTAAACTCAAAAGTGTCCTTTTTAACTAAAAAATAAAAATTATGTTCTTAAACTATTGGTGATATAAGATCCAGTATAATTTATTTTTAAACATAATACCAATTTCTTGATTATTGCACTGCTGGTATTTCGTATTTTTAGAAATTTATGTTCAACTTTTTTGTGTACTTTTTAAAAACAGATATTACAGTAGAAAATTACAGTTGTTGACCTATGACATCATTGACTACATGTGTAAATAAATGTTATTTTCATTATGTCTTATTCGAAAAGTAAGCATTCTAGAATAAATATTAGATTTTTAAGAGATTTTTAAATTTATTATTTATATTTTTCATCTATAATGGCAATTCAATGCGTTTGTGAGTTATCCTACTTGGCTTTGCCAAAACGCCCATTAGGGGTTGCTCTTTAAGTCTATAAAAATACAATTTTCTCACTTGTTTTCTTTTTAAATCTTGCTTCTAAATGTAGTTGAGATTCATAAAGAATGCTGCTGATAGGGTGAATTCTCTTCCTTGGTCCTCTGTTGACTGTTGAACTCTTTCAGACACATATACATATGTTGCAGAGTTTGGGATTGTTTAATAAATTTTGATATATCAGAAGGAACTTTGTTGAGGTCATGTGAAACAACTCTGCAAACATTTGAATTCCATGTAAGGCAGAAGGTCAGTCAATATTCAAGTAATCAAACAACTCTGTTCAACAAATAATAAAATTTTATATACAGTAATACAAATATTAATAAACAATGTTTTCAACAGAATTATTTGTGTAATGTAATTACAGTTTGGTCTAATGAATATTTACAGAATATACAGAGAATGAATTCAAGTTAAACCATTCAATTCAAAGATTTTCTCATTGAACAAAATGTTCATAAATGATTTGTTTTGTTATTATAGTTCAAAATATTATTGGCTTTCTTCAACAAATCAGAAAAATGAAAGAAGGTTTATTCAAAGTTATTTACCTTTAGTTGCATTCATAAACTGAAAATAGAATGTTTTATATACTTTTTATGTTTGTAGAAAAGTTCATGATTGTTCTTTCAATATAGCTGGATTTGATTCAAATAAGGTCGATGTTCAGATGATTTTGATGTAAGATTTTTTTGGTGCAGGTCTTTGTTGAATTTTGTTTGTTAAGAGTTCTTTGCAGAGAAAAAAGTTTATTCATGTGTTAACTGCTAATTAACTTTAAAACTTTCTTGTTGAGGTTTGTAAAAATAGTTGAGTAAGAGAAAGAGCTCATTATGATGAGTGGCACTTTTCGGTTTCGATTTATCAAGAGAAAGGTACGGATGCCTGCTTCTTTCAAAGTTTCAGTTCTCCCTGGGAAATCTGCTTTGCATTATAGAATTTATACTTCACTTGATCATGTGACAGGATAAAAAAAAATTTAATTTTAGGCATAATTTTTAACCAAAAATATCTGCACATGCATATTTTTAAATATTAGAGAAAAATTAGCTAATTGGTGGAGATTATCTCAGGTTTGAATTTGGATCTTCTCTTAAACTTAAATTGTGATATTTCTTCAAAACTATTACTCAAATGGATAAATTGTCACTTAACTGCAATGTAAAAATTTTTGTTTTGTTTTTCATGTATATAACGATTCTACTAACATTTAATAGTTGTTTTTTATGTTCATCTTAGATTAGGGCTCTTCATACATATGTGTCTATCACACACACACACAAACAAGCACATTTTTCTTATAACTATTTTTTTTCCTTTCATTACAGTTGCATACACATGTAATTCTTTTTGTTAATGAAATGTATTAGATTTCTCAATATTTGATTATCTTAATAAATCTGACTTTGCACACACCTATACTCTTTCATAGGCCAATGAAAAGAACACTTACATTTACAAATTAACTAATAGAAAATACTTTTTTATTAAATAATTAGCTTACACATTTTTGCCACATGTAGGCGTCATTGAAGGCAAAATGGATACTTTTTATTTATTGACCAACCAAAAGACAGAAAAAAATATTGAGAGTTGATCTTATTCTTGGTTGTCAAAATGCATAAATACGCAACGATGCTGCTTTACCCCTTCAGAGAGTTGCAAGTCTTAGACATCCATTTTGACATGCATTTTCTCACTCTCTCACTTTCTCTTTTCTTTTCATGCAACAAAAGAAAGAGCATTACATAAAGTTACAATTGACTGTCTAGACATTCAAAAACCATTCTTACTCTATCACTTTCTCTTTCACGTTTACTTTTCTTCTTCCTCAGAACTGGCTGGTTACAAAAGAAAGAGAGGAACAAAGACTCAACATACAAACATTTTACTACTATCATGCATGTATTAAAAACATGAACTAGACTTTGCTTCAGAAAACATTTCCTCTTGACTTCAACAAAAAGGATCTTTACACACTTAAATACAATTCTCATAACAACATTGATATTATATTTTGATTAATAAATCTCATTTTTATTATTATAAAAAAGAGATCTTTTTATCCTTTGATGTTTGTTTAATCTTCTGATCTTTTAAATGCAGAGAGTTTGGTTATATTTGGCACAAGACTAATTTAACAAACATGATTAATGCTCCCTTCACATGCATTGTCCTTTTTTTATATTCAGTGTTTTACATTATTTTTACCTGGACTCAATTCAGATGATTCCCCCAATATGATCTGCAGGATAAATGTTGCAGAAGCCAATATTTACTTTAAAATGTCTATATACATCACAATGAAAGAGGTGATACCCTCAACAAAATGGCAACTTATTTCTCCCCAAAAATGCAAGTTGATAAGTGATGACTGAATATTCCAATGTTTTAAAAAATACCTAAAAACTATATTTACAACTGGAAATTTATTTTTCTTTTAATTAAAATAATGAAGTTTTATTAAAGTATGGCAGCACCAACTTTCAAAGAATTAATTTTTTGAGTTGTATTGAATTATTTTTGGGAAGACAAGTTCACATATGATAGTGCATGAATTCTTTTTACTGATATAACATTTTCAGGAATGTTTTAGTTAATTTTTTAGTTTTAGTGAACCAAAAAAAAATGTACACAATATATCAAGAAGTGTGTGTGTGTGTGTGTGTGTCTAGAGGGGTGGGGGTTCATACTGATCTCACCAGACATTATTCTCACAAAATTTTCTAATAAAATTATTTATTCGGTATATTATTAATTATTAGTGAATAAGTATTGTAAATTTTGTTTAAATTGAATAATTCCTTGATTTTTTTTTTTAATTTTAAAAACTGGATAGTCACTTTTTGTTTTCATTTCATATAAAATGTATTTATTTTGATTGTACCTAATATATATATATATATATATATATATATATATATATATATATAGTAACTGGATTTAATATGAAAACAAGAAAGATGTGTCTCCCACACACAGCAGTACTGTGACAATAAAAGAACCCACACTGGACTCATTCACATGTTTCACATTGTCAACAATAATAAAACAACCTTGAATATATCACTGAATAATATTTATTGTTCAGCCAAGATAACAATCATTTAAAAGTATAGTTTATGTATTTCCACTCATTTTTGATATCTAAGTTTTAAAATGAATTTTAATAAATAAAAAAGCTTTCATTTTTAGCTTTAATCATAAGCTTAAATTTACTATTTTCAGTAAGCAAAATACTCTGGTGTTTTTCAAATAGAAATTATATTTATTGGAATCTCAACTTTCTGAGAGGTTTCAGTTTATAAGCCATTTTTCACATATTGACAAGTTTGTAAACAAAAGTTAATTCCTGGTTTTAAAAATCTTGCAAAAATAAATATACATCTGTGACATGTTATTTTAAGAGAATTAGCAAATTTGAAGTTAAATTAATCTGATTTGAAACAAGTATTACATGCTTATAGCATAAAATGTAGGCTAAGTTTTGTAACAATTTAACATTTAATGAAAAGCATTTATTCTTCAAGATAGAAGACACAGTTGTCTTTACAATAATTATAATGGCTTGTTAAGAATGGTTTAACTTTTAATGAAAAACATTCATCCTTCAAGCTGGAAGATACAGCTGCTTTACAATAATTATACTGGTTTGTTAAAAACGGTTTAACTTTTAAAGAAAGGCATTCATCCTGCATGCTGGAAGACACGGCAGGAGTATATACTTGCTGAATGCTTTTGAGTTTAGATAACAGACCAGTTGTTGTCTTTTGACTTGAATCTGTCCCTTGTCAAAGATAAATTCCTCATGTCATTTAATCACTTTAGGTTCCAGTTTTCCAAGGCGGTGACGGCGAAGGAGAAGCCCTACAAAAAGCCCTCACAGTTACTATGGAAACAGAAACACAGAAAAACACAGGTAAATATAAATTTATCCAACTTTAACATTTTAGGCAATAACATTTTTTCATGACATCTGTAGATTAAGACCAAAATAATGAAGATTCAATAAAAGATTACATTGGAAACAGGTATTTGTCATGGCAGTATGCAAATGACAAAAAGAAGTCAAGGCACAAATTTCAATTGGGGGATGGTACATAGTCAACTTTGGTAAAAAATATAATAATACCAGATTATGGCCACTGGTTCCTTTATGATCACTGAAGATAAACCGTGACAAGCCTTGTCAGGTCAGTACCTAGATGGGTGACCACTTTGGAAAACCAAGTGCTGTAAACTTGGATGTGTAGGTGGTGTAATAGGTAATTGGAATTGTTAATCAGAGAGATAAGTTCCAATTCTTGTTGGGTTTGTTATATTCACTGATGTGCAAATACCCTTGGGAAAGGTATGAATCCATGTTTTCTCCCCTCAGTTATGAATTAATCAGTAAAACTTGGATCACTAAATGTTGTAGAGTAGGACTCAGAGTACTTTCCCTTCTGCTGAGACTTATAAATATGGCAGGTAGCTGTGTTAGAGTAGGATTTGAGTAGTATTTCATTAACTCAAGTATTTTCCTTTTATGTATGAGTATTTAATAGACCTCTTCTTTTTTGTTTTCCCTACCTAGTCTTCTGTTTTTTCAATACTCTCTCTAACTACGGCTTTCCTAATTCTCATCTATTTTGAACAAAGACAACATTACATCACTAAATCCTTATTATATCCAAGAAAATAAAAAAATTTTACAATTTAAAAATTTCTAGATGAGTAACCACTTAGGAATAACGGGTGCTGTAAGCTTGAATCTGCAGGTGGTGCAATAGATAACAGCTTAGCATTGGAGAGCCAATTTCGGTCAGATTAGTTTTATACGCTTAAACACAAATATATGAAATGCTACAAAACCACATCTTCCTTCCACTGCCAGCAATTAGAACTTGTATTAGTAAACCACTATCTCAAAAAAAAACTTCTTATCTAAAAAATATTTTCTGGCTTTAAATAACCTGCAATAGGTTGATAAGCTGTACAAAATTGAATGAATATATTAATATTGCTTATAGGTTTATAGCCATATCATGTTGAAACACCAGTTCTTGTATGATCACCAAAGTTGAGCATTATAAAGCCTGGTCAGTACTGCTTGGGAATATCATGCTTGGATGTGCACTTGGTGTAACAGATAATGGTTTGTAATTAGAACTCAGAGAGTTGAGTTTCAATTCCATTTGGTTTTGCTATATTAACTTACATGCAAATTACACTTGTGAAAAGTATGAACTCACCATCTCCCTCAGCTATGGGTTAATTAGTAAGAGTTGTATTATTATTATGTCTTAAAATTATTACAATTTAAAAATATTTTCTGGCTTCAGAACATGGGCGATCATAGCTCTTCACAACTTCTTATCCCTTTTAGCTCTTAGTAAGGTTTGTCTTTTGTCTTTTTTTTCTCCAACATCCACTGTTCCACCATCCTTTCATACAAACTGTCAATTTTGCCTTCATTATGTGTCAAGTTCTCTGAGTCTTCCTTCCTCATTATGTGTTCAAAAAAGTATCAGTTTTCTTTTGATTTTACTAAAAACTTCTTAATTGTACTTCATCCATTGTAATCTCAGCATCCTTCTCTAAAGTCACATTTCTGTTACTTTGAGCCTCTTTGTCATCTGTGAAGTGATTGTCTAGCATTCAATGCCATATAGGAGGATTGATATGACATAGCAGTTCAGCACTCTTTTCTTTGATTCTAATGAAATGTAACACCAAAATCCCAGTATATATTAAAATAACAAAAGTGTCCTTCTAAAAGCTAACCAAAGTATTAAGAAACAGGGAAATTATGTTAGAAACAAAGAAAAGAGTACTGAACTGTTATATAATATCAGTCCTCTCCTCCGCTATAGCAGTGAATGCTGGGGATGCCTTCCAAAAGCTAAGCAAAGTATGAGAAACAGGAACATTTCATTAAAAACAACGAAAAGAGTACTGAACTGTTATGTAATATCAGTTCTTTTATATGGAAGTGAATGTTGGACAATCTCTCTACAGGCATGACTTGAGGCATCAGAAATGTGGCTCTACAGAAGGATGTTGAGTATACCATGAACTGAATATGTGAGTAACAAGGAAGTTTAAAGAAATTGGAAATAAAAGAGTATTTATGCTTAGAATCAGAAAGAAACAGTTGAAATTTCTAGAGAATGTAATGAGGAAAGAAGGCTTGGAAAATCTGACACTCACAGGATATACTGAAGGCAAGATGGATAGAAGAAAGCAGAAAATAACTTACCTAATGAGCTTTTGTAAATGAAAGGTAGAACAAAGAGTAGGAGAAATAGCAAAAAAAAAACTTTACTGAGAGTTACAAAATACAGGAAGCTGTGGATAGCCATAATCGTCCACATTTTGAAGGAACATAGCACATAGAAGAAGAGAAATATTGCTAATATATAAACCAACTTCTCTGGCTGTGTGGTCACCAGACCTAACCAGGGCTGAAGTTGGTTATCGAAACCAACTCTCATCCAGGTGTTGAATACAATATCAGGGGGTAGGCTACACTTTGGGGACAGTGGCTTCTTTCTTTTGTCAGGATGTGTTGTCTAGTAGATCCAGTACATTGTCATTATTCATGAGGAATTCACAAGCCATGGATTTTTTTGATGGTCTGCTGAAAATTTGATCACACCACTTCTTCAATGCTGGGCAATCCTGCTGAAAGAAGTTAAACGTGCCCACAAAAGAAATGACATTGTTAAAGAAATTATCAACAATTTAACTGAAATGTAAAAAAAAAAATCAAAGAACAACTAATTCATTCCAATTTCTTTCTTGCTAAACATGAGGGACTGTGAGACACTTGAATGCTAATGTCTTCACAGTAATTAACTTCTCTCACGGATGAAGGCCTCCATTGGTGTCTTCTCTGTGAGAAGACTTTGCTTTGAAGATTCTGGGACTATCCACTCTCAGTTCTGCACATAATGCTAAGTCATTGACAAATTTATATTCAATTATTTACATTTGTTCTATATAAAGAAATTGTAACATGTATACAACAACAAATCCAAAGAAGAATCTGCAGTGTAATCGGTCCTGACTTGGCATCTTGACTTTAGTCACTTTCACACCAATATAATGTGGCTTCCCTCTGCCTTTTCTACAAATATTATCATAGCAACTGCTCTGATGAGCTTTTTCCCTTGGTTCCCAGACCACATGAATTTAAGTGTGATATTAGATTGGCATCTAGGTCCCACCCTTTTCTAGATCTAGATATCCCATGACTCATTAGAGTCATAGAAACACCACATGTACTACTGCAGCTGTAGTAGGAGAGGTGTTTCTTTGGGTATGAAAGCCAGATGGACCCCAACCCTCTCCAGTCTGATTTGAATTTAGAGTTTTCCTTCTCCCATTTTACCCATAGCTTGGGGGAGAAGAGATGGATTCATACTTTTCCCAAGAGTATTAGTACATAAGTGAATGCAATGAATCTGGCTGGAATTTGAACTCAGCAAGCCACTATCCATTACTTCACCCTTTTACTGTATAAATAGTTAAATGTAACCGCCACTTCTCCAACAATTGTTTTTTCTCACACTACCCACCTGTGGAACTCGCTTCTATTTACTTGCTTCCCTGATAGTTATAACCTCTAAAAATTTAAATGCAATGTCAATTGCCATCTTCTATCTTCTAGAATCCCATTCATCTTTTTCTTTTCTTCTATACCCACTGTACCCAGTCTTTTCTCACACTTCCTGCCTGTGGAATTCCCTCCTGTTTACTTGCTTCCCTGATAGTTACAATCTCCAAAAATTTAAATGCAATGTCACTGTAACTCTCTGTGCACTAGTGAAGGTTCCTCCTTGCTTGGGGTGAAATGATTAAAACAAGCATAGTGAAAAGGAAACAAAAAGAGAGAGATATAAAGGGGAGAAGAGACAGATTAATATCTTGGGGAAGATATTAATCCATCTCTTCTCTCTATAGCTATGGGTTAAATAGCAGGACAGATTGGTTGGCAATCAATCTACTGCAGAAAGTAATGGCAACTTATTGCAGAATAATTTTCTGCTCAGTCAGTCATCTCTCTTTTGAGACATGATTGCCCAAGCACGTATCATGTATGGCACTTAGCTGACTGATTGACTTATTTGTAATAATTCTTCTGTGTTTCTGGAAAAACCATATTTAGGATTGCAGATATGGGCAGGCTGGATTTATCTGCTATGCCCCTAGCAAAGACATATTCTTTTCAGATGAGTAACAGCTAGTCATGGGTTTCTCCCAACATGAGTACTGCAAGCTGGAGATAGTTTCTATATCTGGTGATGATATATTCCAAATTAAAATGCCGCCATAGGTTTGTGAGCTGAAACAAATAGTAGCTAGTGACAGGAAGTAGAAAAAAAGAAACTACTTCATTTGACTCCTGGGAGCAGACTGATGTACTGAGCACTTTTGTTACACTATTAAGTGAAGCTGTTGTTACGTGACCTATGTGATTTCATCTTAATCAAAGAGAGATAATCACCTTTGTATTTCTACACACTAGTATGACTCGGTCAGGACCATTGCTTTTGTTAGACTAGTATCAATTCTTCTTTACTTTAAATTATATTATGCAATAAAAAGGAATCAAATTTTATTGTTGTGGTAAAATGACAATCAAAGAAAACTTGAAGAGATGATATCAGCAACAGCTTCAAGAAATTGAAGTTTAAAGAGAATTCTTTAGATAGAATAATCTGGAATAACTCACTGAAGCAAACTTCCAAAACATAGAGATGTTGATAGAAATGTACACATCTATCTTCATGTTTATATATATATATATATATATATATATATATATATATATATATATATATGATAGAATAAAGTTAAGAACAAAGTACGAAATGTATCTCAATCTAATATGTTTCACTTTTATTAAAGCTTCTTCAGAGATCAATGTAAAAATGAAAAACTCTTATGAGACATTATACTGAGATGTTGTGATTTTTGGTTGATTCTTATTGGCCAAATATGTGTCACATGTATTAAAGCAATAAATAATTATTTTTAAATGTATGCTTATGGAATATCTTGAATGCATGTATAGAAACACTTATCTGTTTACATGTGTATGTGCAGATTAATACGTGTGTCATGTGTATTAAAATGATGGACAATTTTTTAAAATATATCTTTGAGAAATCTTTTGGATAGTAAAGTGTATGGATATGTGTGTATGTTGGTCAGTAACATTAGTTAACATAAATGCATATGTGTGTGTGTATGAATGAGGTGTCTATAAACATTTCTGATTGACTCATTCAAGATGTAATGAACATATATTGTGACATTATTTGGTTGCTGGTAATTAATAAATTTTATTACTTAGATATATGGAGAGGTATACTGATACACATCTCATGAAAACAGTTAACCAGTATAAAAATATTCCCAGGGATTGAAACTTCATTACAAGTTGGATGTCTGGCTGGGAACAAATTTAATCTAGGTGTTAACAGTTGGCCGATGAAAGAAACTGTAAAAACCCTAAGTGCCAGTTAAAGGTGAGAAAAATGTTACTCAACAAAAAATCAGGTGTTTGGGATTTGTTGGCAATCAATCTACTGCAGACAGTAATGGCAACTTACTGCGGGATAATTTTCTGCTCAGTCAGTCATGTCTCTTTTGAGACATGACTGACTGGTTTAGTTTTAACTATGTGAAGGGAATTTAGCTGGTAAAATTTATTTTGGCTAAAACAATTCACAAATGAAAGGAAACCAGAAAATTTTGTGTGGAAGCAATACAGAGGAGGAGAAGGGGGACCTGCCTGCAACCATTGCCTGAGAGAAGGGAAGACAACCAAGTTGGAAATTTACACCCCACCCCACCTCTGCACCAGTCCGGGGTAAATGCCAATGAAAGTGAATGTGCAAAGAGACATAGGGTGAGATCTGAGATTCAAGCCAAGAGGATGGACAGTGACTTGACCACACATTACGCATAACTCTGACACATCAGCCTTAAGCCAGACTTACCAAGAAATTACCAAAAATCAACTGAACAAACTCAGTTAACTGTACTCTAGTCAATCCTTACCAGTTTAACCAAGTGTTATGTCCAATTTGGCAACAATTTAAATTGGCAACCCTTTATGTACACTACTACCAAAGTCATTGTTTAATATACCCGAGATAAATTTAAATATTTCTATTTATTATTCATCATTCTTCTCTGAGTATTTAATTTTTTTATTATTACTGTACGCCTTCATTTTGTTCAGCTCAAACCGAGGCAGGATTTTGATGACAAATCTCAGCCTGTTTGCAATCAATTAATCACAAGGTCGGGTAGAATAAGCTGAGGGCTAAAGAAATCAATTCATCGATCGACCACAGTGTTGAATGTTTCAGATGACTGGGGAGAGCAAAAAAGCTATCTGTGGTTTTGGTGAACCATAGGTTGATAGAATGGGTGCTACAATATATACATATCTTGTTTGTTGTGGTCAATGCAATGTAGCTTGATTGTAAAAATTTTGTGGTTGGAATCTTTTATTGAAGGTGGAAGTTGGTATTATTTCATTAATTTGTATGTATTATATTATTATTTTTTATGTATTATTTAGAACATTATATTAAAATGATATGTTTTTTATGTAATATTAAGAATATTATTATAATATTAAGTATTTTTAGAATATTATTTGAAAGTAGAATTATTTTATATGTATTGGTAGATATAAGTTAGATTCATGAAGAATAGACAAATAGAAAGATGGTGAAGTAATGCAGTGTTTTAAGCAAGTGTTCATAGTTGGTTGTGAAAAATTTTTCATTTTTAACTTGACCTTCAAAGAAGCATTAATAAAAGTGAAACATGTTAGATTGAGACACGTTTCCTACTTTGATCTTTACTTTATTCTATCATTTTGTCAGATTCCAATCCATATATATGTATAGTACATTCTTCCATCCCATTCTATTGTACAAACATTTTCTTCTGGACAAAATCTTTACAATGATTTTGAAGATGGTAAGTTTAAAAATGTTCATTGTGGTGCAAAACTTATCAGCTCTAAATAAGAAATCAGAGAGCCGAATTTGAATTCCAATTAAATTTGTTGCATTCACTTACGTGCAACAAATTTAATTGGAAATTAAGTGGCCACCAAAGTTACCAGACCTCACACCCTTGAATTTTTTTTCTGTGGTCTCATTTGAAATAAGTTGTTTAAACTAATAGATATATATTCCACAGTTTAATATTTACTTTTTATAAAGTGCTCAGTACAGATGTAGAGCATTTATAGATATATAGTTGTTGGGAAAGGTATGATTACATCTCTTCTCCCTCCAGCTAGGGGTTGAATAGCAGGACAGATTGGATTTTATAGCCTTGGTTGGCAACCAGTCTACAACAGAAAGAAATGGCAACCTAGAGTGTAAAAATCATCTACCTAGTTAGTCATGTCTCAAAAGAGATATGATTGCCCAACTGATTAACTGAAGATCAGAAAATTGTAATTTTCATAATATTCACTTAAATAGCATTAATAAAAGTGAAAAATGTTAGATTGAGACAAGTTTCCTACTTTGTTCCTTACTTTATTCTATCATGTTATAAGATTCTGATCCATAAATTCTACTCACATATATATATATATATATTTTATCCAGAAATCAATATTATGGATTCTTCCATCTCGTGGGATTCCTTAGGCCGGTCTTTAACATCGCCTTTGGGGGTTGCGAATTTTAATCCTGATGACCGGCCAATAACACCATTGCACAAGACATTTTCCTCAGGACAAAATCTTTACAATGATTTTGAAGATGGTAAGTTTAGAAAATTATAATTTTCATAATATTCACTAAAATGCTGTGTCCTCTTTACCAAGAGAGTATACAGTAATAATGGTGTCGAGAGAAAAAAACACTTTTTTTTTTCAAATACAAAGGTTAAACTTTACTATTTTGATTTCAGGAATTCCAACCACCCCTCAATTAGCTGAAACATACTACATTGATGATTTTGAACCAGACAGAGAAGAAGAGGCAGAAGAAACCCTGAAGCCTTTGCAAACTGTCAATGGAGATGAGACAAACCAAGATATGGAAATGTTTTTGGGATATTTGCAGTCTGTACTCAATGGTCCTGATCAAGGTAAACACCAGGATTCATGTTCATATTGGGCAGAGATGGCGATGTCTAAGAATTCCTTTAAGTCACTTTGTTTTTTGTTTTTTTATTATCCTTTCACCCCAAGCAAGGCAAGAACTACCACTAGTGTGCATGGGGTTACATAAGAGGAGAGTGAAAGGTTACATAAGAGGAGAGCGAAGTGAAAGAGAAACCAGGTACAGGGGGGTGTCAGAGATCGGGTAAGAGAAGGATGGGAATACTGGTGTGAAAAAAATTGCATGAAAGTAGATTGAAAAGGGAGAACAACAAGATACATAGGATGTTGGGGAAAGGATAGTTGCATTTAAACTCTTAGAGATTGTAGTTATCAGGAAAGCAAGGGAGTTCCACAGTCGAGAAGTGCAAGAAAAAAAGCTGTTAGAGGAGAGTGATAGCTGGATTTGGTTGTTTTGACTGTAAAACGGTGAGACCATGTTGCCAGTTTGGTTGCTTGAGAGAGGGCACCAGGGAACTAAGCTCATTGAATCAGAAGCCATGAAAATATTTGTAGAAGTGACAGAGAGAAGCCACATCCCATCAATGAGAAAGTGGCTAAAGTAGATCTGCCATATCAGGATTGATTCTATTGCAGGTTCTTCTCTGGAACCTGTCAAGAACCCCCTATGAATAGCAGGGTTGCCTGTCCAGATATGACAATGGTATTTAATGCATGGGTGGATGGTTGATTTGTATATGTGTAATATTGATTCAGTCGATAAAAACTTACTGGCTGACACAGTGACCTAACCTTCCTAGCAGTAGATTTAGCTATTGATTCAATGTAGTCGTTCCACTTGAAGTCAGCTGAGAGGGTGAGGGCAAGGAGGTGCAGTGTATTGTTTTCAAGGAGACTAGCTTCATCCATGCTGATGGAGGGCAGGAGGGACTGTCTATGGTGCTTAACAGATAGCAGGTTTGTTCTGGAAGCCTTAAAATTTACAAGCCATTTCCTAACCCAGTTCACCACAGATTGGAGGTCCTTCTCAAAGTCAGCAGCGAGATTATCTTTGTCTGCCTTGGCAGATTTTTTACTGAAGTGGGAGTAAATGGTGGTGTCATCAGTGTAAATGACTATTAGGGATTTGATCACATCAAAGAGATTGTTAATGAAGATTAGAAAGCGTGTTGGACCTAGGATAGAGTCCTGGGGTACACCCATGTTCATGTGATAAGATCTGGAGGCATGCTCATTCGAGACAACTTTCATTAAGCAGTTTGATAGGAATGATTGGATCAAATCAAGCAAGCGTCCAGTGATACTATCACCTTGTAACTTGCACAGAAGGCCAGTGTTCCAGACTCTATCAAATGCTTTAGAGATATCCAGGGCAACAGCTGGAGCATTGCTGTTCTTATCGAGAGCCTGGTATATGTACTTAGTGATGGTAGTTAGTACATCAGCAGTAGACCTGGTGAAGCAGAAGCCACACTGTCTGTCAGTTTATGTGCAGTGAGATGTTAAACTATTTCAGCATTGATGATAGCCTCAAACACTTTGCCAAAAATTGGTAGGAGACTGATAGGGTTATAATTAGAGGGGTCTTAAATACAGGTATCACAGAAGAGCACTTCCAGCAGGTAGAAAAAAACAGAAAGCAGAGAGGCAGTAATTATAGAGTTTGGAGAGAACAGAAGAGAGTTCAGGGGCACATTTCTTCAAGACAATGTTGTCTCCACTTGCCTTATGGTGGGGGGTCAAGCTTTGAAATTATGTTACAGACCAGAGAAAGGGTCATGTAAGCATCTCTCAGAGGAAAGTCAGATACGAATACTCCAGAAGAGTCAAATGTGGAGTTGGAGGAGAATCTGCGAGCAAAGCACTCAGCCTTGTCTGCTGTGGCTGTAAGGACCTCAAATTTATTGATTAAAAAAGGATGGAAGATTTGTTGTTGTTCAACACACATTTACAGAGCGTGTTATAAAACATTTAATAAAACTTAGGACTTCTTAAAAAAAGTGACTTTCAGTTGTTTGTATTTATCTCAGTCTGTTACAATGCTACTATCATGGTGCTGCTAGTATAGATCAAAATTGTAAGACTAATAAATTAGTCTGCTTAACAAACTTGCTAACAATTGTGCTATGGTAGGCATACTTATATTTATTTCCTTAGTTTAACACAAGGCTAGAGTCACAAGGTCTTTGTGTTGCATTTGAGTCTATTTTCATTTCTTATCCTTTCTTCAAACACCCTCTATTGAGTACTTTATTAAGGTTGTAAAATACTTTTTAGATTAGTATGGACCACCCACACTATTCCTGTCATTTGTGTGTGTGTGTGTGTGTGTGTGTGTGTGTGTGTGTGTGTGTGTGTGTGTGTGTGTGTGTGTATGTGTGTGTGTGTGTGCTTATATATATATTTAATCATTTCACCCTAAGCAAGGTGGGACCACTACTGGTGTGCAGGGGGTTACAATGAAAGAAAAAACTGGCTACAGGGGGTGTTGAAGAAATGATAAAAAATGGATGGGATTCAAGGAGATAGAAGATGGCAACTGACATTGCATTTAAACTTTTGGAGATTATAGTTATCAGGGAAGCAAGTAAATGGAAAGGAATTCTACAGGCAGGAAATGAAAGAAAAGAAAACTGTTAGAATAACAGAGGCAATTATATAATCTATTTCAACAGTAAAAAGAGTGGAACCTAGATGCCAATGTAGTAGCATACTTAAATTCATGTGGTTGAAGCAACTGGAAAAAAGCTTGTCATAGCAGTTGGTATGAAAATATTGTTTAGAAAAGACAGAGGGAAGCCACGTCATATCAGTGAGAAAGTGACTGAAGTCAAGATGCCAAGTCAGAATTGATTATATTGCAGATCATTCTTTGGATTTTGTAGAATATATTAATACAAATATAAAATTTGTCACTTAGCTGATTGATGTTATATTCGGCACCCCAATTTGAATTTCGTTCAGTCTACTCGTCAGGAGGTGTCAGCAAAAATGATTGATGTGAAATATCTGAACAAAGTAAATAAGATGGAATATATATTTTATCATTTCATATCAGTTATTTTATCAAAAAAATATATGTAAATCCGACATTAGTTTTAGTGGATGCCCATATTTGAATAATGTTTGAAGAAATAAAAATGTCAGGTTAATAAATAAAATCCATTAATTCTTCAGAAATTTCAGATATGAAACTGAGCAGATATGAACTTTTGAGAATGTGGAATGAAAAGGATTGTGCTTAACAGCAATATTCAACCTTGTGCATTTGGCAACACCCTTTGTGGCTGAGTTGAGTAAAAGCTTGTTGAATCTAAGAACAGTTTCTCCTGCAAAGGAGGTCACAGGTTCGGTTCAAATACTGTTGAATGTGTACTTTTTTCTTTAATATGATTTCTTAAATAGGTCAGTAGATGAAAATAAGTATACTATTTTAAAAAAACAGACCGTCTACGCAAATATGAGTATCTAGTATAAATAAGGTTTAAATTGATAAAAATTTGTTGAATAAAATAAAAAATATCCATTAATTGCTTTACAAAATACTTTTTGCATACAAAGTTGAGGATACATGAACTTTCAAGAATTGGAGTGGATTTGTGTTTATAAGGCACTAAATCAGCCTTGCACAATTGACAATGCACTTTGTGGCTGAGTTGGTCTAGATCACATCGGATCTGATGATGTTTTCTCCTTCGTTTTTTTTTAATATGATTTCAAGCCTGACTCTCTGATTCCTCAATTTGTGCCTCTATCTATTACACCATTCATTCAAGTGCGCAGGCAGATAGGCAAAATAAATAATGTTTAGAATAAGATGGATCATCTACTCAAATATGTTGGATTAATAAATAAAATCCATTAATTCTTTAGACCTTGGTTTTCAAGAAAAATAATTTGAACAAGGATACATGCTTTCCTTTAAAGGGAAAATCAAACATTGCTGGGATGTTTGCTCTCTGTGACCGAGTAGTTTAAGGCACACTGTATTAAACTGTGATTTCCCCTACAAAGGGGGGATGCAGGTTCAAACCCTGCCAGAGAACACAATTTCTTTAAGATTTATCAACTGCACAAGACAATAAATCTAATACTCACTGTTTAAAAATAAGAGAGCATCTATTTCATGCATAGGCATTCACTAAAAAATAACTTTGGAAATAATAAAAATGTTGGATTAAAAATAAAATTAATTAATTCTTTAGAAATATTTACAAAGCTCAAGTACAGGATACAACTGGACAAAGAAAAACATTTAGGGTCTGTTGAAGGAATTTTTAAATATCGTTGGTATAATCACAGGCTTACATTCAAGCTAGGAAACCTTAAAAATTGTACCAAACTGGCTAAACATGTGTAGAAATTGAAAGAAAAAACAGCAAAGACCCTGATATAACATAGAGTATATCAAAAAATAAAAGCTAAACCTAACAACGGTGGTGATGTCTGCAGATTGTGCCAAGAAGAAAAGTTAGCCATAATATTATTTCAGAAAAGAAAAAATTACTAAATGAAAGACTCAATAGTAATGTCTGGATGTGAACACATCAGAAAACATATTTTAGGATCATACAAACCCGAATGAAAGTGTTTACAATTCTTGAAAACTCCTCCCTTATTTCAAAATTTAAAATTTCAGTTATTTTAAACTTCCAGTTGTGCATTCTGAAAATCCCTGTTGTATATTTCAACTAAAACACTGCTAGAGAATCAGTTAATATAAAATGCCTGAAGGTACTGAAAGGTTGAAATCAAGGTTGCATAATCAACTGACTTCCAAATAATATATATATGGAGCGCCTTGGCATGATATAATGATTAGAAAGCTTGTCTTGCTAGAACAATTACAACTGAGTAGTAAGTTTGATCCTTACTGGGTGCCCCATGCTTTTGGCCTTGTGCCACATCTAAGCTACATTTAAAAAATCATTTAAGGCACTGTATAATCATTAGAAAGCTTGTCTCACTAGATCAATTATGACTTAGTAATGAGTTTTTTCTTTACTGGGTGCACAATACTTTTACTTAGAAAATCATTGTGTGAGTGTGTGTGTGAGTTGCAATAAATGTTATGTATTATGTTAATGTTGTGCCATGTTGGAGAACTATGAATAACAAAAATGTACTATATACTTATCTGTAGCATCCCACTAACTCTGGCTGTTATAGCTACAGGCACTATGCTTTATTGAAATGTGATTGATCTCTGTACATAGTTACAAGAAAATATACTCTGTATTAATACATCACAGTAAATAAATGAATTCACTTCCAAAGGAGTGATATGCAGACATTTTTAATCAAATTGTTTCATGCTTTATGGCAGAGCTACAATTTTATTATAATTAAAATTTAGTTGTGTTTGGCTGGCTATCCAGTGCCAAAGTTACATAAATTGATGTGCCAGGCCAAATTGCAAAATATTGCGCTCCAGTAGGCACCCATTTTATTTCATTCATTTCTCTTTTTATCCTTATACAAAAGAACCATTATAAAAAAAAAAAATATAGCCATTTATTTCAGATCTCAATTTTCATTTTTTCATTTTTTTCTTGTTTTATCGGACTGCTGCCATAAATTTTATGGTTGTATTGTTGTCAGGCTTTACTTCACAATCTTTGTCATGACTCAAATTACTTTTATTTCTTAGACAATATGGTTTTTTTTACAGAAACACACCTGTCCAAGAAATAATCATTTCTTTCAATTTTTTTTCTTATTTCTGTCAAATAAAACTTTCTTTTTTTTTCTTTTTTAATCATTTCACCCCAAGCAAGGCAATAAAGCTGCTAAGACACAAAGGGTTACTTAGTGTTAGAGAATATGAGAAAAGCTACTATTAAGAAGACAAGAATAAGAATTAAGGAGAGAGAAAATAATGAGTGACATTGCATTTAAATTTTTCAAGATCAAAGTTGACTGGGAAGAGAGTTCAACAAACAAGAAATGTGATAGAAGAAACTGTTTGCAGTTACATTTGGCAATTTCAACTCTAAAATGATGAGACTTTGCCACCAGTGTAGCACTGTGCTTAACGTCATAAAGTCTAGATACCAAAAAGAACTTCATCAGAACAATTACCATGAAAGTATTTATAGAAAAGGCACAGGGAAGCTGCGTTATGACATTGAGAAATGTGACTGAAGCCAAGATGCCAGATTAGGACCAACAACATTGCAGATTCTTCTTTGGATATTATCAAGAATCTGTAAATATATAAGAAATAAATCTGAAAACTAATTTATAAAAATGACTGAACTATAGAACAAGAAAAATTACTGAGGGAGTTCAGTACGTATTTGTGTTTTAAGGACTTAAGTACACATGAGAGTCAAAAAGTAAATTGACACATTTCATTGTTTAGGACTTCATCAAACTAAAGCTAATGTGACTACACATTTGCAAAGTGATACTGAGAATTATGAAGCGCTAATAGAACCTTGATTTATTATAAAGGTCTTCATAGCCTAGTGTTCAAAGCACATTGGATCAAATGATGGTTTCTCCTGCAAAGAGGGACACATGTTTGAATCCTGCTGGTGGGTGTATTTTCTTTGATAAAATTTCTCAAATGTTCACGCCAGTCAATAAAATAAAATTTTATTTAAAATAAACAGAGCATATACTCAGATATGGGTATCCACTAAAAATAACATCTAAGTAATAAAATATGCCCGATTAATAAATGAGTATATAATATTGGTGTCAACAGCTTTCAAGATAATTGCTCTTCACTGGGATCATCCATAGTTGTTGAAATCAAGTGCAAATTATTTTACAAGCATAATACCTCCCACATCTAACCATAGTAATGAGTTTGATCCTTACTGAGTGCACAATACTTTTGCTTAAAAAATCACTATATATGTGTGGCTGTGGCTTTGAATTCTGAATTCTACTTTTAGACTGGCTGCCAACCAAGGCTAGAGAGCACGGTCAGTTTTATTATTTAACCCATAGCAAATGTGAATTTAACAAAATCAACCAGAATTTAAACTCATTTTAACATTTCTTTTGCTAAACCACTAACCTTTATACAGGGTGAGTCACGGGAAATGGATGTTTTTGGAACATTCCTTACTCCCTTTAGAAATCGGATAAGAAACTTTGGTAAAAGTGGAAGCTAACTTTAGAGAGCAGCTTTAAATTTGTGCTCATGAAAATGGCCATCATTTGTCAGACATAATTTTTCACTAATAAACATTCCATAATGGCATTGTTTAGTAAATGTTTTTATGTACATTATAAAGTTTACATTGAAATATTCACAGAGTTTTGCTTTCCTTAAAATATCCGTTTCCCATGACTCACCCTGTATTACTTACCCATCTATCAATCCTTTAGAGGTAATTTGATGATTTAAATTTGTTTTTATTTTTTAGATAATGATAGCACACTTACCATTGACAACACAGGAGCATTTGGGCCCAAAGCCAGAAATAACAAAATCAAGAGTTTAAGACGGTATCCTTTCTAAGAATATCTTTTGGGGGTATCATTTTTTTCTAGTTTATTTTTTGACCAATCAAAATTTACTTTCTGAAAGAACATTATCATCATATCTTTCCCAATATGTAAAGTATATGTCCAGACAGACACACATACACACATATATATTAATGTATATTTGGGCTTCAACCTTTCTTTTAAACATCTTTTATTAAATATGGCAGACAAGGAAGATTTAATTAATTTTTATTTAGTTCTTCCAGCATCCTTACATTTTTCCATTTTGTAGGAATCAGAGAGTACAGACATTTTACATAATTTTCATTGTCTCAAGCACTTTTGGCCACTTCTTCAGCTATTTTCAATATACTGCCCAGTACAAAACTGTGTTTTGTCACTAATCAATTATCTATATCAGACATACTACCACTTCCTTGGATAGACACCTCACATGTCACTTATCAGATCAAAGTGCTGTAAATAACATCTATCTGCCCACAATTTACAAGAACCCTTAAAAAAAACTCTGATCAAAAACACTAAAATTCTATATAAATCATCTTACCAGAAATATCTTGCTATTAGAGAGGACCTGTATATTAAACATCTTTCTCCTTTTATCACCTTATTTAACAGTGGAAATAGAGTGGTAAAAATTTTTAAAAATAGAAAGATGCCCACATAAATTTTTTGGTAGAAACCTAGGTCATGTAATAACTCATTAACAAATAAAAAATTTACATATATATATATATATAAGGAAAGGCAAAATTTACACACCATTAGGGTTAATCAAAGAGGTCCTGTTGAGTGGCCACCAAAGTTACCAGACCTCACACCCTTGAATTTTTTTTCTGTGGTCTCATTTGAAATAAGTTGTTTAAACTAATAGATATATATTCCACAGTTTAATATTTACTTTTTATAAAGTGCTCAATACAGATGTAGAGCATTTATAGATATATAGTTGTTATTATTGTTAATATAATAGCATATTGCAATAGCTTTTGCTATTAAGTTTCGATGTTCAATGCACCATCATCAGGCACCCATTTTTAGATTGAAATTGAAAAATGGTCAGTTCATAATATGCCCCTGATAATTGCATAATGCATGAAACTCTGTCATGTCTAAAACATAGGATAATATATATATATATATATATATATATATATATATAGTTATTGCAAATTGCCTGAAGACTCCACATGGTAGAAATCTAGGACATGTAATAACTCGTTTACAAATGAAAAATATTAAAAAATTCTACAATATAATTGTATTGAACACTTTTTAATACAACTGTACTGGTCTAATTTTATTATGACCAAAAACTTAATATTTAAGTGCACTGACAAAGAAAAATTATTGATGTATATACATATTGGATCTGTAATTATAAAATATTTTTCCTTAACCAAAATGACCAGAGAGTGTATCAGTGCTCTTGGAGAGGAGATATTTAAACAAGTCTATCAATACCTGAAGCAAGTTCATCATGCAAAAATGAATGATTCCAGCCTAAGCCTAGAAGAAATGAAAGGCTTGGAGGAAATTTTGCAGAAATCCAATAATGGAATGTTAGTTGAGCAGCTATTGTTTCTTGAAGAACAAGAAAGTTCTTAGAATTGAGAAAACAAGAGAAGGAAAACATGAAATTCCATGAATGGAATATGGAAGCAGAATTTGATGACAATAATAAGCAAGGATGAGCCATGTTAAGAATCAAAACATTTGCAATGGATGTCTTAGAACTCTGACCAAGAATGGTACCAATGAAGTTCATGAAGCTCCAAGCTGACTGAATGGAGATAGAATATAGTTATCTTTGAGTTAGTTTGTCAAAATTTGGAAATCACAATAAATGATCATATGGCAAAGTTTAACAAATGTACCTGCAACAAAACATAAACAAAATGGTGTGTTAAAAAGATGTTTTTTTTCTCTCAACACCACTATTACTGTATCCACCCTCTGCAGTTTTACTTTTTATAAAGTGCTCAGTACAGATGTAGAGCATTTATAGATATATAGTTGTTATTATTGTTAATATAATAGCATATTGCAATAGCTTTTGCTATTAAGTTTCGATGTTCAATGCACCATCATCAGGCACCCATTTTTAGATTGAAATTGAAAAATGGTCAGTTCATAATATGCACCTGATAATTGCATAATGCATGAAACTCTGTCATGTCTAAAACATAGGATAATATATATATATATATATATATATATATATATATATATATATATATATTGTGTGTATTTTGGCAGCATTTTTTCATTAATGCAGGTTTCATTGAATAATATAGACAAGTTTTGTCTATTAATTTTGTGTAGGATCCGTTCATACCGTCTGATATACTTGATGGTGATGTCGTTAAAAGACAACAAAAAATCACAGTATTTGTTGAATTTTTTATCGGGTCTAAGCTTTCGGCTCACATAAGCCATTATCAAAGAGTAAATATTAACACACAGTAAACATAGAACATTTAAGCTATTAACAATAAAGATAATTGAATTGAAAATATAAGTCCATCCCTACCGTGGCGGATGGCCGAAGACAGTGACAAAATAGTGGTGTTGTGGTCCCTGGTCTGATTACAGACATTTGAGTACGTTGTTGGAAATATCGAAATTGATTGTATTCAAACCAGGTTTAAATTGTTTAATGTAGAGTGCTTCGAGGATTTTTAGTTTCTGCTTATTATTTTCTTGTTTGAGTATGTACGTGTTATCAACGAGCGTTTTTCTCAGAAGTGTGCGTTGATAACCGTGTTGTTCTAAATGACGGAATATATTTGAATTTTTATTTAAGTGCAACGTCAGACGCCGTGAGAGCGAATTTGTAGTGTGGCCGATGTAGATATTATTGAGGTTGTTAGAGATACATTCTCTAAATGGACATATGAATTTATATACTACATTGGTTTTTTGCAAATCACTAACGGTGGGGGAAGAGTCGTTGCGGACAAATGAATTAGATGTAGTGGATTTAGTGTAATATATAATGAACTTAATTCTTTTGTTAGAGTCTGTCGGAGAAATATTAGTATTTATGAGTTTTTTTAGGATGTCTTCATCTAGTTGGTAGTTGGAGTGCATCTGGCTACGGTATAAGAGAGTGATATGTTTAGGATTGGTTGGGTTAGTATCATGTGTTGTTTTTTCCATGTTAAGCTTTTTAAGAAAGTAATGTATTTGTTCATCAACTATGTAGTTGGGAAAATTATTATTGATGAGTGTCTGTTTTATGTTTTTTAGTTCACTGTAGAAGATCTGATTTGTAGATGAATTGACTTTTGCATGGTATAATAGATTTTTTATAATGGCTATTTTGTAATAGTGGGGGCATTCACCAATATAATTGAGTGTGGAGGGATTTTTATTAGTGGGTTTTTGATACGGTGAGATAGTAAATTTATTGTTGTCAGTGTTAATTAATATATCAAGAAAAGGAATTTTGTTATCTTTGCTAAGTTCATAAGTAAATTTTAAAACTGAGTTATTTTGAAACTGTTTTTGAAGTTGTAAGATTTCATCAGTATTTTTAATTGATAGTAGGATATCATCAACATATCGTAGATATATTGATGGTTTTGTAAATTTTGCAAAGGTAGTATTTTCAAGGTTAGACATGTAGAAATTACTAAAAATCGGACCAAGCACTGAACCCATGGAGACTCCGTCACGTTGTATATATATAGTGTTGTTTGGATCAACAAAAGGCACTTCAGTAGTACAAGCTAGTAGAATTTTTCTTAGGATGTTGGGATTAATTTTGAGTGGGGGTAATGAAGGATTACTGTAAACATTTCTTATAATTATATCAATAGTTTCACTGACGGGTACATTAGTAAAAAGGTTTTCCACATCAAGTGAAGCTATGATTTCATTATTAGGTTTTTCACTCTTGAGGATTTGGATTGCCTCTAGGGTTGACTTTATGCTGTATTTACTCGGAAGGTAGGGTGTGATAAGCTGGTTAATATGTTTAGTTAACTGGTATACAGGAGTAGGAATTTGGGATATGATAGGGCGGAGAGGATAGTTAGGTTTATGAGTTTTTATGGTTCCGTATATGTAACCAGGTTTATAGTCACCAATAATTTTAGGGAGTTTTAAGGAATTCTGATCAGCGTTGTTGGCACTAATGAGTTTATTAAGTTTAGATTTTAGTTGGTGTGTTGGGTTTTTGTTAATTTTTTAAAATTTTGTGTGGTCATGGAGTATGTGGTTGAGTTTTGTGTTGTAAACTGATTTGTTAAGTACAACAAAGATGTTAGCCTTGTCAGCTTTTTTTACAATTATGTGAAGGTGGTTGCGTAGTTCGTGCACAGCACTTTTTAGTTGTTTCGATAGAATTTTTGAGGAGCTTCTGCTTTTATCATGGCGATCTTTGATTGCTTCAGCCTTAAGTAGATCTTTCAGTTCGGGTTTAACGGTTATAAGTTTTTCATCTTGTAATTTAGTGATGCTTTGATAGAGCGTTTCTATTTCAATTTTTTTAGTAAGCTGGTTATACTTACGGTATATATGGCAGTTAGGTCCAAGGTTGAGTAATTCTTCTTGGTGCTTAGTTAGTTCGTGGTTGGAAAGATTTATGAATTTATCGAATTTTTTGGGAAGAGTGATCGTGCCATTGTATAGTGAATTAAGTTTTTTGACAATTTTAGCACGGTGTTCAACTTCAGATTTTGCAGTGATTTTGGATAGTCTGAGTATTATTTCTTCTAGTTGGTTTGAGGTAGTTATATCTTTCAGTTTGTTGTAGAGGTCATGTTTGTTCTTGTATAATGTGTCAAGATTTTCTTTCGCTATTTCAATTTGCCTTTTCACAAGGCTCCATTTATATTTCAAGGTGGTGATGGTGTGTTGGGCTGCTGGATCATGTAATTTAAATTGTGTGTATTTTGGCAGCATTTTTTCATTAATGCAGGTTTCATTGAATAATATAGACAAGTTTTGTCTATTAATTTTGTGTAGGATCCGTTCATACCGTCTGATATACTTGATGGTGATGTTGTTAAAAGACAACAAAAAATCACAGTATTTGTTGAACGGATCCTACACAAAATTAATAGACAAAACTTGTCTATATTATTCAATGAAACCTGCATTAATATATATATATATATATATATATATATATAGTTATTGCAAATTGCCTGAAGACTCCACATGGTAGAAATCTAGGACATGTAATAACTAAAAGCTATTTTTAAAATTTTAATAAAGCCCAAATATGAAATTGAATTCATACATTTTTTTATAGAGAAGCGGCAACAAAAATGTTAAACATTATTTATTAGATTGTTTATTTGCAAGAATAATTCTATATATATACAATATTATAAAATATGTGAAAGAACTACAAAGCAGTATTTATTGTGGCATTTTTTCTAATCATTTCACCCCAAGCGAGACAATAAAGCCACTAAAACACAGAATCTTACTGAGTGAAAGAATATAAAAAAAAGAAAAACCTAAAGAAGCAAGAACAATAATAGAACAGAAATTAGGAAACTGAAGATTACAATTGACATTGCATTTAAATTGTTGAAGATCAAAGGTGACTGGAAAATAAGAACCGGAAGAGAGTTCCACAACTAAGAAGTGCGAGAAAAGAAACTGTTAGCATATAACTTTTGGTTATATCAATCCATTTCAGGTGCGAAATGATGAAATCTTGTCACCAATCTTGTCAGTCAGTCAATTAAGTGCCATATGTGATACGCACTTGGTCAATCATGTCTCTTTCAATCCTTGACTGACTAGGCTAGGGGTTTCCAATCTTTTTGTTCTTCTGTACCCTTGGCATTTTTATAGATTCCTGTGTACCCCTAAAAATTGAGGTTAAAAAGAAAAAACAATGAAATTGAAATTTTGATATTTTATTATGAAGTCTTTTTGAGTTGAGTCAATTACTCATAACATCAGTGAATTAAATTCAGGTAATTTATAAAAATAGTTTCCTCCATACATGTTTTTTGATTGATTGATCATTGCTGAGTAAAAAACACAAAACTATTCAAAACTATGTTCTGCTAATTCAATTCATGGGAATGAACTGTTCTCACTATGTCTATACTTGAATATTTTTAGTTAATTTATCCTTGTAATGACACATACACTTGTTCCACTGAAACTAATCATAATCCTTGAATAATTGCACTTTTCTATGCCTCACAGATATTGTACTTTTTCTACAAATTGAATATTTGTAGCAACCCTGCATTGAACAAGCCAACTGATGCCATTTTCTCAACCAGCTCAGATGATGAAGACCGTTTTTTTAAACAATAAAGCATTTTGTGATTAAATTTTTCGTTTTCTTTTTTTTAAATTTTCAACATAATGCTATTGCATCTATAGATGACAATATAATCGAAACATATTTTTAAATGGACTGGAAAATTAAAAAAAAATTATTTGTATTGTATGAGTCACTTTATTTCAACACACTTTGTCTCTTTGGTCTTACTCTCTAAAATGATCTCAAATGGAATGACTGCATTGAATCCATAGCAACACCTACTGCTAGGAAGAGTGGATCACTGTATTGAACCAGGAAGTTTTTCTCATCAGAATCCATTTAGCAGATTTATAAATCTACCATTTGTCTGTGCATTGAATACTGTTGCCAAATTTGGTCGAGTGCTCCTGCTATTCATCTTGAGATTTGTGACAAAATCCAAAGAAGGATCTGCAAGTTAATTGATCCTGATTTAGCAGTTCGCCTTCAGTCACTTTCTCACCAATGTGATGTGGCTTCCCCCTGCCTTTTCTACAAATATTTTCATGGCAATTACTTTGATGAGCTTTTTCTTCTGGTTGCTTCTGCCCAGTGAGTCATGTCTCAAAAGACATGATTGTCCAAGTGGGGATCACATATGGTGTTTAGCTGACTGACTATAGACAAAATTACCTAATTCCTGTCTGTGGCTGTATTAAAATTTTATCGCTTTTGTCTCAGGACAGATCCAATATCACATGTATTTACTCATGCTACTAGATTGGCATCAAAGTCCCATCCTTTTACCATTGAAATAGTTAAATGTAACTTTCTCTTCTACTCTAACAGTTTCTTTTCTTGCACTTCCTGTTTGTGGAACTCCCTATGGTTTGCTAGCTTCTCTGATAGTTACAATCTCCAAAAGTTAAAATGCAATGTTAATTGCCATCTTCTATCTACTTGATTCTCTTTCTTATCCTTTCTTCAACATCCCATTTACTTTGGTTTTTCTTTCACTGTAACCCCCTGCACACAAGTGGCAGTCCTGCATTGCTGGGAGGAAATGATTATAAAAAAAAGTATGTCAGTCAGTTGTATCATACTTGATACACATTTAGGTAATCATGTCTCTTTCAATCTGTGACTAACTAGGCAGAAGATTATTTTGAAGTAGGTTGCCATTTCTTTCTGCAGTGGATTGTTGCAACCAAAGCTACAGAACCCAATCTGTCCTGCTGTTCAACCCATAGCTGGAGGGAGAAGAGATAAATTCATACCTTTTCCAAGGGTATTTACGCATAAGTGAATGCAATGAATTCACTTTTCAACTTCATTTTCTCATTCTGAGTCGATATCTTATTGCACCACAACACGCATTCTCAGGCCTAAAATGAAGTACTGCTGTCATATTTGGGCAGGAGCTGTCAAGTTCTCATTATCCAGTCTTGATAGAGTCTAAATGTAGATGAAAAATTATTTTCCACTCTGTAGCCTCTTTCTTGTAGGCGAAATGTTGCAAGCCTCTCACTGCTTTATCGCTACTTCTATGGAAAGTGTTCAAACAAACTATATTCTTTAGTTCCACCAGTTCTAACCTTCACTCATGAACCACCCTCATTCTCTCCATATTCCACCGGTGAAAAGCAAGTCCTACTTGAACAGCTTCTTCCTACGAACCACTGTTATGTGTAACCAACTCCCAAGCGGATGTTTTGCCGACAACTATATTCTTAATCTGAGTTAACCGTTAAATATAAATTTTCACTACCTGATGCATGGATTGAACTCACACTCACCAGATAAACTGCATATACATAATTAATGCTTATACCTATACAGCAATCAGGTGATGGAATGTTTGCGGATTTTTAACTTTGTTTTTTTTTTTTTTAATTAAAACTAATCTGTGATTTTTAGGCTCTGTAAAGTTGTTTGAGATCAGTATATCAACTCCTTATGGGTCATTTAATGTCGAAATTTAAATTTCTTGGGAGCATTTGTAATTTCTTTTACAAAAGTATATTGCTGCTAATTTTTTTGTCTACACTTCTGAGACCCAGTGAATAAAAACATCAGTTAGTTCCAGTGATTTGACCCAAAGAGTTGTGAGTTCAATACCTGGCTACAGCAGTAGTGAACAAATAACTTAGAGAGTTGAGTTAAAGGGAGATAACTACATGACACCTGGAAGTGGCATGGCACATGGGATGAGAATGATATCACTCAGTCAACTTCCAAACGTGATACACGCTTTGGCAATTATGTCTTGAAAAGACTGACTGAGAAGAAGATTTTTTCAGCAGTAGGTTGCCATTACTTATGTGCAAATACCCTTGGGAAAGGTATGAATCCATCGCTTCTCTCTCCAGCTATGTGTTAAATAGCAAGACAGAAAGGATTCTATAGCTTTGGTTGGCAACCAGTCTACTGCAGAAAGTAATGGCAATTTACTGCAGGAAAATCTTCTGCCCAGTGAGTCCTGTCTCTTTCGAGACATGATTGCCCAAACAGGTATCACATATGGTGTTTAGCTGACTGACTATAGACAAAATTGCATAATTCCTGTTTGTGGCTGTATTAAAATTTTGTCACTTTTGTCTCAGAACAGATCCAATCAAACTGGAAAAAGAACTCCTTCAATAAAACGCATAACACTGTTGATAACTCTAACAACATGTTTATTGTATATGAAGAAAAACTGTCGACTTACATTTTTAAATAGGTACTGTTCAACTTTGTCTTCTTGAAGGTATTCTTGCTTTTTCTCTCTATGGCAAAAACATCCCTTCCATTTTCTTTTTTCTTCCATTGTGCTTCCACATTCTTTACCTTGCTGCTTTGCCATTTACAGATAGCTTTAAAATTATTCTTTTTCTTACAATTATCACATATCTTTCCCCATGCATGACATTTTTCTCCTTTTGGTTCATGTTTATAACCACAATACTTGCATTTTGATTTTATTTTCCTTTTAACAGCACCTACTTCCATCTTTTCTTCTTGTTGGTTTCTTTGTGTCTTATATTCTTCAATCAATTCACTCTGCTGTATGAATTTAATAGTGACTTCCAAACTCATATTTTGTAATTGTAACCTTTCCAAAGTTTTAAGTGTCTGTGAAGTATCAACTAAATCTTCCACGAGTTGAAGCTGGATTAATTCATCCTCTATTGTCATTTCTTTTTGTCCAAGTTCATTAAATTCACAATACCTACTAAAACCTCTTAGTCTACTGAGATATTTCCTAATAGGTTCTCCAGACTCTTGTCTTGATGCCAGAAACTTGGTCCTTTCAACAATGATTAATCTTTTTTTTGGTTGGATAAATTTTAAAATTCTTTCCTTAATCTTTTTAAAGTCTAAGGTTTCAATCTCCTCAGGGTAAGTCATCAACGAAACTTGTTTAACAGCTGTACACCCCGCAGTGGCCAAAAATAAATTTGTGATTTGTTTTTGTTTTTAATCGTCCTTCAATGTTTTTATCCTGGCCATTGTCTTGAAACACTTCAGCCAAATTGTAACCAACATAGTTTTGTTTGGCAACGGTATTTTGTTATGATGTTGATAAGTGCTCATTCGAAGTTATTCTCACAAGTGACTCCCTCTCCTATCTCCAGATACGTTTATATATATAGGGGTATGGCTATGCTAGTATTATAAGCTAACCAATCCCACTACAGTTCTTTTATCATCTGCTCTGTTTCTTTCATTTTCAGTAAAATTTTGTGCCTTAGTGGCTTTATTGCTTTGTTTGGGAAAAATTTTTAAAAAGAGCACAGCTCCAGACTTTTTTCACCATTGTCACAAAACAACTTTAATCATCCTGGAAAAATTTAAAGTGCTACCAAAATCAATTTTATCATTTATAGTTGTTAGTTGTGCAAAAACAAATTAAATAACTAAAATATTAAAAAAAAAAATCTGTATTTTTTATAAAAATCACAACTTTATTTAAACATTTCAAATAAATCCCTTATACAAAAATGTTATTTATTTTCCTGTACAAAGTAACTTCTATGAGAGTAAAATTTTAAGAATTCTGTTTTAGACATTTATTCTCTATATCAGGAATATTAGCACATTCCAACAATTCATGGTTGGAAGTTTTTAGTTTTTTTCCTCAAAATATTTCCATTTACAAATATCTACTTCACATTGACTAAATTCTCCATGTTTATTTGCTTTTAAATTCTCCTTTGTATTTTTTATTTTATGATAAGCAGAAAACATCCTATTAATAATTGTGCTTGTTGCTTCCTTCATTAGTTTGTGCAAACATTATGCTCTGCCAACACCTCATAAATAAAGGACTCTCTTGTTTTGATTGGATGGAAAAAAACACTACTTAAGAAAATGAAGGAAAGTTTAACAGCTGTTTCAGTGAAATGGAAAAAATTGTCAATTTCAAATCTTTTCATTTTTACCCATTTAAAATAACTATAGGCATTCATAATGTTAAGGGGTGCAAGCTTATCTCCCCCTATAAAGGACAATAATTAAAAATACAATTGAGTTATGTCCCTTGTCCGCTAGTTGGGCTGAAAATCAACATGGTGATAAGCTTACACACTCATGGAAGCTGATTTTTAAATCCAGCTAATCTTTACTGTTCTCAGGCATTAAATAAATAAAAGTTATTTTATTATGTGTTAATGGACACTTATCTTTTATTCTCATTTGTTTTTGTTCATCCCAACAATATGGGATATAACACATATTTACAATTGTTAAGCTCAAATATTTAATAATGAAATAGGGAACTTGCCATGAGCTTGTAGTGAATAAGAAATTAAGAATTAAAATCAACCTTCTTCATTTTTACAAAAATACACAATGTGTGAAATCCTGATTTTTCCAAAACAGAAAAAGGATTGACCATATTCTTAAAGAAAGTCAAAACCAGATTTTGCAAATAGGTGTTAAATTGATTTTTGACTAATAAGAGCGACTTGCAAGACGTGAGGACTAAGTGATCCAGTGCGAAATTCAAAAGGACAATAAAAGGTTCAGATCAGTGCCAATCAAGAGTCAGTCAGGGGATGGAAGCTGCAAAGACGATAAGCAAAAATGTAACAAGAGAAGCTTCAAGCTGACCTGGACATTCGTCCTCTTTCTCTTTCCTTCTTTCTTTTACTTCTTCATCTAAAGACATTCCTACTGAATACATACATACATACATACATACATACATTCAGTAGGAATGTCTTTTTGTTCACCACTGCTGTATCCTGGTACTGAACTCACAACTCTGGGTCAAGACAATGGAGCCAACGCTTTTATTCACTGATTATGTGTCCTTAAGGACCTTTTGTGTCCATCAGCACAGCAAATGCTTACTTTACGCTAATCACGTCTTTTTGGGCTAATGTTGTTCGCTGACATGAAGTGGAAAGATTATATTGAATCAATTGCTACGAAAGTTGGATCACTGTGTCGTGCTAGATTGTTTTTTTTTGACAGAACCCATCGTACACATTTCTAAGTCTTTCATTCATTTACGCTTTGAACATTACTGCTATATAACATGGTCCGGTTGCAACACAGCATATCACCAGAGCCTTCTTGGCCTGTTGTCTCTTGTGTCAGGATCGATCCTAGTCTGAAAATAAACCGTCAGCTCACACTCGTCGGTTGTTGATGGTGTTGACACAGCAGCTGGTCTTTGGGTTGACCTCTTCAACTGTAATCTCTCTTGCCCACATTGTGATTTTGATCTCAAGAGAGTTAAGTCAAATTCTCAGTGGGGTATGTCAAGCTAAACCAAGTTGGATACGTGTGCACAATTGTGGAAATAAAAATGGCACCAATTTTAGAAATAAAATGAATGACGCCTTCATAAACTGTAGATAGTATTTATATACAAAAAAAAGAGAAAATTAATTAGTTTCTCCTTTTCCAACCCGTTTCTATGAATTAGTGACGGAACGAAAGTTCGACTAGTTTCTCTAAGTTGGGCCAGACTTGATAATCAGGTAACTAGTGAATTCACACTTTGCAAAAACGTTTGTCAGCGTTCTTATTATTATTATTATCATCAGTTTGGTACAAGGTTTCGTTGGAGTTCTTCTCTTCCTCAGTAGATAACTTTGGTTATTATTATTTCAAACTTTGTTTGGCAATTTCAAACTTTGTTTGCAAAATCACTTCTCCTCCGGTCGGAGCTCTAAGGTTGGCAACAAACAGCATGGCGACTAACTGACTTTGTCTCACTCCTTACCAGAATCTCACGGGAACTGTCTTTAGAACAGTGGGTAGTGGTAACAGTAACTCGAACGCACTTCATCTCGTGCAGCACTGAAAGTTTGACTTTAATTCTGTGGTTGGCGGCAGGAACTCTACAGTTGGCTGCCAACAATGTGGCGACTAACTCCATCTCGTTATATCTCTGGGCTGGAACTGTCTTTAGTCCCTTGGGACTCATTTTTTTTTCTGGTGTGGTGAGGACACATAATGGGATGTTATGCAAATATCCTAACATTCAACCAGTCTGTTTTACACATCCAATCATGGACTGTTCTTCCTCTGCTTGGGCAGAGTTATTACATGATGTCAGCTTCTGTTTGTCGTCTTTTATTTTTCACTCCCAAGCAGGGACTGTTCTCCCCCCTCTGCTGGGGTGATGTTATTACATGACATCAGCTCTTCTTGGGGAAATTCCAATTAGTCCTTTTTCCGTAATTAATAATTGTTCTTTTTCTTCTGTCAACAAATCAACTTAACCTTTGCTCTAGACTAAATTTCCATCCTGAGAAATACAAATAAAAATCTCTTCCTTAGTCACCTTGTTTATAATCCTCAACTAGACGAACCTGACATTTTGATCTCTCAATACTTTGCAGGTGTGTAACGGTTTGTATGTTGCTGGGAACAAGAAAAATAAAATTTTCCTTTCAATTGTTTTATTATCTGCAACACAGTGGTTCTGACACTTGAATACTAATTATATCAGCTATATTTCGCCAGAGATTTAGGAAAATAAAAAAAAATTTTTATTGTTCTTTTCTGCCATGGATAGTGTCCTGTGGTACATCTCTCAACACAGTCGATTGACACCTGACCTCTCAGCTGCATTTTGCTGGATAACAACAATCATATGATTACATTCCATTCCTATTTTTATCCAATTTGCAATCTTGGGAAAGCGCATATCTTTCTAACAAAAAAAAAAAAAAAAAAAAAACCAAAAAAAAAACACAAACAATATCGCTTTCATTTTTTTCTTTGTTCATGTCAGCTATTTTATCCTAGGTAAAAATAACATAACTGCAATCTTTATCCTATTTTTAGCCAATTTGCAATCTTGGGAAAGCAAACTCTTTCCAACAAAAAGAAAAACATCACCTTTTTTTTCCTCCGTTCATATCAAAATAAAATAAATGTTTTTTTAGTTAAATCTTTTTCTTCCGTAATAATTAAAAAAAATAATATAATCCATTAACTGTTTTGTTCATACATCATGTTAAATATTGTTATACGTGTTCCCTGTTAGATATTTAGAGATCCTTGACAAAATCCAAAGAATATACAATGCTATTGGTTTTAAACCTGGCCTCTTGTCTTTGTCACTTTCCCACTGCTGTAATGTAGCTTCCCTTTGTTTAATTTCTACAAATATTTTCATGTTAGTTATTCTGATGAACTTTACTCTTTGGTACCTAGATTTTATGGATTTAAGTGTAGTACTAGATTGGCAACAATATCTCATTTAACAGTTGAAATGGCCAAATGTAACCTAAAGGTCTAGACTAAGTGTCTTTTTCTCACTTCTGGAACTCATTTCTGGCTTCTTGCTTTCTAGACAACTGTGATCATCAAAAATTTAAATGCAATGGCAATCATCATCATTTTTTTTTATATTCTTTTATTGTTCTTGCTCCCTAATGTTTTTTTGTATTCTTTCACCCAGTAGCCACTTGCATCTTAGTGGCTTTATTGCCTTGCTTGGGGTGAAATGATTATATATAAGTAACTGTGATCAGTGGTAAGAGTGCCAGAAAAATGCAAAGTTTATATCAGATTTCGAGTCAGGTTAAAGAAAATGGTTTCCATTTTTTATTTTTTTTGAGAGAAGAACTTTTATCCCAAGTTCAATTTCTCCTACCACCATTTCATAGCAAGAACCCAACAGTAAAAGAAAAGGAACAAGAGTCAAAGCTGTATTTCAGCAGTCCTGACTACAATTTCTGGTTTATGAAGAGTGAAAGAATGGTGTATTTTAATCTGCAAATTGGGTTTCAGAATTTTTTTTTTTTTACAATTGTAGTATCATCAAAGAATGTAACTAGAGGAAAAAAGCACACAAAGAACTTATTTCTTTGGAAAGGTAGTGAAACTCAGCTCAAATAGAATATTAATCTGATATGCACATTACATGCTTTGCTTTCAAGTGTAGTTCCCCACCCCGACAAAAAAGTGTGATATCTAAGTTAACCTTAAATATCACACTTTTTTAAATGAATTTATAAAAATGAAAAATCTTCCTTGAAGCTTCTAATTTTAAGCTAATAGATTGAATTTAATATTTCCAATAAGAAAAATACTTTGCTGTATTTAAAAAAAAAAAAAAAAAAAAAAAAAAAAAAAAATGGCGAGGGGGGGGGGCTAAAATAGTTGATTATCTCCCTTTTCTTTTAGTCATTTCATCACAATATTTTGTTGTTCCAGGGAGGGGAGGGTTTCAGCTGTTAAAAATGTAATTAAATTAACATTAGTGCTATTTAATTATAATTTTTAAATACTCAGTAATCTTAAAATTTCAAGAAAATATTCTCTATAATCTAATGTTTTAAATTTTAAATATTTTAGGCAGTAAATTTACTAAAGTTATTGCTATTATTTTCTGATAATGTTATGCACAGTCAAGCATATAAGAGAAAAATCAGCATGTTTATACATAAAAAAATAATTCAAAATTCTTTTAAAATTAATGGTGCTTGATGATTTGTACTAAGCTTTTCAATTTATGATTAGTAAATATAGTTGTTACTTAACAATATCACCTAACCTGCGCAGAAATTTGAGATTTAAAACTTTATAAATTATTCTATTTAAAAAATATATATATATATATATATATATATATATATATATGGAGGAAGGAGGGTAGAAAAATCAAGGATTATGTAACATAATTAAATTTGGTACCAAACATAAAAGACCAAGTAATTATTTACATGAGAATGATTGGCCTCATTTTTTATCCTCAGACAGAGCTTATCGAAAAAATAACAAAAACAAGAGAGTTCATATGTAAAAAAAAATAACTCATCTCAGAAATTATCAAAAGTTAAAAAAAAAAAGAAAAAAAAAGACTATTTAAAAAACAACTGGTATGAATTTTAAGATTTTCTATTAAAATCTTGAATTAGTTTTATACATTTCTGTAAATACTGAGCACCTCAAAATTTTCAATCACAATGTTCGTTTTAGTATTTGAAATAAGATATTTAAATAAAGTATTCATCTATAAAATACAGCTATACCTAGAGTTAAGTAGTTTTTGATTATATGTTATCAAAAGAAATATACAGAAAAATAAAAATCAAAGTCATTTTATTTGACTTGACATCTGTGTGTCACAAATATTGAAGTTGTAATATCAGCACATAAAAATAATGTTACTGTACAATAAATAAGAATAAAAATCATCTACATCTGATGTAAATAAACAATGTAAATACTGGTAAATTTAAATTATTTTGTGATAGTAGAAAAACTAATTTTATAACTGTAATAATTTTATTATATAAAGTTTTAGAGAAAATCACATTCCCAGAGAGTCCATGATGTAGGAAAAAGATTGCCAAAATATAAACATCTACATTTACAAGTATGTACATGTATTCATAAATTTTTTTTTCTGTACTATATTAAAAAGTAAAATTTATTTGTAAGCTTAAAATAGATTCTTATTGACCATTTATTATTAAAAATGCATTTATAAATAAAATACAGAACTGGGAATGGTTATTTTTGGTTTAGCCCAGTGACAAGTAAATTCGACAAAAGACACCTCTCCTGGAACAAATTACCAATGTAAGGTGAGGTATATCAGTAAAGTATTCATTTGTAAAATTCTGCAATATTATGATTGTTCTTAGAAAACTGAGTAGAGAGTGGTAGCCCTATTGCCTTTTCTATAGTTTTGAATATAGAGCCGTCTTTCTCATATGCTTTAGGTAGATGGTGCTTGACAACCTAAGAAGGCAGTTCATTTAGAGGAAGAAAAACCCTGATTTTTAAACCTCCGTCACCTTGCAACCATATCCAAACATGAAAAAGTCTATGGATGTAAATCAAGACAGAAAACCTTGGAGTAAAGCTCTAAACCCCTGACAACTCCTGCAGCCAAATGTAATGCCCTATATTGGACCTTGTCAGTACAGTCAAGAGCAGGGTATGTAAATTGGGCAGTGCATGACCTCCACATACCATTATCTAGGCTTGCACCCAGGAGAAGTCATTCCAGTTTCACCACCAAAGGAATGAACTTTGAACAAAAAAAATAGAGCACTACTTTATCTTGAAAGATAAAGGGACCCCTACTACTACTACTACCTTCTCATAGATCGGTTACCCCCTCAAGGCTAGAGTCCTACCTGCCCTAGCACTTGACTCATAGTTGGAAATGAGAGAGAAAAAATGAGTTACATTTCCCAAACAGTATTAGAATGATGTGAATGCAAGTTTCAGCCTGTGTTCCATTTAATACATGAATAACAACTGTTATGTCAACTTATTTACAATTTGATTTTATATCCAATCCCATAAGAAAAAAAAATCAAACACTATTGTCCAGAGATCAGAGTCACTTTCAGTGGCAGGATAAACTTTTTGTACAGCAAAATGAAGTCAGAGGGATTAACATTAACCACCATTCTTCTACTGAAAACCTTGAGACAGTAGAATGAATTGGCTGAAACACTGCAACAAAGGAGTTCAATTGTCAAAACAAGTCTGAATTGGTATTTAAAAAAATGTCTTACTAGAAGTGGGTGCTGAAAAATTCCAAACCCTAATCAAGTAAACCTTGGGGGGGTGGGGAGAGAAAAAAAGATATTATTGGTCATTTGGTTAGCTTTTGAAAGGTAGGTCAAACTGAGAAAAATTTCAGTACATTCTTGTAGTTCAATTGACAGAATCTTTATTGGTAATAACAGTATTTCCAAGCGGTTACAGACCAGGTTTGACATTGCTTAACTTTGGTGATTGTGCAGAAATCAATGTGATATAGCTGTAAACCTTGGGAAAAGTATGAAACCACTATCTCCCCAGCTATGGGTTAATTAGTAGGAGTAGCATCATTAAAATTTATTACACTCTAAAGATATTTTCTGGCTTTAAATAACTTGCAAAAAGGTTGACAAATCAATAAAATCACTCATCATGACGGTCAAAGTACTTGACTCAGTAAATAAAAAAAAAAATCTTAATCAAAATTATTTTCTGGCTCTAAATAACCTGTAAAAGGTTGATAAAAAAAAAAAAAAAAAAAAAAAGTACAAAATCAATCAATTGCAGACATATAGCTGTCCAGAGAGAAAATTAAATACAGATATGTTTTCAAAACACTTTTATTGAAAAATTGAAATCATCAGAAGAGTGCAAGAACAGAAAACATTTTACCATAATATCAGTTTTTTTCTTTTCTTTTCTCCAATAACTATAAGGGGGGGAAAAAAAAAGAGAGAGAGAGACAGAGAAATTGGGCAATGGGGGTGGGGGTATGTACAGTGCTAATATTTCTCACAATTTTCCTGCATGATTACACCAGCGTGTGATACAGTCCATAGAAACTATTCATGTACGTTGGCTACCGAGAGAGAAAGAGGAAAAAAAAAAAAAAAAAAAAAAGACATCGTTCCCATTTTTATTCTCCTGTGTAATCGGATGTTTACTGTTCCACATTGTTGCACAGGCCAGAAATAAACACTACCAGAATATTAGCAAAATACAAGGATAGGGCAAGAACTATCACCAACTTCTTTCTTTCCAGAAGTTTTGAGTAAGACATCAACAAAATTTGGTTACTAAGATGTTATACTGCTGTTGCCAGGTCTGGAAGGCACTTCATTAAAAGGCTACTCTCTCTCTACAAGAATCATACCACAATCAGTTGTTGAGTGTCAGGATTCTTCCAGTTGTTAAGAGTCAAATATGCACAATAAGGTTTTTAACCTTCTCTTATTCAGATAAAAAAAATAAATAAAAAAAATAAGAATGTACTAAAATAATTTTTTTTTAAATAAATCACAAATATGCAAAATAAAAATATTTGTAATTTTAATTTTATAATATTCCAAAAACTAAATATCTGAAATTTCTAAAAAGCTGTAATTTTTTGGTAAATACTTATAAAAGCAAACTAATTCTTTAAATAAGAATTACTTTACAACATTTAATAAGAAAATTTAAAAAGTATATTAGTGAAAGAAAAAAATTATTTGGAAAAAATTCTACAAAATGCATAAAAATAAAACAAGTCCTGCATAAAAATTGAATCCAGGAACAAACCCAATAAAATAGTAAAAATATATCTGGCAGAAAGTATAGGATAATAATAGTCAAATATTTAACTTTTGATCGCTTGATAACCAAACACAGTGACTTAAGCACATGGCTAAAAACAAGCAAATGAAGCAGAAATCTGCCCATGTGTAATTTGAATTTAGAATTGTGGTATAATACTGGGGAGAGGGGCATTTCAATACTTGTATGAATCTGGTATCACATTAACAAGGAAATAAGAAGTGCCTCATTAGAAGTAGTGACATTCATAATACAAAATCATTAGCTATTATGATCACATTACAATTTCTGACTTATTTAATTGCTTCCATCAGCAAGAGAACTTTTTTCACATGAGTGAATGCAATATATTTCGGCTCATTGCAAGAGAAAAAATATGAAAGGTTGCAGCAGTTTATGCAAATATTTTTATATTAATGCTGCAGATTTTGCAAGTATACAAATATGCTGAGAGAATGAAATACCTACTCAAGGCCTAGATGCCTGCCCTTAAGTTAGAAATCCAAATAAATTCTATATTTAGTAGAAGAGTTGCAATGCCTAATCCTGGCTTATTTGGTGTGTGTGCATATATATATATATATATATGAGAGAATGAATAAAAAAATCCAAACTTTCCACCAGGATAATGCCTGCAATTTAATTATTTAAAATAGTCATATATATATATATATATATATATATATATATATATATACACACACACACACATGAGTGGTTTAACTCTGAAAGCCATTTAATAAGTGATCAGAGTCAGAGATCTTATTAAAAGACCACATAACAGATCTTTTCTCTCCACTGGCCTTCATCTATTAATCTCTTATGTAGAGTTAGTGATCAGAAATTTACCAGGTTATTTTGCTCTGATTGCATACACTGGTCAACATGATAGGTTTCAATAAATAACTCATTAAAAAAAAAAAAAAAAAAAAAAAAAAAAAAAGGAAGGTTTGACATCTTGATATCATTCAATGATTTATATCAATATATGAAATGAATCAACCAGACTAAAAGTGGTGGAAAAATACTGGAACAAGGAGTGGAGCTTGGAAATCAAACTACCCCTCCTTTTTTGGGCTTGAATAGTCAAAAAAAAAAAAAAAAAAAAATGCTTACGTTTAAAATAAACTTTTCAAGAACTAACTTTATTAGACATTTATGCAATTGTGTAGAAAGTTGATTATTGTTGTTATTTTAAAAGTTTAAGTATAATTTGAAAATCTTTTAATGAATTTTGTATTTCTTTTGAAAAATTTTTGAAGGTATTGTTTATAGTTTCCTGAATGATTTAAGGAACATTTGGGTGTAAATAACCGACTAATTGTCAGCCAGATTTTAAAAATAAGATGAGAAGTTGGGCTCATTTTCAATAGAGCTTTTTTTTTTTAATTTTGCTTTGAGGTGTGTGTGTGTGTGGGGGGGTCTTTTTCATTTTTATAATAATCCAATAAAAGTTATATTGCCAATTTTTATCATGCACAGAAGAGGTCTATTTTCCTTAAAAGAAAAAAAAAATAGGTTATTGTATAAAGAGTGAATAAATTAAAAATAGCCCATTTATGATAGTTTTTTCTTAATAAAACACAACACTTAGGTTAGTCCACAAGTGAAGTTCCTTCCATTTTGAGGCATTGTAGATAATACAAGGGAAATACTTACATTATAAAATTTCTGCAGAAAGAAATGAATTTTTATCAGTTATTTTATATATATTTCCACCCCACCCCCTCCACCTGGCTGAAGTAGAAAGTCATATCCACACACAACAGTGATTAGCCAGGAGAGTGTAAGGGGATAGGCTTCCATTCTTAGGTAAATGGTAAGAGGAGGAAGAGCTGTAGCGCCATTAGTAGCCAAGGCCTTCACCTTGCCACTGTTACACACTACATAGTACTACTAATATAGATTTATTTGACTTAGTGAATTAGTGTACACATGCAGTATGACAGTTGACTGAGAGGTAATCTAAAAATCCACTGGTACAATGACTTTTTTCTTTTGTTGTAATCTTTCAATCAACCTTACACAATCAATGTTTGGTGATGTCAAACTCATTCAAGCATGCAACTAAAATATACACATGGCAACTTATCTCCCTATCCTTTGTTTATTTCTTTTGTTTTTTTTTTTTAATTTACATATATTCCATAGAGTGTCCAGCTGGGCGTTTCCTCATCCATCCATTGAGAAAGGAAGGCTCTAGCTGAACACCTAACAACAATCATCAGTGTAAATAATCCTGAACCCCAGCAAATGCACAAGAGCCAATCCCTGCCTTAGACATAAGTTTCATGCACTCTGTAGCTTGGGCAATGGCCACTTCTAATGGAGGCTGTCTGGGTAAACCATAGGATTCTGAAAAAAGAAAAAGGGGCATTTAGTTAGCAACAAACATCCAATCACCAGTGTCTTTATAGTCAAGATGAATTCTCCTGATGCAATACAATTTCCCCAATAAAATTTTTACACATGTCTACTATAAAAAGTTAGAAAATTAAAACAATAGTTAAAAAAAAAAAGACTTTAGCAATAAACAGATTACTTGCTTTTACACAAACATCAATCATAACAATAATTGACATTAGTTTAGTAAATTAATTTTTAATCTCCTGCTAAGAGAAATTAGTTCACAATTATCCAGATGATAATGGGGAAAAAAAAAACACATTCTTCCAGCTTTTATTTTTGCAAACATTTGACATTTTTTTATTTCAGAAAAAAAGAAGAAGGGGGGGGGGGCAACCTGGAATATAAATTTACATTTCTTAATAACAAAAGAAATCCACTGAAACTCAAGACCTTACAATTTTAGAGTCATGACATTGACAAAAAATATTGATCATTCTCATCTATATATACATACTAAAACTATTATCTTGTATGTATGTTTGTTCCCGAAATACAGCTTAAACAATACATAAGACCTCAAACAATTTAGAAGCACCTTGAAGCCCTGCCAAGTGCAGTGCCAAATTTCATTGAAATTAGACAATGGGTTCTTTAACTAAGGCTGTTTTTACACCATTTTTAATAAAAAATTCTGTGTTTGTTTTTGATACACATTCTTATATCAATTCGTGTATATAAACAAATACTTGCATATTATATTCCAACTATTATTCATGTGAAAAATAAACATTCATAATACATTATATTAGAACATCTATTGAACAGGTGAAGAGGCTCATCCCTTGTTTCCTGTTTAGGATGCGGTTTCCGGTTTTCTCTTTTCCAATCTTTTCACTCCTTTCTTTTTTTATTTTTATTTTTATTTTTAATTGGAGTACATAGACTAAACTATCGCCCGGTTCACACTCCACCCACATTTATTGAACAGGTGAAGAGGCTCATCCCTTGTTTCCTGTTTAGGATGTGGTTTCCGGCTTTCTCTTTTCCATTCTTTTTACCCTTACGTAGCCCCCTGCGCATCAGTGGCGTTCCCGCCTTGCTTGGGGTGATATGATTAAAAAAAAAAAAAAAAAAAAAAATTTGGTATTTCAATAAATCTGAATCTCCTTAAGCAGACAATTGCTGTTTTTGTTTTAGGAATGACATTCACTTTGGAAAATTATATAAATAAATACTTAAATTGGTATAAACAGTCATCCCGGGGCTATTATTACTTGAATGAAAAGACCTTTAGTATGATATAGTTTACAATTCCATTCTAAAAAAAAAAAATTTTTTTTTTAATTAATTCATTTCTTATTACCTTTGATCTCTAATATTGTATAATGTGAGCAATAATAATTATTACAATAACTTGTATTGCAAATACAAATTAAAATGTGTAATAAATAATATAAATTGATAATACTGTTAGCTCATAATTTTCTATTGTGAACTGTTTTAAAAGGAACCTAATGGGTTTATAGGTGGGTCTAGTTAAAGTTAAATTGATAAATAATTCTGTTTTTTTCTTTTTATTTCAATATCACAACCAGATAAATAAGCACAATCTAGATTTCAAAATACCACTTCATATATGACAAAAAAAAAAAAAAAAAAAAAAAAAGATTTGTAATCACAAGTTTGTAGAAAAGAAATTAGTTTTTGTAATTTTCAGAAGAGTCATTAGCCTTCCAAGAAGAGCAGTTTGACCTGCAGACATCTCAAGCAACATATTTCTAGAGATGAAAACTTCATTGCAGACCTTAAAATGTTGGATCAATGCCTGTTGGGCTACCTAACGTCGAAAGGTGTTTTTTTTTTTTTTTTTATTATAATACCTGGGTCTATGTTGGCCAAGATCTGGGCCTATAGAAAAATGTTGGCCACAGAAACCTGGCTATATAAGCAGTTAATTTGATAGGTGGCCCTTTTTTGGGGAAGCTTTTCCCCTCTGCAGGGGGTATAGTTTGTTTATTCTAGCTTTATCATCACTATCATATAATATTAAAGTATTTTCATTAACAATTCACAATGCATAGACATTGTGAATTCTTAATGAAAGTATTTTAATAATATATGGAGAAGAGCACAAAAAAGGTCATGGATTTGTCCCTTATTCCTCTTGGATAGAAAGTTTTGTCAGTTTATACTAACAAAAAAACAAAAACAAAAAAAAACCTTGAAGTCCTGATTCAATTGGAAATTGCTTTATTTTCCGAGTGAAAGCATTTGAACAGCATTAATAAAAATTGTGCTATGATGTGCCATTTTCTATGCATTATGGTAACAAACATACAAAAACTATCATTGACAAGCCTTTGAACATGAGCTAAGATACATTATAATTTTTTTTATAAAATAGAGATCATTATTTTGAATATTTTGTTTTTGTTTACACATTCTAGTTTTGTTCAAATTAATATTGACATAACTTCATTAATTTATTTCTGTGTGTATGGGAAGGAACTTGGATGAATTTTAGACATGTGTCTTTAGATTTAAGAACAGAACATATTGTTTGAACTGTTGTCATCATCTTTATGCCATGTTTACGACATTTTGGCTGTTATATGCTCCAGCCTTCTTCAGGTGCTAGGCAACACTAGAGTCTCTCATTCTCATTATATGTGCAATGCCACTTCCAGTAGCCATGTAGTTATCTCCCTTTAGCTCAACTCTTCAAGTTATTTGTTCATCAATAGCCTGGTATTGAACTCACAACTCTTTGGGTTAAGTCACTGAAACTAACCAACACCTATATCAACTTGGCCATGTGTGTTTGAGGACAACAGCTCAAACACGGTAAACAATGTAAATACTACCTCATCTCAGAAGTATAGACAAATACTTAAGTATAGAAATTTCAATGAGATCTTTTTCAGTTAAAGTAAATATTAATTGCAAGAGGAACTCACCTAAAATGGCACTGTTCAGTGCCGCACATACTGGCTCTCTTTGTACCGGGTTCAATTGGTAGCCGACTGGACTGTTCCACGGATCAGCATAAGCTAATAAACTAAATGCATTCTTAAAAAAAAAAAAAAAAAAATCTATGTAACAAGAGAAATCACAAGATTTAACAATTTAGACATTAGGGATTCAACTACATGTTATTTCACCTAAGTTTAACCTTTTTAACAACATTTGTTAGATGCAATATGGGAGAAAATGATAAACCAAATAGAATACATTAAGATTTAGTAAGACTAAATCTTGCCCAACCTACCCAGTTGTCTCCAGGGAAGTATGACAATTAGCAAAGTCTGATTTTAATCCTCCTAATTTTTGCAACCAACAAATTCAAGCAAGTCTTTCGAATTATTATAAATTACTGCAAGAATAATTTTTGTGTTGGAAAAAAAAAAAAAAAAAAAAATCAGCCAAGGTATGTAAAAAGATTAATTCTTTACTCACTATGTATGTTGGAAATCTTCAATTTGTTATCATTAACCCCATTGTTAGATGTCAACAGAGTTTGTAGGTTTGTGCCTTGAAATTAGTTTTCAGTAAGTTACTACCAGAAATATCAGTAGATTCATAACAACCATTGGTGCAAGATCCCTGCAGAATTTTGGTACCTCCTAGCTTGCTAATGCTGACATGCAATGGCTGTGAATATAAAACACTGCCAAAAATCCATTTTTAGCAGTGCCGAGACAGGGAACGTCAGGTTGACAAAATAAAATGTAAACAGGCAACAGAAGTAGTGACTGTCTGACTAACAAGAGAGAGAGAGAGAGAGAGTGTGTGTGTGTGTGTGTGTGTGCGTAAGTATTTCTCATATTTTATTTACATCTATATGTTGCATGCCTTTTCAATATGACTGTATATGTGATACATGCTTGGGCAATCATGTCTCAAAAGAGACATGACTGACTAGGTAGATTTTCCTGCAGTAGGTTGCTATTACTTTCTGCAGTATATTTAGAAGATTTCTCAAAACCCCTAAAACCAAAGTCAATCAGCAAAAGTGAGAATAATTACACAATTATATCCACCTATAACAGTAAAGAATTCACACACAAAAAAAACACACACAAGACCATTTCATGTACTTAAATTTTAACCATGAACATGTATAACTAAATGTATAACAAAGTAGAAATATTTTAAGTTTTAGATTGCCTAAGAGAGGAGACAATTTAAAACATATCCTTACTAAAGACTTTTACAGAACTATGGGGAATAGATGACCTTTCTTCAGCAATCCCAATAAACAAAATTACCAAGTGTTCAGGTTGGTTAAAGTTTAAAAATGCCAATTTGACAATCTTTGAAGAGAAGTGCTTGTTCAGTTTAATTCAGATTGCAACACAATTGAGAAACAGAGGTCTTATGAAATGCACAAACCAATCTTCTGAGTAAGTTAAAAAATTTTTTACCTATGTCTCTTGCCATTAACTGTAAACCTTTAATTCAAGTGTTTCAAGAGATTGCCAAGCACATAAACAGGTTTTACCCACTTCAGATACATTTGTTTATAATAATCATAGATAGTCATGCCTATTTAGCAACTAAATACTGAAGCATGAATTGATAGAAAACAAATTTTGGAAAATAAAATAAAGTGACAGTGATTTCTCATTTTCAGGAAGATTATATTTAGCATCTAAAAACGGTCAGATGATAACATGTCACAAAATACAGTGAGTTTCACAGTATTGTTAGATGACTTCCTATTAATAATTAACCTGGCAGGACACTAATCATGTAAGAACGAGTATTTCAACATCCCTACCTCAGTACCAAGGATCAGCATACAAGTTAGGAAGATAAGCAACCTTTTTAGAAATTTTCACACACACAAAAAGGTGGTAAAAAGTTCTTAGCCTGGCCCATTTCCCCAAAAGCTGACCAAACAATTGATAAGATTTATTTTGATCAGACTAAGAACTTTTCATTGCATATACTTCCCTTTTGCTCAAACTATACATTTAAATGTAGAGATAACATTAACAACTATGTCAATCCAACTGGAAATGGTTATTAATTGATTTTAATAATGAAAAATAAATATACCCACTTCCCATTGGGCAACAAATAAAGAGGAAAAATATTATTTCACTTAAACAATGTAGGATAGTAGAGCACTAAAAATTTCACATTGGGCAGAAAAGGAAAATAGAATTGTCTTTCGTTACCAGTTTGTTTGAGAGATATTTTGATCTCCTGTTTAATTAATTTAAGGCAAATAATGAAGGGAAAAAAGAAAAAAGAAAAAAAAAAAAAGAAAGCAATTTAAATAGCTGTACAAAAGCCAATTGAAACTAGTGAAATTATTACCTGGTTGAATATTCCACTTTATATTATTTTGTACAAATCAATTGTTAGATTGACATTTTCATTGAAAAGTAAGAAAAATGTTTGAGTTTCTATGACCAAGATGGAATCAATCCAATTTTAAATCAAGGGTCAAGTGAGTTTTAAAAATTTATGAGATATTGGATATAATTTTGAAAAAAATCATAATTAAAATATATATTTTTTGACAAATTCTTTCCTGATTCTCAGGTGTACTACTTGTGTGATAATGAGTGTGTCAAGTGGTGCAAACAGAAAATGTAATTATTAAAAACAATGCTGGTAAAAATAAGTCTATTTTAAGCAATACCTGCAGTAGAGCTTATTCTATAATCTTTAAATGTGGAGATGTTCTAAATTTTTTTTTTGTTAAAGAATTTTAGACTTTATGTAGAGCAATGAAAGCCACATTACAAACAAAAATTGTTTTTTTAAAAACATCCTGTAAAAAATGTAACATAACATCAGAGTTTAACTGAAAACCATTTAAAATTTTGAACAAGTGTCAAAATAAAAAAAAAAATTTATCATATTATCAAAGCTGAGATATTAGCAACATGAGTTAATTTCAGACCAATTCAATGATTTTGCAGAATTTCTTAAATGCCTTGAAGTCACTAAACAGTGAATCTCTTATACTCCAGGAAGTGGTGTCAAATTCAACAAAAGATCTGGCAGATTTAAAGGGAGCTCAATTGTCTAAAAATACTTTTGAATGAAATTCAAATCTCAGCTATGAATAAATCTGAAATTTGTTTCAGATTTCAGATGTTATAAATTAAAATTTTATATATGGACTGTAATCTCAATTAAGCAATTACCAATATAAAGACATTTGTATTTCAGAAGTTCATGATTCTCATTGAGAAAAGTTGATGTCTGCGTTCCAAATCCTCTTCTAACCATTACTCAGAAGCTAGCTATTAAGCCGCGACTCATCCATCCTCACTGCAAGGATGAAGCCATTGGTCACTTGAAGGGTTTGTCATCAATATGATGAAGGAGTCATTTACCCAGTTTTGAAATCTGGGTGATTCTTCTCTTAGATGGACTGTAAACTAAGGTTAACAAGTACTGTCTATCCGTATTCCAAGGAGTAGTGAACTGTAAGACGGAGACTTTCATCTCCATGAGGTATTCAATATACCTGAATTCTAGTATTGTTCATTACATTCACTTATATGCAAATACCCTTGGGAAAGGTATGAATCCATTCCCCTCAGTGACTGGGTTTTTTAATTATGGCTGGCAAACAGCTTTTGAGAAGGACAACTTTGAATTCAAAAATGTAATAATTGCCCATAGCCCTAAGCAATAGGGATGAGAAGAAGAAAAAGCGAGAAGTAATGAAGCTGGCACACTTGAAAGTTTTTGTAAAGGAAATAACCAAGGATCCACAATTCAAATTTTGGATTCTTCAACTGAATTTTATGCTAAAATAAGGTAGCTTAATCCTTTCTGTAAAGAATCAAGTTACCATATTTAGAAATAAAAGAGTTTAGTGATTTTACCAGTAATGCTCTCTTATTGGTCTCATTTTTGCCATACTGTCTCCGTAATTGCTGGCTCATTCCCTGAAGTTCTCGGCCAAACTGCAACATTTTCTCAATGGCTGCTTGACTCCCACCACACAATTGTCGTTTCTGTGAAGGTGAATCCACCTCTGCAACAGAAACAAATAATAGGACTAAAGATTCCTTGACAAACCAACAGTAACAGTGAAAAAAAATCTAGTGGTTAGACTAAAAAAAGTTTCAGAAGGATAATACAAATTTGGTAAAACTGAAAACATTAAAAGAAAAATGGCAGAAGCTGGAAAGCATATCATGTGACAAAATAATCTGTCATATAATCACCAGTCATCATATTTAATAAAGATACCAATCTCAATATTTGTAAATGTTATGGCATTGGTTTCATGTAATATCTAAATTAAAATGAAAAAATAAATTGATAATAATCTGACAAGAAGATTTAAATTAAAACAAATTTAAAGATTGATTTTATAACTGAGAAGAGTTATTAGCATACCTGATATAACCTGAAACCCTTATTTGTTTAACAGGTTTTGCCCAATCCCTTCTTCAATCCTCAGGTCTATTTTGTGAGAGAGAGAAAAACAAAAAACAAAAAAAAAACTTCCTTTTTCCAGGAAGAGAGGTGTGTGTGTGTCTCTCTCTCTCTCTATATATATATATATATATATATATGTGAGAATTCTTGTAACATTTGTTTCATTTATCTAAGTAGTAATGTTTATTCCACAAATTCCAACAATATTATGCAATATTTTCCTAATTCCAGTGTATGAGGATGATTGAAAAGTAACTCAATATTTTATGTAAGAGTGACCAACCAGGTGTCCCGACTTAAACTGTGACCTTTTTCTTTAGGGTTGGTTAAAAGATCAAGTCTACTACACAAAAATCAAGAATTTAGAAGAAATTGAAGAGTGAATATAAGTTATGTCTTCCATACCACGAGAGAAATCAGGTGCACATATATATATATATATATATATTTATGAGGTATCTCCACTCATTTTCAATAACTAACTTTTAAATTGAATTTTTAAAAATAAGTTTTCTTGAAACTTATTTTAGTTTTAATTGAAAGCTAAATGATTAAATTTACTATTTCCAGTAAACAAAATACTCGTGTATTTTAAATAGAAATTATATTAATTAGAATCCAAAATTTTTTAATTTTAAAAAAATCTTTCGGCCATTTTTGAACAATTGATACAATTGTCAACAAATTCTTGGTTTTAAAAATCTTGCAAAAATAAAATATACATCTGTGACACATTTTTTAAAAATTAGCAAATTTAATGTTAAATTAATCTGTATTATTTATAGCATGAAATTTAGAATAAACAATTTCTTAAACACAGTTGAACTTTCTAACCTTTCCACCATATTTGAAATGTGTTGAGATTGATAGATGCAAGATAGCAATCACAAGTGACATAATTGTACAAATTTTTTTCTTGTAACACATGACATAATTGTAACAAATTTTTTCCTGTAACACATGATTTTCATGTACACATAGAAACAGATGTATAATAAAAAATTGAAAAAAAATTTTTTTTTTAACCAAGATTTTTAAAAAAATAACATTTGTAAATAAGTCCTGAAAATTTCATTAAAATCTGATAATCATTTGATTTTTGTAAGAACTTCTCAATGTTTTTTGCTGAAAAAACAATGTTATGTAATATTACATTTTCCATCATAAACTCTTGTAATGATTTGGTTACCTGCTAACTAAAATCAAACAAAATTTTGGTAAAAATTTTTGACCATGTTATAAAGGATTAGAAATTTTTTTAAATAATTTAAAATACTTTGCTCTTAATAACATTTTGATGGGAAAACTTAGTTTTTATTAAGTTTGGGGCCTTTTTTTATTCATACTATGCTGTTTTTCTTTTCAGTGATTTAGTGGAGGTACTTATATATATATATATATATATATATATATATATATATTAGTAATAATTGTAAGTGTTTATAATAAAACATAGTTGACTGAAACAAAAGAGCTTGTGTTTCAGTGCTACTTGTTAATATCTCATCAGGCAGTGAAATATTTTTCTGTTAGGAATCATTTATTTAAAATTTAGAAACAACACAGTTGTTACTATATCCAGTCAACTGGTGCGTATGTGTGTGTGGGGGGGATTCAAAGGATTGGACTAGGTTAACCAATAGAAAGTAAGTCAATGACGGGTAGATGAATGAGAGTGGAGTGGAGTAGAGAATTAATATGTTGTGGAAAGCTAGAATTTTTGGGTGTCAGATATGAAACATTTGAATGTATACTATTGCATTATGACATGTTGGCAATAGTGTTTTGAATGTGTGTATTTATTAATGTTTTTTATCACTTAAAGGGGTGGAGTTGTTACAGGAATAGAAACATTAGACATTGAAAAACAATTATACATGAATTTTATCTTAAGCTCAAAAGCTGTAATATTTTTATGAAAAAGGTTTTATGTAGTTAAGGTTTTTCTAAAAAAAAAAAAAAAAAACTAAGAATACATGATTTCCATTAATACTTTAAAAATGAACATCTTGCAATCTATATTACTATAGATTATATTAAGAACCAGCTATTATAGTAAAACATAAATGATTCTTTGCCTTTATTATTTTAAACTTGAATTAATTATAGAATTACTAAGTTTTTAAAAATAATAAAATAGATAAAAAATTTAAATCAAACAATTTTGATTAAGACTAAAACATATACATCTATATCCAATAGAGTAGGTCGATTTTTCACTTTTTTCCAGGAAATTAACATTGCACAGTGTGAAAGCTGGGATTTGGTGCAATAAGTATTGACACCAAAAATTAGATACAGAACTTTCACTAATTTTTAAGTATTTAATGTTAAAGATTGTCTGGAAAAATGTACAGAAATACCTAATTTCTGCAGGTTTTTGCTTACAAACTGAATTCAAAATTTTACTATTTCAAGAATAAATGCAAATAAAATTGATATATTTTGTATTACATTGTACTGAATGGAAAATATATTCAAACCAGAATTCTAATTATGAATGACCACAAGTAAAATATATTTTTTGTCTATATTCAATAACTAATAAAAAAAAAAAAATTACAAAAAGGTTACTCAATGAATAAAAATTGTTAGATCATAATAAAAACAAAACAAAAAATAGATAAAAGTGTATATAATGCCATAATACTGCTGAGTATAAAGAAGACAAAATGTTTTTAATTTGTTTATTGAAAATCAAACTAAAACTACTACACTGTATTACATATTACACCATAATATAGCTAAATTGTTCAGTATAATTTCCTTTTGAAATAAATGAAGGCTTTTTTGATGACACAATGATTTAGTAATAATGTGCTTGTGCCCTGCATATTGTCCATATAAAATTTGTAAAGCTGATCACTGGAATGAAATTCCAACGCTACAATTTTGAACATAAACCTAATCTTTTACACTAGTTTCCTCAAAAAAAATGGTAACAATTTGGAAAAGAATATTTTGTGTTATTATGTGAAACCCCAACTTTCAAATCTAGTACAAAATAGCGTGGCTCAAAATTTGGCCAGCCCTAATGTCCATTAGAGAGCAAAGTTTTTAAAAATGCTTCAAATTATAAGCTAACAGGCATTACTGTCAATTTCATGCTAAATATGATCAGATATCAAAATAGTTATAAAGAAAAATTCAACCAATTTGTAGGCTGCCACAGTTGATGCCTACCAAATCAAAAACATTACCCATCAAAATACACAAGGATATATGCTAAGAAAAGACTTTGGTTTAATCTCTGCAAAAAAAGCACTGTCACAATATTAAAGTGGCTACAATGAATGAACTTTGAGATATATATATCTCAATTTTTAACATCAATTTAAATATCTTTTACTTTACAATTTCTCTTTCTACATATTAGCTAATCTGTGGAATTGGGATTTTAATTATAACTGATAATAAGTTTAGCTTTTCAGGATGGTGGCAAGAGATGACAACAGTCTTGTCCAATCTCTGACCACTCAAAAGAGACAGACAGTTGAAAGTGACTGGAAAATTACCAACAACAAATAAAAGACAACTGTTTTAAATAAACAATTTCCTCTCAGTTAAAATAAATTTCTTTGTATTTGCATATGGAAAGCAAATAAGAACAATTCTATATAAGCAAAATGGGTTACAAATATTTTGTAGGGCAAGAAAAATAATTTTTAAAATTTTAAATAAATTCTAAGAATAATGTTCACCTATTTCAGGTGTTCAACCAATTATAAAAGCACTAGTTTACCAATGAGGGTGTGCTGAAAAGTTGTCAACAAGGATTATTACAAAAAACATGATACTTGAAAGTGGGTTAGACTGACAACTTTTCAGCACACTCTTATATAAAGATCAAAAACTTATATTTCCTGAATATTAAACTAAAAGATTAAGGTAACTATTCCTCTACCTTGATCCTATATTACAAATGAAAGCACTTCTAATAAATAAAACCAATTACATAAAACAAAAGGAAAACTATCCTTAACCTCTGAGGGACTTCAAAGCAAATGTAAGGATTTATTTTGTTGCACAAGTTTATATACAAGAATAAAAATGTCATTGGTTTTGAATATATTTCTTGAATATTACTCCCTCACTTTTGGCTTACCAGATTGAATTATGACACTTTATATTTTCCACATGTTTTGTTTGAACTTTCAATCACCTGATAAATATTCAGGAACTTTCTTGAATTTAAAAGCCTTGATAAACCAATGACATCCTTGGTCTTGTACATACATCAATCATCAGGCCATGGTGATTGCATTTACCATGAAACAGACTGTCACTTCTGGGTCTCAAATTCAATGTTCACATATATTACACACAAGTTTTAGTAAAATTGATCAACATGATCTGTTTACATATTTTTTTTTATTATATTTTTTACAGTTTGCATAGCATGTAAATTGTCACACATTTGGATAAAATTTGTCAAGAATCTGTCCAAAGGTCATATTTTTAATTACTTTCGACTCATCATTATAACGGCAGCTTTGCGTATATAATACAGCACTCATTGTAAAAAAACAATCAAAATATTAGTATACAAACTGTATAAAAAAATCCTTTACCACATTTTAAAAGGAGAGGCATTTTAAAATGTTTTAAAAATTTTAACATAATCTTAATTTTTTTAAAAGCTGTCCTGCACATATTACTTGTCTATGATACACCAATATTTAAATTAGAAATGCAGTGTTCTTAAAACTGTCAAGATGAAGTTAATAAAAACCTTCCTTTATGGCACTGATAACATTAACATTGCTAACAAATGCGAGAGATGGTTGAAAGTACTAGAACCAAAACATTACATAGTTTCTCCATAAATTTGATTCAGATGTGCAACAATTTATAAACTGGAAAAGAAAATTGTAATAAAACCTTAAACAGACCTTATTAACCATTTTTTAATAAATCCTGTTTGCTGATGTGATTATGTCTTTATTACAAGCTGAGCTGAAAGTCATGTTAGGAATCATGTGCAAAAACATCAGATTGAATCTGTTAGCATCAACAGGAAGACTGTGTCTTAAACAACACAACAAATCTGGTCTCACCAGTCATGGGAAAGAAGATCATATCAATTATGAAAACACAGAAATAAATATCCAAAATAGATTTGTCAGAATGTTAACGGAACTTTTAAAACCATTTTTGGTTTTTAAGAGTCATTACAGAGCCCATGAGCAGCAAAATGCAGAGATGGTGATTCTTGTAATCTGAACAACTGCCTAGACATAGATACTGTTTTATACAAGGTACTGCTGAAAAGATTTTAGCTTAACATCGGAAGGAATTAAAAATTTGGCCAGATGTCAAGAATTTTTCAACACTTTTGTATATGCAAATTTTTTTTTTAACCATTTCACCTTAGAAAGACTTTAGTAAGAAAGGAGAATAAAAGAACAGATTTAAGAAGACAGAAGATGATGATCACACTGCATTTAGATGTTTGAAGAAGGATACTTAAAAAAAAAAAAAAAAAAAAGGAAAAATAAAAAGCATGTCCTTTCAATATTTATTAAATCATAGCTCTCCATCAATTTTTCTTTATCTGAGAATTGCCATGACTTCTTAGAAAAGATAGTCAAGTTATTTCTCATTGGTTTCTCCAGTCTTGTAGTCTCTTAAACTGGCTACCACCCAAGGCCAGAGAGCTCAGTATACATTGCTATTTAACCTATAGCTAAGAGAAGACATGGATTCATGTCTTTACTAAGGGCATTAGTGAATGTAAAATCACAACAATCACAAAAGGGAATGCATCAAATTAGATTAGACATTGAAGTCCTCTTGCTGATTTCCACACATCCTTTTGCATACAAAGATAACGATACAGGTGAATAAACCAATAGAAAGCTGAAACTAAAATAAAACTAAAGGAATACCTAATTAATATTAAAGATCAAGTCTGAAAGAATCTTATTTTTTTGTTCTTATAAAGCTGATGCAGTTTACAGAAAACTGAACATTTTTTTAAACTTGTGAACTAAAGTAGAAATATGCCTCAGAAAGCACAGGTAGGGTTAGGGTTGCTAAATTTATCTTGTTCTTAATGAATATAAGTCATATTCCTTAAGTTTCCAGAAATTAAATGGTGACTTTTTGTTTAAAGAGATACTAATCAAAGGAAAATTTTTACGAGTTTTGTCCTAAACATATCCAGTCATTGCACAGCCTGTGATACAACTTAGCAATCAGAGAGAGCCTTACTGAAAATGAGAGAGCCTTACTGAAAATGCTACTCCCTCAGTAACCATGGGGTTACTGAGGGAGTAGCTTCATTATTTCTATGATGAAACCTCAAAATTAAAATCTTCATTGAAACACCATGAGATTAAGGGGGACATGAGGAAGCTGATGGGGATTTTAAAGAGGACAGTCTTGAAAAGTGAAAAAAATACTGGCTATGTGAAATACCAAGAGAAATGCTTTGAAAGAAGAGGCAGGTTATATTTTTTGATAACATTAAATGACTGGCTGCTTTTTAGAAGAAAGAATACAACATTTTTAATCCCTTTTTAGAAACCTTTTTCACAATTCATTAAACTGGCTTATCCAAAGGTCATGAGAGAACTTAGTTAATGACACTAAATCATTTTTATTTGCATTAAAATAACTAAACAAAATCTTATTTAATAAAGTCGTGTTAGAAAAACACATCTAAAATATTGTATAGTTCTTTATATCAGAAACATTACATCTGATTGTGACAAAAATGTTCTTATGTTGAAAAGTGTTAGAAATTAAGTTCCAAGCTTCATATTTGCTTCAGTTAAACTTGAGAGAGAGGAAAAAACAAAATTAAAAGAAAATAACTTTTCTCAAGTGACATTTATATGAAGTACCTAAATTAAAAATGCTATATGCAAGTGAAATAACTGGAGATTTATGGATGAAAAATAAACTTAATTTTATGAAGATTCAATATTAGTGATGTTAAAAAACAAATAAAATCAAATACAGGATCCACCATGAATAACTATATATTTTTGTAACATTGATACTCATGCATTTCTTGTATTTCATGTGTTATTTGATAGCAAAAATCATTTTTTATTTCATATACATTTTGATAGAAATTTTTATTTCATTTCCATTTCAGATATACATTATGTTCACACAATTAACAAAAGAGCAAAAGACTACGGTTTTGAAGTGGTTCTGGAAAGCAAGAGCATGAAACCCCTCCCGACTTTTTTCCTGTAGGGTGTTCTCAAAGACAAAGTCTAATCAACAAAGCCCTGTAGCATCGCTGAACTTAAGGAACAAATCTGGGCTGCCATTACTCAAATGTTGCTGGAGCTGTGCACCAAAGTAAGCCACTCAGTCCCTGAAAGATGGCAAAGTGCATAGAGCTCCATGGAGAGAACACGGAGCTTTAATAAACATCATGTTTTATGTTGCAAAAAACTTAAGTGTGTCCTTTGTTACTTTCTATATTGCACTTGCTTATTTCTTCTAGGTTACATTTATTATGTTGAAGTAAAATTATATCGTTACTCATGGCAGACCCTGTATATTAAAGGATTTTGGAAAGAGTTTAAATATAAGACTAAAAAAATTATTTGAAACTGAATTAGCATTTTCTTGCAAGAATTTAATCTTTCCTTTTGATATGACTATACATTTACAGTTTTATTTGAAAAAAAACAAAAAAAAACTTTTTGCTTTCATGTACACACAAATAGGTTCAAAATCTGTCAAATTTCTGTCATTTGTGACTAACAGTGCCAATTCTCTGGTAATGAAATCACTTCCTTTTGAATATTTGCTCAGTACTTATTTTTGATTAACAAAACCTAATTATATTTAAAATTTCATAAATATCTGCTGAATATGAAACAACCAAAAATTAATCTTTTAATAAGAAAACAGAAATATAATTAAACCAATGTTAAGTAAACCATGTGCTAAATATGAGAGCCTGTACAATTATCGATGCTCACAACAGCACATTTGATTTATAATCATGCATTCATAAAATAAAACAGATTAAACATGAAGTTCTTTATAAAGAAAGTGACAAAAATAACTAATACACTCTTTGCATTATAAATTATTTGTTCATTTTTACTGCTTCTTAACTGTACAGTTATTCTAGAATTTGTTTTATGATCATTAAGTGACAGGGATAAAAAAAAGAAGCTCCAAGTGAGATTTGAATTGGTATCCTCTATTCTTGAGAGTTCAATTCTTTCAAAAAAAACTTTCTTGATCTCTATAGTGTAATAAAAAGCAAGGACTAGTCAGAAATTATGATTCATATAAGAAATTTGGATAACTCAAGACTGTTATAACATTTACAAATAATTAAAAAAGAAAAACTTTCAATTCACTGAAAATTCATACTCTCCCCAGCCTATCATTTGTCATTATTTTAATTGGGTTATTTTATGATCACCTCCAAGTAACATTTTGTGGATAAATTCATTTGAAAGTCACTAAGTCAAACATTCAAGATCAGGTTCCATTTTAATAGTCTTTACAAACACACTTTGAGAAAGAAAGAAAAAAAAAAAAACACACAGAAGTCCTATTCTATTTATGTTGAGAAAATATATTTTTCTAAATCTACTAAATATATGATAGCAATTCAGAAAAATTAAACTAGTTTGATTAACAGCTTTCAGTTAAAAAAAAAAATTAACTGTAATTATTACCTCAATAATGATACAGCAAATTCTGGTTGTGGTATTAATTGCTAAGTAGAATGAAACAATTTAGCACAGATTACATTCAAACCCATCAGACATTGTGTGTGTGTGTGTGTGTGTGTGTGTGTGTGTAATTAAAAAAGCAAACTTCAGCATCCAGTCTGTTAGGCATTTGGGAACCTTGACATAGTGTAATGGTTAGCAAGCTTGTCTTGATAGAATTATTACAACTGAGTAGTGAGTTCAATCCTCACACTTTTGGCCTTGTGCCACATTTACGCAACACAAAATATTAACTATATGTTGGGCATTAAAATTCAAGTAAAAAAAAAAAGATGTGATTGGCAGTGGTCAGGAATTAAGCCAAGCATTACTGACAGAATATGGCTTCATGAAAATTTTGCTGGAAACAAATACTAGAGTACTGGATGTGATATCTGTTCAATATGGCAGTGAATACTAGACAATCTCCTCAAAGATGAAAGAGAGACTTGGAAGAAACTGAAATGTGGTTCTACAGAAGGATGCTGAGAATACCATGGACTAAACATGTGAGCAATGATGAGGTTTTGCAGAGGATGGAAAATAAAAGGAAACTAATACTTAAAATCAGGAAAAGACAGCTGAAGTTCCTGGGACATGTAATGAGGAAAGGGAGCTTAGAGACTGATACTCAGGTCAGATAGAGGGAAAGAGAGAGAGGAAAGCAACACAACATACTTGATGAGCAGAGCCAGGTTTGGGCAGGGTAACGGGAGAAAGCATATTAAGAGCCACTAGTGATAGGGATATGTGAGAGGCCATGATCACCTACATCCTGAAGGGACACAGCACACAAAAGATCTAAAATTCAATATCTACATGTAGAATCTAATGAAAAATGAAGTGGCAAAAAGAAAAGTTGAGGTAAACGAAAGCAAGTATTTTAAAAATATGTGAACAACAACAAGACTTTTAACTTCTATGTGCCATGCTCCTTCAGGACATGTGTTCATAAATCTCTTCAACTTCCTATCTCTTGTGGCCCTTAGCAACATTTTACCCTTTGCCAAGCTTCTGACCTCCTGTACCACTATTCATTTACATAAGTTCATCAAGTGGCTTCCCCTGTCTTGCCTTGTGAAAGTTAAATTTTCTAAGCACTCCTTCCTCATGTGTTCAAGAAATTAAAGCTGTCTCTTTCTGATTCTAATCATAAATGATTTTTTTTTTTTATCTTTTTCTAATGAATATAAAAAATAAGTTATAAAGGGAGTCAAGCTTCTTTGGAAACAACCCTTTGTCCAATAAAGATAAACATAACGACAGGTGTCACTTAACTGTTATCCAGCAACTGTTCACAACAAACAAAAAAAATAGTAATAGGTATGCTTGACTAAATCATTGCTTAAATTGAAGTATCAAAGAAAAACCTGAGACAGTTGATGTGATTGCAGAAAATTTATATTTGGAAAGCTTCTTAATGTCAGTGGAGGTATGCATTTCAGCTAATGTACTTTTGAAAGAGGAACGGGTTATTTGGTACAATACACAATCTAACTAACCATTCCACTTCAAAACCAAGGCCTGGTTACAAAACAAAAACCAAACAAGAACCTCTGAAAGGGAGAAGGGAGAAAAAGACAACCACTGAAAGCGAGAATGGAGAGAACGAGAAAATTGTGATTCTTTTCATACAAATCTGCTGTCTACCCAGAAAATTATGGGTTCTTTACTTTGGCTGCTGATACTAATTAGTTGTAAATCAAATGAAGCCAACAAGGAGAAATCAAACCAAATTCTTTTGAACTAAACACGTGGCCAAAGATTTCCACTTGGTTAATTTTTAATCTCATTATACAACAAAAGCAAAGAATTTCCATTCCTGACTGAGTGCAAAACTATCAATGTTTTTTTGAAAGGAATTACTATTCAAGTGACAAGCTAAAAAAGTTGGTGTATTTTTTTTTTGCTTATGAGTCAAAGTTAACCGCTTACGAGTATGTATCAGAGATAAACCTAAGTTTTTGTCCCTTCTCCTCTCTCTAATCAAATCTATACACCTTCATATATCATCTTTGCATTATGACTTTAGTAGGGTGATAGTAGTGTTCACCCAATACAAGGTCCAAGAGCTACTCAATGTAGAGGCTTATTGTATACATGTAAGGAGGCAGCAGCAAGGCAAGAAGAGTCATTTATAAATAAATGCAGGAAAGATAACAGTTAAAGAGGTTAAGATTACAGTGATCAAGGAAGCATCTTGTTAGTCCATTCCACAATGTAGCAGTTCTTGGGGAAAAAGCTGTTTAAAAAGAACTTTCTTCTTAAGAATGGATTACAAAGGGAATGGGGATGATTTGTCTTCATGTATGTAGCATGGCAGGCCTTAGCTGTGAAAGTCAGAACTGGTAAATCTAAGCAATGTGGCTTGTTAGAACATCTGTCATGAAAATAGCAACAGAATATCAAGAGGCTTGTGATAATTCATCTGAGAAAAGTTTGGCTGGTAGAAAATAGTTCATTACCCACAAGGCTCCATAAACATTTTTGAACTATCAAGATTGGGGCTTGGACAGTTCCAGCCCAGACATGCACTTCATTTTTTATCCAAACTGGTTTTTATAATGATTGAGCGTAACAGCAGGAGTTAGGTACTTAATAGAACAGTACAAGAAATCAACCATTTTTCCAGCATCCTTAGTGATGGATCATATATAAGAGCCTTAAAAATTAAACTTTCTATACTGTTCATTATTATTGTGTTAAATTCAATTTTCAAGTTTGTAATGATGTAAGAGCTAGTGTCCATTACTGTGTAATTTGTTCATATCAAAGTATGGAGACCAACCATACCTTTCACATTTTGTGTACATAAGTCCAAAAATATGCCCATTTAAAAAAGTGCAATTTAACACATCACTCAATAAGTCCCGAGCCTGACATATAGAGATGGTGCCACTAATAAAAAAATCCATATGATTTTTATGAAGTACTAACCTTAGCATGTGACGAAATTTGGGCCCAATTGAATTATTAGTTTACAATTTACAGTTATTTAGCTGAAGCTACTGTTGCAAATTTTCAAAACAATGGAAAAATCTGAATTTTGTGTGTTGATAAAGCATTGGTTTCTGATGGGGAAAAATACTGTTCAAGCAAAGCAATGGCTTGATGAATGTGATTTGGACTCTGCTTGGTTGGAAACAATGGTTAAGAGGTGGTATGCTGATTTTAAGTGTGGTTGTACAGACACAACTGATGCTGAATGCTCAGATTGCCCAAAATTGGCAGTTGTCCTGGAAACACCAAAAAAAATCCACAAACTTATTTTGGTCAATTGTAAATTGAACTTGTGTGAGATAGCAGAGGAGTTGAACATATCAGAAGGCAGTGTATGTACCATTCTGCATGAACATTTGTCAATGAGAAAGTTGTGTTCAAAGTGGGTGCTGCATTTGCTCACAGTTGATCAAAAATTATGTGTCAACGATTCAGAGCGTTGCTTGCAACTGTTTCAATGCAACAAGAAAAAGTTTTTGCATAAATATGTGACAATGGATGAAACATGGATCCACCACTTCAATCAGGATTCAAATTGGCAGTCAGCTAAGTGGACAGCAGCAGGTGAAAGTCGTCCAAAACAACCCAAAGACGCAAACATCAGCAGGCAAGCTTTTGGCCTCTGTATTTTGGGATGCGCAAGGTATTTTGTTCATCGATTACTTTGAGAAAAAAAGAACCAAAATGTTATATAGCATTATTGTTGCATTTGAAGGAAGAAATTGCCACAAATGAAGAAAAAAAATGATCTTTCACTAAGACAATGCACTGTGTCACAAATGGATTGTAACGATAGCAAAACTACACGAATTGCACTTTGAACTGCTTTTACATGCATCCTATTCTCTAGACCTGGTCCCCAGTAACTACTGACTGTTTGCAGACCTCAAAAGAATGCTCCAGGGAAAGAGATTTGACTCCAATGAAGAAGAGATATTGGAAACTGAGGTATATTTTTGAGGCCAAAAACAAATTCTACAAAAAAGACATCAAAATTTTAAAGAAGCATTGGAATCAGTGTATCAACCTAGGAGACTATGTTGATAAATAAAGTTAAATTTTGCCTAAAAGTTGTTGTTTTATTAATTAGGCCCTGGATTTATTGAGCGATGTGTTATGATGCTTATCTTATCTAGTTAGATACCAAAAACTAGACAAGTTGTAGCAATTACAGAACTTTTTTAAAATTTAAAAATATATTGTTTATTTCAAACAAATAAAAAATGTACTTTTATATGTTTGAAGCATGTTTAATGTCAATTTTTGTCATTCAAAATTAATTTTGGCACTACTGATTGCTGGTTGCCAAAGAGTAGAGAGAGAGTAGAGTGAGAAAATAGTTGAACAAAAATTTAATTTAACGATTTAAATGTTTTTTTCTTTACTTCAAATATATATTTCTTTACAGCAAATGCCCGTTACCTATTAACACAGTGAAAAGGTCAAGTGGGTACAGAATTCTCTTTTCTTATCCATATTTGATGAAAACCTGCTCAAATTTGAGTCTCATGACAACTCAAGTATGGATGACCAAAAATAGCAAAACTTAATATTAGTCATGCTAAAACACTTGTCATAAGCCACACAATAGTTAGATAAAATAATAGAATTGAAGCTGTCGAGTTGAGTAAGCAGTTCACAAGAGGAAAGAACTATTCAACGACTAAAAGTACAGACAGCAATTATCAAGTAGGAAGCAATAACAAACTGTTACAGAGAAAGAGAGAGAGAGAGAGAGATGTAGAAGAATGCTTTTAACATGTGAGTTAATCGTTAAAGACCTTATAATGAATAATTGCAAAATGGTGGTAGCTCATTAGAAACATCCCAGTGATGAATGAAAAAATAAATCAGCTAAGCCAATTTAAATCTCAACTAGTGTCAAAGTGGAAACAGATTTTAAAGCACTCAAGCACTTCAAAATAATTTTTTAACAATATTTACTCTGCTACTTTGAAGATATTTTCAAGTATTTACAATCAAATTCTGTGAAGATCTAAGAAAAACTAAGTCAAAACGAAAAGATTTTTAAAATTAGGTTAGTTCTTTTATTAGAAATAATTAACATTTCTGGAATATTGCACATTTTTATTTTAGGGAAGGTAGAAATATAACTAGTGTAAATAAAAGATTTGTGCAATTCATGAAGATACTGTGAATGATTGAACACGTGAAAAGCTTTGTGCCAAGTTTTCTTGAAGAACAATGCTCAACAACCAGGTTTATCAGTTGAAGTTGATATCTATAAAGACATTACTCAAGAATAATTTAATGCAAAAAAAGATATTCGATATAGTCAAATCGAATGCTGAAAATATCTGCACCAATATTTTTCTATATTTCTAATGTATGTAATTAAGGTATTGTAATTATTTACACTATTTATAATGTTCAAACTGTTGCCATATTCATGACATTTCTACTGTTGTATGCTCTGGCATTCTGATTGGAATTTTGAACTGAACCCTTTATTTGTTCCACATGTCTCTTCCAGATATCTCCCTTTAACTCAACTCTCAAAGCTGTAGCCAAGCACTGAACTCACAAATCCAAGTCAAGTCACTGGATACAATCAATGCTTTTATCCACTGAGCCATATGTCCTTGAGGACATCAGTATATGAATTTTTGGGACTTATAGACCTAATGTCTCAGAAACCTTTTTTTTTTTTAACCAGTGCTCATATTACAATTGTTTGTTATTGTTTTTTTTCTCTATTACTCTGTATTATTGGTTTCCATAATGTATACATTTTTATATAGTTCTTGGTTTATTATTTCATGTCATGAATATGGCAACAAAGCTGAGCACAACAGTCTGAACAATGTGTAAATACATCAGCACCAGTTTGGTTATTTTAGTTACTTTAACAAGTAGCTTCCATATTAGTATGGAGATGCATTTTCCACATGTAATTTGTAATTAAATATTGTTTTGTGACAAACAATGAAATACAAGATGTCAGGGGCGAATGGAATTAGCCATCATTAGTTGTACCAAAGGCCAATTTTCATCCAAAGAACATAATGTCTTCTTTGGTTCCATAAAGCATCACAGCCAATCATACCAATTTATGCAAATAAGCAAAAAGTTCCACATTGATAATTTAAATTTCATTGTGTCAGTTTTGTTGTGCAGTGAAAATTCAGTTTGATTTTTGCCATTTTGAATTTAAATGGCAAAGAACAGGCTGAATTTCTTCTGCCCAACAAATTATATAAAATATTTTTCGTGCGCTTTTGTAGGATTTTGACAAAAAGATTTTAACAAAAGACTGCTTTGAAATCTTAAATAGGAAGATCTCTTATGAACAAGTTTTAAAATGTTAAATGTGTGAAAAACATGTCTAAGTTACTCATAAAATTCCTAGGGGATGTAAAAACTGAAATCACTTTTAATTTAAAACAGATGCAACATCTGGTGAATATGGGAGTCAAATGAAACCCTACAGAATTATTATGCAGTACAATGGCAAATAGTGAAGTGCACATTGAATTGCAATATTACATAAAAGTGATCAGTTTTATAAACATTAAAACTGACTGTTGAAATGTTGGACCTGATAGTGAGGTTGGGCAATGCCAATCGTTCTTGGATTGAAAGAAGATTGCAAAATCAATGTATAAAGTGAAAATAAATCTGGAGGCAAAAATGCAATTCTTAATTTGTGTCCTGAGCTAAAATTCTTGACTGTGTTATGTGGGAGAAAGAAATTCACCAAGCCTGATCAAGTTCTTATCAAGAAATGCTTACAATCAATGCACATTAGAGACTGTAATGAGCAACAGAGATTTGGGTAGGGATATTTCAAAAGGAAAATATACTGTGGCATGAGACTGTACATGGTACACTCATAAGCAGAAGAAATGACCAAAAAGTATTTTGAAAATGAGGAAAGAGATTTGGTTGTGTTAGAAAAAAAATTTCCTGAAATCTGATATATGTTGTAGCTTTAAAAGCCATATATATATATATATATATATATATATATATATATATATCCTAGAAATGAAAGTGAAATAATCATGTTTCTTCATAAACAAATGTGAAGCAGAGGATATGCTACAGATTATTATTGACAAACATTACTCAGCTGGAAGTAATTATAAGAACAGACATCTCCCAAATTTATTGCCAGCACACAAGGCACTTCATAAGAGGATGGGAAAAGAAGAAAAGAAAACGGAGATAGTTGGTGATCCATGATTCAAACCTAATCAGGATCAGTTGTAATACTTCTCCATATAGGATAAGAGCAGTGTTTAAGTCTGTGATGCTAAAGAAAAAGTAATAGCCTCATTGAGGAGGAGTCTCTAACAATCATTTATGCAGCCCATAGATTTCACCAGTGCTTGTGAGATCAAGTTTGTTATCACTGCAGATAAGACATTGCTCATAGGTAAATGAAGATCTTGGACTTCAAGATTAACCATGCTTTTCATCAGGGTTTCACAAAAATACTAAATTTAGAAAGAGCACCTCAGCAAAAACATGAAAGCAGGAGGAGGAACCAATTTTGCAATGATTGGGTAGGATGTTTTAGAAGGATAGCCTGAGTGAGAGCAGAATGGTGAATAGCTTATGTACAAAAAAAACAAAAACAAAAAAAAAAACTGCACGTTGAAATGGCCTGAATGAAGATGTTAGCAAGAAGCTATTGTTGAGTTAATTCTCTTTGGCAAAATGACAGTTTGGAAAAGGTAGATCTACACAGAGTGTGCTGCTCAGTTATTTTTATATTAATAGTTATAAGATTATTAATGGGCAACCATTGAGCTAAAGATATATACGAGTGTATCCAGCTGTCAAAAATGACAAAATATTTAGTTATTTTCTCACAGGCTATTCCATTCTTCCTGAGTGTGCATGTGTGTGTATATATATATATATATATATATATATATATATATAGTAGCATCCAAAGTATCTTTAAAGCTAACCATCAAAATTGCATCAAATTTTCACTGATAGTAGACATACATCTTCCCAACAATGTCGCTAGCTTTCAGGTTACAGAAAACAATAGAAAGGAATTTATCATATTTACTATTTTTCCTGTGTCCAAAATTAGGAAACAACAAAGTTAAAATTAAAATTTGATAATATGCTCTTCTGATAAAGATAAAGAATCTGACAGTTGTTTAATATTACTGCAGCAGTTTCCATCATGTCTTAAAAGAAATTTGATTTTTCTACTAAATCTGAAATTGTGAAAATGAGAAAGGATAATACTGTACAACAAATTGCTGACAAGGTAAACGTTCAAAAAGTGTTGTTAGCAGAGATTTGAAGTTATGACACCAGTAGCACAACCAATAAGAAGTAACCTGGCTGACCTCGAAAAACAACTGTTAGGCAAGACAGAATAATGCCTTGAATTGAAAGACCATTTTCGAACTGCAGAAAACATTTCTGAAAATATTAAATATGACATCAAGATTTCAAGACAAACTGTCTCAAGACGATTACATGAAATTGGCCTATTTGCATGCTGTCCTAGGAAAAAGCCACTGATCAGCAACAAAAACAAAATTGCAAGATTAGTATTTGCGAAGAAGCATGTACTCTGGTCAGAAGCTGATCGGTCCAAAGTTTTTTTCAGTGACAAATCAAATTTCAATTTGTTTCAGTGTGATGGCAAGTAATATGTACAAAGACTAACTGGTAAAGCAAGGAAAAAAAAATTGAACCAAGAAAACAGTGAAGTTTGGTGGAGTCAGTGCAATGGTCTTTGGAATGATCTCTGCACTTGGAACTTTGCAAGAGTAAGTGCTGGAGTATATAAAAATTTGTGAGAATGTCATGTTGTTCCTATGTTGCAAAATTGTGGTATTGACACTCTCGTATCTATGCAGGAGAATGCTCCATGCCATAAGGGAAAGCTTGTGATGAATTATTTCAAGGTGCAAGCACAAAATCCATTGAATGCTGAAGATTTGGGCTTTTTAACAGCACAGGAAAAAAATTTGGAAGGTTTAGATAAAGATGTAGGCAGAATTCACAATATTAGCAAAAAATCAGATAGGAATTGCAGAAGTCTTATACATCCAGAAAATGACTTTACAGCACTAAGGCAACAAGTGATGGAACAAGTAAAAATAGAGGATCTAAGGAAAATGAATGTTTAAAACCCTTTATAGCATTCATGGGAAAAAACACTGAGAAATGATGACATGCAAGAAAACTTAGAGAAAAATTGCAGAAGAGAACAGGATCAAAAGGTTAGGGATTACATTCACAAATTTGAATAGAAATACAACGGAATTCTAAAGAAAGGAACAAAGTTACCAGGGGAGATCCTTTGTTTTTAACTTCCAACATTACAAAACCATAAAAAATATTGCTTTTATTAGGCATTTTGATCGAGCAAAAAAAAAAAAAAATTGAGAAAATTCAAAAGACACTGATTCAAGTAGTGATATGGCTAGCACCATTGCAGTGATAAAATTAGAGCCAGCTTTCTTACATCTCAGGAAGTCACGATCAAACATATGGTATTCAATAAGGTGTAGCAGATATTGTGGATGAGGATTTGGTAGAGCCTCTAATATACATAAAAAAAAAAGAAAAAAAAAGGAAGTGACAAATCCATCAAAGAAAATGGGTATAATAAGGCCATCAATCCAAATGAACATGATAGCTGTTCATTGATATGCCATGGATGTAGATCTTATCACCTTATGAGAACATATCCACATTACTATGAAAATGTTCAAACAACCAAATGAACTTTTCTGCGAAAAGGTAGTACTGTTCATGTTCACAGGATACAACAGAAGTGAGATTGAACGCCTTAGAGCAGTTCTTCATACCTCCTGTACTTCAACTTTGTGTGGTACAAAGTCAGTACAGTGTTTTCTTGGTGGTCTATATGACAGTAAAAAAGTATAACAAAACAAGGCTACAACTTAAATTTAGTGGAAGTGAGCAGTTAAAATCTCTAATGTCCTGTCACCATGTAAAATTGCCAGAAAAGATATAACTGAAGTGGATGTAGTTGACTCAGTCATTCTAATGATGCTGAGTGTGAACCCATTAAAGAAAGCATAAGACAAAAAGACAAGGCAGAATTTTTAGGGACACCAGTGCCATTAAACTTTATATTTCAAGTGGCCATTATTGTATTTCAGTGAACAGAAAAATGGATGCAAATATTGAAGAGATTTGCAATACTGTCTTAAGTTCTAGCCAGTAGGAAAAAAAGTCTATTTTGAAATTATAGACACTTTGCCCATCCATTAATGCCCAGACTAAGGCATTGATAGAAGCTGCTGGAGTTTAGAAAGATGAGTACCTCAAAGAATTGACTTTGATATAATCCTTGCCAAACCTACAAACTTTATGGAAAGATCTTGGCCAGACCAGCAGTAAGCATGTCCATGGCAAGCAGATTCAATGAGAAAGCAGCAATAGATTTGAAGAGGAAAATACATACTTCATATGGTTTGTGTTCACTAGATGTAATGCTTCTGTATTTATTAGAAGAAAAACTTCAAAGGAAGTTATAGAAAATATCCTGAAGCTCTGGACTGGTGCTAGTTTAGGAGTCATGGAAGGAATTCTTTTTGACAATAGAAGAGAATTTAATAATGATGAAATGCGTGAGGTGGCAAGTATGCTTAATGTAAAGATCTCAACTACTAGGGAAAGCCCATGAAGCAACAGGTTGTGTGAAAGGAATCATTAGATTAATGATAAAATGTTGGAAATTCTAGTAGAAGAAAATCCTCATGTGGTTATAAAAACAACCTTTCTTTGGGCAAATGTAGCAAAGAATTCCTTGTAGATGTGGAATGGTTTCAGTAGCTAGCAACTTGTTCTTGGTAAGAATCCAAATTTACCCAATATGATGACTGCAAATATCCCAGCTCTGCAAGGTGTGACATCTAGTAAAAACTCATTTAGATGCTCTGTACTTTGCAAGGAGGACCTTTATACAATGTGAAGTTGATGATAATATTTGCAGAGTATTATGTCAACAGATTAGAGCAACCAAACAAACATTCCAAACAGGGGATAATTTTCTACAAATGAAATGGGAGCAAAAAGTGGCTTGGCTCAGGTAAAGCTATTTTTCAGGGTAATAGAATTGTTTTTGTGCAATATTGTGGGGGGGGGGGGGGCATATGTAAGTATCTATAAACAGGCTTGTTAAAGACAACCCTCATTCAGAAGATTACGCTCCTGATGAAGAAAGTGAAAATAGCAAACCCACCAAATATCCACTATCGAGTGAAGTCACCACTGATAATACAGAACAGCTAACAGAAATGACAGGTGATACAGAAAAAGACAATTATGTTCCTGATAATTCTATTCGAATTGAAACAAAACAACCTGAACAGCTAAAAAAGTAGATCCTCTTAAAGTACAGACAGCTTTTGAAAAACAAAGTTTGCTTAAAAAAGGATAATCGGATTGAATACAAAATTTGAGAGAATGATCAGTGGATACAAGCATATATATTAGGAAGAGCTGGGAAGGCAAACACATCGACTCAATACAGGTACAATGTCAAAGAAAATGCAACAAGGATCAGAAAAGTTTGAATCTGTAAAAATTGAGTGACTGGACAAAGATCTAATTCTGCTCTTGATCCCACAACACAAGCATGACAAAAATGAATGCCTTACAGCAAAAAGAAGCAGATTCAAAGACTAATAAACCTGATTTACACCGATGCTGATGATGTAAGGCAGACGTGCATTTCCACTACAAGGAAGAACAAGTCAAGGCTCATCTAGTAGTGAGAGGTTTTGGAAAAAAAAAAAAAAAAAAGATTCTTCAACTGTTGCTAAAAGATTTGTTTATTGGCATTGGCTTTCAGAGGACATTGAGTAACATCTGAGGTAAAGTGAGAGATGCCTTTTAAATAGCAACCATTCAGTTAAAGGCCCCTCCTCAACCATGAGAGAAGGTTGCACCTTGAAGTTGCTGGTGTAATCAAAAACAAGTGGTTTTGAATTGTTTTGGACACCTTCAGCAAATGGATGGATATTTACACAGTAAATTCAACTGAGGGTTGACCATCCCTAGATAGAAATCCTATAAAGCACTTGTAACATAGATCTCCGAAGGTGCACATATGACAGGCAATGTGATGGGGTTTTGTTGTGGTAAATTTGAGATGTTTTATACTATTGTGCATGAAAAAGCAAGTGACACAAGCAGCTAATCATCCATCATCAAATGGTCCAGACAATCAAATGAGTTTTAGAGAAATTAGATGAGTTCACTTGACACAAAAGTGAGCTTATTTTTATACAGATGCACTACTGATAATGTGACAGGAGTACTTCCAAAATAGCTACTAATGAAATGTTATCTTTAAGTTCTCTAAAGAGACAATCCTAAAAAAGACGGTTTCAAAGTTGAATGTTTAATGTAGGTGACATGCTTATCATAAAAAGATAATCCCAATGACACATCAATGAAAAATTAAAAAGTGGCTGATTACCTTTAGGATGTAAATGCTGGACAATCATGTAAACTAGATCTGAGTGATTCCTTATGCAAAAAAAGGAAAAAGCCTGAAACACTTCAAGAATATGTTAGAAGAGGAGGCCTTTGTTATAATGGCTGGCCCGGATGACATTCCCATAGAATATGAACCAATGGACAAAATATTCACTGCCTGTAGATGCTGTTCCTAAGCTTGCCATTAGACAATCTAGAAGGTGCTGAAAACCACCAGGTTGCTTTGTTAATCAGTAACTAATTGAAGAGAACTTAAGAATAGTGGTTTTCTTCATAATAATGTTGGAGAGATTGTATTGCAGAAATTAAAGCAGCTATTTTGCCAGTTTGAATTTGGAGTAGAACAAAAGCATTTAAATTATCAGCATCACCAAATTTTTGCAGGATTACTTAGGAGTAATCCAGATCCATGCTTGGAGCGCCATCCATGAACTGTGCTCCCTCACAAAAAAACAAAAACAAAAAAAAAAACAATTTTTGTAGTGGGCCAAAAGCAGGATAGTCACCTCCTGCAGTTAAATAAAGTCAAAAAGAAACTTTCCAACGTGATTAAATGCAAGTAGCAAAAAGATCTTTAACATAATTGTGTCATACATATTCATTTTTTTTTTTTAAATTAAGATGAATTATATTGATAGCGTTTGAAACAGGATTAAATACATCACAGAAACATTAAAATCTTCACACACCATAAATATTTTCAGTTTCATATTTTATATGAAAATCTACCAGTCAATTTATCTGTAAATGAAGTTGGAAAAATGTATTTATCATAATCAAGAAAATATAGTGAAGTACAAAAATTAAAGATAAAAAAAACTGTACAGAAATCAATGAAGGAAAAGGTTATACTTAAATACATTTAAAATTGATAAATAACAAATTTGATGAACACCCCAAAACACACTTTAAAACAATATTTAAAGTGGTATTACATCATAAAAGGTGGTTAGGAGGGATCTCCTGTTTTTATTGATTTCTTGTCTAGATTTTATATAGGCACTTCTGTTCTCATTCTATAATGAAATGAAAAGAAAAAAAAATTAAGTAGTCAAAAATGGACTAAGGAAAAAAAATGACAATTTTAGAAATGTATTTCATTGATCTGGATTTAGAAATATATATATATATATATATATATATATATTTTTATGCAAATGAATGTACCTATAAGAAATATTTACTCCCAGGTAAGCAGTTTGTGATCTAAGGAAAAAAAAAAAAAAATACAGATAAACCAATTATACAGGGTGCAGCAGAAACATCTTTTTAGAAATACCCATTTTATCATTATCGGGAAGTATGTATGGGATATATTTCTGCCAAATCATGTACAACACTTTGATATTTAAGGCTTTTGCCCATTAGGAAACTTGAAAATTATTTTTCAAGTCTGATATTGAATGAAACCACAAAATGTCTTAGAAAAAATAGAACTAATGTTTGAAGAATTTTTTTCTGCATTAATATTTTCATTAAAAAACTAAAAAATATTTTCCTACAAGCCGAAGTGAATAGCAGAAATACAAGATTTTTTCTAAGTAAAAAACTGAATTACAGAACTGAAAAGTTATTTAAGAAAACTTTGTCAAGATCCATAAAGATTCATGTTCAATAGAAGTGAATAAAGGATCAATTAACAAATATTACTTTTTGGTTTGCTTATAATTTAATGTCTAAGTGACAATATGATTTACTATCTTGACAATGAGCTAAAAGATTTATTTAGCCAAACTCACATAAAAGTTCAATAACATCAAATTAGCTACTTATACAGGCAATTTACACACACACACACACACACACACTGAGTAGTTAAGTGACAAACTTCTCCACACTAATCTTAACGCTCTATCTCTATATCAAGAGGCCACTTCTGCGCCACTGTTCACAGTATCAGAAACAACATGGGAGACATCAGTTATGAGCTATAAGCCAGGACTGATTGGTGTAAACCCAGGCACTATAGGCTGTCTCCAACAGTGAGAAGGACCATCACCAGTAAGGTGCTAACCTGCCTGCTTCAATAGGTGCTTGGAGCTAGGGAAAAGACTGACAAACAGACAGCAAACCCTGCACCAGGCAAAGATAGAAGAAAAAGAAGACCATAAATTTTGTGATTAGCAAGCTGGAATGTCAGGACAATGTACCCTGGCCTCTCAGATGATCTACAAGTCAATGACTCCAGAAAAACAGTTATCATCGAACACGAGTTCACAAGGCTCAACATCGATGTTGCTGCACTGCAAGAAACTTGCATCAGATGGCAACCTCAGAGAACAGAACTACATGTTCTTCTGGCAAGGCAAAGAACTTAAGGAACCAAAACTACATGGCATTGAATTCACAGTGAAGAGTTCTCTACTGTCCACTGTAGAACTGCCATCCAGTGGTACAGCCTGAATCCTGTCTCTCTGCCTGTCAGCCACCTCAGGCTGAGTGAACATCCTGAGCATTTACACTTCCACACACTGCTCTTCAGCTGAGACCAAGGACCAGTTCTATGAGGAGAACAACTGTACCTGCTCAGTAACTTCAATGCCTGGGTGGGTTCCGACTATGACTCTTTGCCTAACTGCATCAGCTGCTTTGGTGTCGATATGTACAGCAACACGAAGAAGGCCTTTGGGCCAAGCGTAAACAAGATCATGCCACTGAAATCAACTGCTGGCAACATCATATCAGACTACAGAAAGTAGATGGAGAAGTAGGCTGAACAGTACCAGAAGCTCTACTCAAGAGAAAATGTGGTCACAGAAGCAACCTGCCTGTCAAGGAAGAGCTAGACATCACACCTTCTGTAGTAGATCTGAGCAAGGCCATTGACTCCCTAGCCTGTGGCAAAGCTTGAGGAAAAGATGGCATCTCACTTAAAATCATCAAGGTGGGAAAGAAAACTGCTTTTCTTCACCTGCTGCAGCTGTGCTGGGAAGAAGGAACGGTGTCCCAAGAGATGCAGGACACAAACATCATCATTCTATACAAGGACAAGTGTGACTACAGTGGGTGTTGTTGGAAAGGTCTTCATTAATGTTGTCCTCATCAGGCTGCAGTTGTTTGTACAGAGAGTATACCCCGAAGCAGTGTGGGTTTAGAGCTGGAAGATCAGTTACTGACATTATCTTCTCACTATGACAACTCCGGGAAAAATGCCATGGACAAAGGGATGCCTGTACATTGCATTCATTGACATGACCAAGGCCTTTGACCTTGTCAACAGTAAAGTACTTTTTCACTCAGCTGCAGAAGATTGGATGTGTCCCTGAGCTCCTTAGAATGATCACATCTTTTTAGGAAGACATGCAGGGCACCATACAGTATGATGGCTCTTCCTTGGACCCTTTCTGAATAGAGGGCAGCGTGAAACAGAGATGCGGACTTGCTCCAACACTCTTTGGCATCATCATCTCTCTGCTGTTGTTCTACACCTTCAATTAGGCAGACATCCCAAGCATGTTTGCTTTGCTCACCCCGTGTTGACTCCTACGCCTATGTACAGGATTTCACCATCTTTTTAAAGAATGCCAAATGTTTGCAGCTTTATACGTCGCTAATACAGATATTTTCATCAACTACCAATTTCAGGCCAGTGTTAAAATACCCCCACCACTTGGCCGGTTATGCTGTTTCTCACACCCCTCTTCTCTCACTTCCTTCTCCCCTTTATGCATTTTCTTACTTCTTCCTCTTTGTTAAACCCAAACACAGGGTCATCAAAAGCTGTATATGACTATACGCCACTTCCTACTTTTAAACCTGGCACCTTTCTTTGAACCTGTCACCATGTCTCTTTAGTTCTTTTTCTCTCCCGTTTTCCTGTTTTTGTTCTTTATTGCCTCAATGTGTCTTTTACACTTCTCTATTCTAGTTTCTCATTTTCCCTACCCCCTTTACCTCAACACAAAAATTTTACCAATATAAGGAAGTGAATTTTCCATCTCCTTTCAAAAAATAGCATTTATTACCTGATGAGACATTGTCCTTTCAATGCCGAAACAAAATGTACACTTTGTACATGTTCTAAGTTATATATATATCTTAGTAGTACAAAGTAACGGGTTAGTGAGCCACTGTAGTGATTTACTTTTTTAAAAGTGTTCAAGAGTGTAGAGCATTATATATATATATATATATAGGAATTATATATATATATATAGAGAGAGAGAGAGTGACGTAAATTAATAAATATACATGAGGAGAATATACATATGTACATTATTATTATTCAGATGTTAATAAAACAGTACTCAATCTAAGAATAGAGCTGCATTATTTTATATTTATATATAATCCTATGTCTATGGCACCTATGTATGTATATTTATTAATGTATGTGTTACAGAAAGCCCTGAAGATTAACAAAATACAAAATAGCTTTAACATTCAACATATTTAATTTGAATATTTAAAAAAAAAAAAAAAAATTATATATATATATATATATATATATATATATATATATAAAAAAATTAAAATAGGATTAATTCAATGATGTTGGATGGCAATTTCAATATGAAAATCTCCACGGGGGATAACACATCACCTCAGCCTGTGTTATCCCCATTGGGGATTTTCATATCAAAATGGCCATCCAACATCATTGAATTAATCCTATTTTAATTTATATTTGCTCTGTAATATTTTATTACATGGAGCTCTCTTCCTGTATCATTTTTTAATATTAAAATAAAATTTTTAATATTAATTAGGATCGGGTTTTTGGAATTTACCTTCCTGCTTTTTCCACTTGGATTAAAGTATCTGAATATATATATAGATATATATATATATATATATATATATACATACATACATACACACACACTTGTATTTGAGCAGATATTCTACCTTTAATCAAACAGTATATTTATATATTTATTTCTATCGACCTGATTATTTACAATAAATTTTGTTACAAAAATGTGTGTCATTCAGTAGGATTTGAACCTGCAGCCATTAAAAACATAGAGGAAGCTACTAATTGATCTGGTATGTCTTAAACCGCTCAACAATGAATGATTCCAGTCTAATCAAAGCCTTATATCATACAATTTTTCGATTCCACATAAATAACCATCGTTGCTCTGAAAGCATATTGTAATTTCAACAAATGTATACATACAATATTACAGAAAGTCCCAAAGATTAACGAAAATTGGAATCGAAAAATACGTGATATAAAGCTTAACTTTGATTAGACCTTAGAATCATTCATTGTTGAGTGGTCTAAGACACCGGATCAATTGGTGGCTTCCTCTATGTTATTATAGGTTGCAGGTTTGAATCCTGCCGAATGACAGTTTCTTAACAAAATTCATTGTACATTATCATGCCAGTAGAAATAAATATATAAATATACTGTGATTAAAAACAGAATATCTACTCAAATACGAGCATTGATTAAAAATAATGTTCAAACAAATATATATAAACTTTCAGTAGTCACATGCAATTAATCTAAAAGATGTTTACTGCTTGAACAATGTGTGATTGTTGCTTTACCAGTTTTATAAGTTCTCAACCCGATCACAAAAGGAATTGAGCTGAGGATTTTGTCAGCATTCACTTTGCAAACTCAGATTGTATTCATGTTGTTAGCTTAGTGAGGCAACATAAGCAGTTCAAATGCGCCATTGATGAATATTTCATTAAGTAGGTATTGCATATGATGGAAAAAAACATTTAATTGACTTCTGTAATACAAATAAATTATACTAAATAGTTTTTATTTCTAAAAAAGAACTAAAGAACTGTAAAAATGAATGATATTAAAAAATCTGTTATTTTAAATTAACCTTTGTGTACTGTTCATGTGTGTGTGTTTTTTTGGGGGGGGATGTATGACAGTGTAAAAAGTTTGTGACGCATTTTATCTTTCATTGGGCTAAATTTGTTATGCTGGTATGACTACATTTGCACACAAATGAAGGATGTTGGGAATTTTAGAATTTTTTATATTCCACAAAATAAAATATGACATCTTCATTTACAAAAGAAAATTCATTTACTGTTTGAAATAGCAAATTTAAATTTAAGGTAAAGTATTTAACTACTGCAAAAATTAATATTACATTAATGCAGTATTTATTTTTCAGAATTAACTGATAGAAAGTATATCCCATTTTTTCTGACATGAATTTCTTTATAAAAGATTTGAAGAGATTTTATTCTACAAAAATACACAACAAAAACACCCGATTCAAATGTATTTTAAATGGATTATTCTCAGCTATGATTGTAGCTCAATACAATTTAGTGATGAGATCTCAATGACCTTAATTACAAAATTATAAAAAATATTCTTACCCTTCCATTTTTTTTTTTTAATATTTGTCTTGATCAATATGCAATTATTTAAGAAATCACTTGATGTGAACAAACCCTACCACAAGATATTGATAATTTTAATTTATAATCCATTGGCATACACCACAGGATAGGTTGGGTTAAGTTATTTTGGTTTAGCTGCATGTGAACACTTATGGGTTATTTAATGAAAACTAGTCTTCATGATAAATACATGTGTTTTAATTACTATACATATCACATTTCATGATGAGGGTGTATTGGAAAGTTACCAAAGAAAACCTTAAATAGAAGTTGTTTAAAAAAAAATCAATACACAAGCAATCATTGCATATATTATTTAAATTTGCATGGAAATCCCAACACTTTTTACCAAACCTCAAATATCATAGTTGTAAATCCAACTTTCATTGTTTGGCATAATATTGTAAAGATGAAAGACATGTTATTAACTTTATCATAAAGCTCAAGACATGTCACAATGCAACTATTTTTGACTGAAACCGAGAGGAGTGGGGGGGGGGACTTTGTATAGGAATCCAACACTCTTTTAGGTTTTATGTGATGATCTCTAGGCAAACTCTAGAACTGATTCCAATCATGTGAGAGATTGTGTATTGTTCCATGGCACACCTCATGAGCGAGTCTACAAATTTATTTCATTATGACTGGTTGCTTATTATCTTGAACCAACATTCAACTGGCCTTGAAATGTACTTTCCACTCAACCCATGGAATGTTTCCCAAAAGCCTGGCAAATTATTTCAAGGTCTCAGCAGTAGATATGCTGAGCTTTACGCAAGATTTGATGCAGGTGCATTGTTTGAATTCATCAGCCACTGTAAAGATTGCAGAGCTGCTTCAATGTAACATTACAAAAGTGAGCACATATGTATATTTGTAATTTTTTTTTTTTTTATTACAATGGTTTATAAAAGCATTATATCACTACACAAAAACTTTCATATTCCAGTGGCCTGTTTTTTTTTTTTTTCATTTATGTGCCTATAGGGACTCCGACTGGCACCAAATTGGTAGTTTCAATTCCGGCTGGAGGCAAGTGGATGTCTAGCCACACTGATGAGCTCTGATACAGCAAACGAGGCTTATATGTGGATGACTTATATATATATATATATATATATATATATATATATATAAAAACAAACCACTGGAACATTCCAATACTACCTCATATGCAAATTTGAAATTCAATTTAACATGTAGATACAGGGAAGGGAGGGGGTTATGACAATTGATCTTGTTGAAACAAATACACAAAAAAGAAAAAACAAATGGATATTCTTTGGGCTTGAAGTTGCCGTCTCACACCCAATATTAACAAAAAGGACGAGGGCAGAAGATATTTACCCATTTCTTCTGAAATATCTTCATCATCACAAGTATTTCCATTAGCATATGTAACTTCTGTGGTGCCATTGCTCATGGTACCATTTCCTGAGGATGAGAGTCCATCGCTCATCTCCACATCTTCATTTTCAATCAGTCTTGATGTGACATTGTTGCTACCATTCATAGCTGTATTAGCAGCATTCATGTCTGATTCAGACAAAGTTTGTTGCTGATCTGTGTTTTGTAAGCCTCCTGAACTGTGGCCTTTTGTAATAATATTTCGGTTTGGGCTGTTACCAGCTGAGTTACCTTGCTGCTGCTGTGTCACAGACCTATGAGCATAATAACTAAAGCCACTACCGTGGTGGCTAGGGCTCATGCTTGGACTGGACCTGCTGCTACCACTCCCCCCGTGAGATTTGGGGCTTCGAATAGCTGCCCCACGTACTTCACTGTCCGTGCCATTCACCATTTCAATAAACTGTCTACATTTGAGCATAAATAATAAGTTGGCTCGACGGTCCAGCAACCCTGGATATAATTGATGTGTCGTGTCTATTGCTTCACCCATACGGCCAGCTAAAACCAATTTTTGTATTCCTGAAAAATCAAAATTGAAAATAAATATGCAATTAGAAGGAGAAGGGCATAAACAAGATACACATGTCTTTAAAAGAAATATCACCCCACAAACACCATAAAGTCAATTGGCATGTCTTTTATAATGTCAGACTAAAATAATGTCAGGTTAAATAGATTGAAAAATTAACTAGCATAGGGCTCAAAAGTATGAAAATTATTTACACATCTATAAAAAGGGGTTATACTAACCCCCACAGTGTGTGTGTGTGTGTGTGTGTGTGTGTGTGTGTGTGTGTGTGTGTATATATATCTCCCAATGCCTACTTATTCATTTCCAAATAATTGAGAAAAACAAATGAAAGGCTGAGAGAAAGATGTGAAAAAAAAAAAAAAAAAAAGGCTAAGTTTAAAAGCTAGACTGCATGATATTTTATAAAACTTGATTCGTATTATAACTTTATGATGATGAACTAAAAGAAAAAAAAATGATTGTATGTTCTAATGAAGCTATTTAACTAAAACTGAATCAGAGCAAATTTAGTAGTTTTAATTATTTTTCAGTTTTTATTGCTAAGGAATAGAAAAAAATGGCCAATTAATTTTTACATTTAATAAGTAGTGGATATTTTTTTTTGTTTTTTTTACATTTGATAATTAGAGATGCACTAAAAAAAAAAAATAAAATAAAATAAAATAAACTAATTGTTTCAAATGTTAAAAAAGGTAGCAGTTTATAAATACTAATATAGAAAAATGGTTAAATCCTGATAAAGAAAACTTAGTACAAAAAAAATATAGATTGAGTCAGTCAATACCATACAGATATTGTTAAGTGGAGAGGGGGTCATAAACAGAAACTGAAAAAACTCAACTTGAAAATTAAAATGACAAATACAAATGAGAGGTAAGGAAAAAGGATTTCAGAAAATTTACACTACCTTTCTAAGTGTGTAAAATTTTATGGTGGGGGGGGGGAGTTAAAAAAATCAAGATGTGATGAGGATTTAACAACCTGATCAAAATAGCACAGAAAAATAAAATTTGTAAACAATTCCTACACATACGCACGTGTGTGTGTGTGTGTGTTTGTATATATAAAAACTATTTTCACAGAGTATCTATAAAAAGACAAAATGAATGAAAAGACAAGATAAAAACTATTCTTAGCCAACAGGTTTCGTCCTCTAAGGGACTTTATCAAGGCAAATTAAGATGTGCAACAAAACAAATCCTACATTTGCATTGATAAAGTCCCTCAGAACACAAAACATGTCAGCTAAGAATAGTTTTTCCTTATCTTTTTATTCATATATGAATTCAACATTAACCCAAATCAGTAAATTCAGTTCAATCCTTTGAATAAATTGAATATTTCATGGAGTAAAATGAAATGTTATAATCTTGAAGAGGAAAGGGAGAGTAAATTAATCCAAAGGTTTCATATCTGAAATCCAGTAGACATTGATAAATAAGCTGATGAAGCTAAAGATCAAAGTCTAAAAATGATGGAGTAGATGAAGAGTTGTTAATTGTTGACAAACCTAAATTTTTGGCCATTATTCATTTCAAAATATCTGCAGGTGTGTAAAGGTTGTTTGCATTTATTAAGCCAAGAAGAGAAAATGTGACTTTAAAAGAGAAAATATACTTTAAAACATGAACAGAAAAGTATGCTATCATGTTGTTAAAAAGACAGACATGTATTTTGATGAAAAGGAATTTTTTTTAGCAAACCACTGAAGGTGGGCCAACATACTAATAAAGAAAGTTAATGTGAACAATCAAACCACAACACATTTGGATACAACAGAATTTGAAAAGCAAAGTTTTATATCTACTGAAAGGGAATAAAAGATAGCCTTAATACCTAAAACGATTAACGGTATTCTTAATAAATTAAAATAGAAAAAACATATCAGAAGAAAAGGGCAAAAAAGAATCCAAGTGAATCTATTACTTACTTTGTCTATTTTTTATCGAAGTAATTTCTTCTTCAAAAGATTGACCAGCAGATCTTGCAAAGGCCTCAGCAGTTGAACAGAAGCCATGGTGGACTAAATATGTGGATACAATTCTAGAGAGAGAAAAAGGAAATACAAACCGGAAAGAGATTAACAAATACACACTATCATTCTGAAGACAATATTTTCTTGTTTATAATATATGCTATTTTACACAAAAACAGTTTTTCAATAATCGTCCAAAAAAAGATAAAATTAAAAAACTGGCATGTTTATAAAGGTATTATTAAAATTTTAAGTTAGCCACACCAAATTTAAAACAAAAATTAGATTACTTTTTTATTATTAAATCCAATGCAAGTGATATTTAGTAAGCCAACGAACTGCTAATTGATTAGGTATCAAAACATATGGCATATTTAATATCAGGAAGAATTGGAGTTAATGTTCGACAGACATCTTATTGAAAACAAGGCCTGAGATTGGGATTAATTTAAAGCAACAATCCTGACTCACTCAAGAAATAATTTGTTTCAACTAAGTGGTAACTAACAGGTAGAAAAAATTAACAGGACTAAAATAATTTTTTAATGAAGCTTCATACAAGATTTCAAATTTAATCAAAACTGAAAACATTTCATGTGATAAATTTAATATCTTACATTCCTAATATAATATTTGTTAATATCTTACATTCCTTATTATAATCCTTATATCTATTTGAAAATTTTAAACCCAAATGGATTTTTTAAAAAAATCTCGACAGTGACATTTTCAAAATTTTAATTTTGAAGAAAAGAAAAAATTATCTGACTGAATTTTTGGAAGGAGATGTTAGGATTTACACTATTTACATGCAGCCTATTATCCTCATTTTTGTTGTTGTTATCACATTTCAGGTGCATGTTGATTTGCATAAACTACAAGGAATTTCAAATTGAACCTTTTATTTAATCTACATCAGTAGATTACCCATGTCTATCTTTTTTTTTTCTTCTTAAAGTAGTGCTCAGTTATTGCTCACCTCATTTACACAGAGTTCAAATATGCTGCCAGGCCCATTGATTAAATTCAATTGCTATGTCACCAAATTCACAAAATAAATAAATAAATAAATAGATTAAATCCACTAGGTTATTGTCTTGTGAGACAATCCCAAGTGGAGAACTTGGAGCCTTAAACCTAACCTGTTCCTGCTGATGAATGCTGCTGCTTATGTTTGACTGCATTAACAAGCTTCTCTTGTTACAGCTGCTGCTGTTTAAGCTCTGCTGTCTTTATTATGACACTGGAATCTTAGGGGATTGATCAAACCAAAAGGGAAAGAAAGAAAGAAAAGCAAAGTCTACTCACTGGATGATTGTTGAAATTTGCAGAAAGATGGATAAAAAAGTTAAAAATGTCAAAATAGTATATGAACTCTCAAGCAGTTTTAAGGAGAATCAAACCCAAAGAGACCATTAATGTATCCTTGAAGATGTTGAATAGAAAAACAGGTCAATAAAGAAATCCAGGTAGTCACTGAAATAACATTTGAAGATCTTAACAAAAAAACAGGAAAACTCATCTGTCTTGAATTGACCAAGAAGAAAAGGGTCTGTATGAAAACAGATAAGCCTAATGTGTTCGTTCATTTTAATTTCTGTGATATTCATTAAAGATTTTGACATTAATTTGTATTCCTTTTGATACAAGTTATAAAGAAAATTACTACCTCTAGAGTGAACACAGACAGCTGACTGAGTGGTCTGGTCAACCAAGAAATCACAGCACGAGACAAGTTGATAAAGAAAGATTAATGACTAAAAATCCCTTTTCGCCTATGCATTCAGGAAGCTTGGTTTCATCACAAGACATTGTATCTTCCCTTGGAGTAGGCTGAATTTAGATGCTGTGAGAGAGAGAGAGAGAGAGATTAGCACCACCTATATGGAGCAATGGTGCAAGACAAAACAGGAAGAGTGTTGGAGTTAAATGGTGGCTTAATTTCTCTGACTACTCTCAAAAGTGGGCTGGACAACACCAAATTTGAAAAATCACTTGAGTAAACATTTTGAGAATATGGAATTTTAGAAAAAGGTTGACGCTAAATGTGAAAGATAACCAAGCCCAGACCTGGTCACAGGTCTTAATATAAGCTGGAGGTTTGGACCACACTACTGCTACTGGAATCCACATCGTTCACCAAGACCCCCACCGACATGAAGACCAGAACTTAGTAGTATATCTGATTTCATTATTAGATTTCTAATACAGGCTGCAGACTCCAAAGGGGGTTCCATTGTCATTTGATTATAACAGTAATGGGAAAGGTTAAAACTGCTGTATACAATAAATCCTATATAAACCAAATTTTTAACCAGAGTTATTCCAAAGGATCCTTTTTGTGTAGCTTCAGTTTGTTTCAGCAGTAATCTTCTGCCCATTATCATAATACCAGTGACAAATGAGCTACGTCTTAATGAGTGAGGAGTTAGCTAGATGGTAACCACAGTAGTGTGAAAAAACTTGAAAACCAATGCAGGGTATGGGCTACATTACTGGTTACTGTTGACCAGGATTGACTTTGGGGGTTACAATTACTGGTTCCTAAATCATTTATTTCTATGCTAGGCCTACTAAGGAGCTCCTCATAGTTTAGCATATGTACAGATGCTTTAAGTCGTCTTGTGTGTTGTGGCGCAGTGGATATCAGCTTGGAACGAGAAATCGGGGAGTTGAGTTCGAATTCCAGTTGAATTCATTGCATTCACTTTCGCGCAAATACCCTTGGGAAAGGTATTAATCCGTCTCTTCCTTCCAGTTATGGGCTAAATAACAGGACAGATTGGGTTCTACAGCCTTGGTCGGCAACCAGTCTACCGCAGAAAGCAATGGCAACCTACTGCGGGATAATATTCTGCCCAGTCAGTCATCTCTCTTTCGAGACATGATCGCTCAAGCATGTATCACGTATGGCACTTAACTGACTGACTGATCTTTATAGTGGTCTTCCTTGTCCAGTATTATCACTTCAATCCACAGGAAATGATGACTGCATTTTCTCCACCACATGATCAGTCATACCTAATTTCATTATTTCTCTCACTATGGATTTTTGATGTTTCCTCCAGCCTAAATTTTAGAGGGTAGCTAGTCTCTCCTTTATATTCTTTGCCACAACTCTAAGGAATGGAGTACACACAGTTCTAGGTCTTGTTTTCTTCCATGTTAGGCTTGACTCAGCAGAGATTTCTCTGTAAAGTGAAGTTGCTTTTGAATATTGTCCTGATATTGCAGAGCTTGCAGATCTTTTCTGACAATTTCTTGATGTAAAGCAAACTGACAATGGCAATTTTCTGTTCCTCCTCGACTATTTCCACCTGCAGAAACTGATATTACATTTGCAGGGTAGTTGTTTTGAAGGATATTATTTCCTGCTGGTATGTGTCAGGATTGCAACTGATGATTTTTACACAGTATCATGGAAATTGGATGGTCCCTTTCTTCACACTATGGCTGGTGAGAAATGAAGTTCGGGTATTGCCTGGTGAAGTTTAGCTTGGGATATATGGATGTGTTGAACCTTTTCTGTACAAGTTATTAGTACATCCTAGAAGACTAGCTTATTTTCCCCTTCTATTCTGAACTGGATCAAAGGACTTGAGTTCACAGGATCCAGCAGTATTTGTATAGCTTCCTGTTGAAGTCAGTGTATGAAGGTGTCATTTACATACAGCCATACTCCAAAAATTTAAAATATCAAAACCCAGATTTTAAGAAAAATATTTTTCTTATATGCAATGTTTCAGTAACACAGTAGTTAATGGTACCCTGAATGAATTCCCTTCAATAACATGCATATAATTCTTGACTTAAGGTTGAGGTAGACTTAAAAGTTGAATATATCATCTGCATACAGACCTGTTTCACAGTTCATCGATGTGGCTAAATAAACCATTTGCTTTAAGATATATATCCTATGTCAGTGGCATGACTGAGTTTCATGCATTATATATACACTGACAGCCATAATTATTAAGCCACCCCAGTGTTTTAAAAAAATGATGTATTTCATACAATTTTTTAGCATTTATTGCCAAGTGAATAATAAAAAAATAAAAAGAATGGTTCTTTTGTTAATACTGCACAATAACATGTACATCAAATGAATTTATAAATATTTAATAATTATCTATATTACAGTTTCATCAAAATAACCTCCTTTTGCCTTCACTCACTCTGGGCATTCTTTCTACAAGTTTTTTAAAATAATCCTTCAACAACTCACTTCAGGTAACTAATTCCCAAACATTACTAGGCTGTTTCTTTTTACTTCGCCTGTCCAACTCATCCCATGCAAGTTTAATTGGTGAGAAATCTGGTGACTGAGGTGGCCAACACACAACTTAACACTCCAGCAGTTTCTTTTAATTTTAAATAATTTTGGCACAATTTAGAAGTATGTTTTGGGTTATTATCCTGCTATAGGATGAAATTTTAACCCACAATACGCAATCCAGATGGAATTGCATATCTCTGTAAGATTGAATGGTCCTGTTCTTTCTTCATAGTTCCATTTACTTCAACCAAGTCACCTGAACTCGTGCCCGCAAAACAGCTCCAAACCATGCAGGATCCACCACGATGTCTCATCGATGACTGTATACACTCATCTTTCACTCACTCCCCAACCCTCCTCTGCACATACACCCTCCTTTTACTCCCAAACAGTTCAAACTAAGGCTCATCAGTCCACAACACTTTAAACCACTGTTCTGGGGGGTGGGGGGTTTCCAGTTTTTGTGCTCTCTTCCACATGCTAGTCTTTGAATGGCCAAAGAAAAGTCTTCTTGGCTGCCTTGTAAAATTTTGCAAAGTAATTGCAACAAAAGAACCCTTCTATTTTCATTTAGAATTATCCACTTGGCAATAAATACTAAAAATAGTATGAAATACATTTTTAAACTGGGGTGGCCTAATAATTATGGCCGGTAGTGTGTATATATATATATATATATATATATATATATATATATATATAGTAGCTTCTAAAAGTTAAAGGCTAGCAAGAACAAGTGAATTTAAATATCTATTAAAAAAAAAAAAAAAAATACTGAACACTATACATTATAATAAGTTTATTTCTCTTTTCTAAATATTATAAGAACATCTATTTGTCAACATGACTGCTTGTAAATGCCGCCGGTTTCTTCTGATGAAAAGCAAAAGATTGTTGATCTTCACAAAGATGGAAAGTCAACTTCTGAGATTTCAAGTATTGTAGGAAGGTCTGCCAGCATTGTGAAACGCATTGTTGCAAAATTTAAGTGTACTGGATTAATAGAATCAGCCCTTAGATCAGGTAGACTGCGTAAAACGTCATCTCGGTAGGACCATGTCATGATCAAAATGTCACTTCAAGACAAGTTTAAGCATGCAGCCAAAATATCCCGTCAACTAAGTTCGACGTTTGATGTCAAAGTATCATGCCAAACAGTTTCTAGGCAGTTACATGATTCAGGATTGCAAGCTTGGGTACCAGCAAAGAAACCTTTGATTTCTAAAAAAAATCAGAAGGCTCACCTCAGTTTTGCACATGAGCATGTTCTTTGGACGGACAATACATGGTCACAGGTTCACTTCAGCGACGAATCTAAGTATAACGTAATTGGTTCTGATGGGAAGACACATGTCCGATGAATAACTGGCGAAAGATTGTCTGTTGCATGTGTGAAGAAAACAGTTAAATTCGGAGGAGGCAGTGTGATAGTGTGGGGAATAATGTCAGCTGCTGGCTGTGGCCCACTTGTTCACCTTCAAGGGACTGTCAACGCAGAAACTTACAAATTCTTTGACAATATGGCATTCCGCGACTTCGATCTTCGCCATTCCAGCCTTTAATATTCATGCATGACAACGCTCCCTGTCACACTGCAAAGAAAGTGAAGTCTTTTTTGGTTGATGAAGGAATTGAAGTGATGGACTGGCCACCTCAGAGTCCGGACCTCAATCCTACAGAGAACATTCGGAAGATTATTGGTGACCAAGCGCGACATCAAAAACCCAAAAATTAAGATGAACTTTGGGAATCATTGAAAAATGAATGAACCAAGATAAACCCATCATTTTGCAAGAAATTGATTAATTCTTGTAGCAAAAGATGCCAAGAAGTCATCAATAGTAAAGGGCTGTTCACCAAGTATTAAAAAAAACTTGTTTGTATTTTCTTAATGTTATGTTTTGTATTGTTTTTCAAGGTAGCCCTTTAACTTTTGGACACCTTGATTTTTCAGAATATTTCATAAATTGTTAATAACTTGCAAAATAATTCTTGTACTTCAATAAAATTTTCACCACAGATAAGATATTGTGCATACCTAAGTGTGTGCTAAAAATTAAGACGTAGTGTTCAGTAGTTTTTTTTAAATACATATATAAATTCACTTGTTCTTACTAGCCCTTAACTTTTGGACACGACTATATATATATATATATATATATATAAACATATTTATATATCAAATTTAGCTATATATTTAGATATTCTTGATAAAATCCAAAGAACAATCTACAATGTTATTTGTCTTAACATCTCAGCTTCAACTTTGTGTTTTTACTGTAAATATTTTCATGGAAATTTTTTGAAGAACTTTCCTCTATGGCACCTAGACTTTATGAGTTTAAGTGTAAGTGTCAGCAAGGTCCCATCATTTTACAGATGAATTGCCTAGATTAAATCATAAGTTCTATGCTAATAGTTTCTTGTGGAACAATCTTCCCAGTCAATTTTGATCTTCAAAAATTTAACTGAAATTGTTGTCTTAATTTGTTCTTTTATTGTCTTCTCACCTTAATAGCAATTTTTCTCATTCTCTAACACTCAGTAACGCTTTACCTCTTAGTAGCTTTATTACCTTGCTTGGGGCTTGAAATGATTAAAATAAATGTAACCTTGCATTCAAATCTTCTGTGTACTAAATGAGTGCATTAATAAAAGTTGTTAATAATAAATGGAGAAAGTACAGATGGCAATGAAGAGATATTCAAATATCAAGTACAGGAACTGCACAACTTGGGGAATTAAATTCAGTTAAATAAACAAATAATATAGGTATTAACTTTTGCAAGTTGATAAACCTGTATCACACTATATATATAAAATTATAAGAAGACTTTTTCGGGTACCTCCTCTCTAATTATATAAAAAATATAATTTTCCAAAGAATTTGAACAAAGTTAAAACCATTTTTTGGTACTATTGTCAGTTGTGGTGCTATTATGAGCCCATATTTTTATGCTGAGCTGACAAGTGATAAAATATTGAAACAACAATACCACCACACATACTCTTGTATATCTTCTGTATACAGAAGAAGGCATTTAACAAAATCTACCAAGCTTCTTGGTAGTGCATTGTAGATTTCAGTTTCATGAGTCTTACTTTGCATTCAATTCTTGGCATTCACTTTATTCTTAACCAATAAAAGTCAAATTTGAGATTTAGCAACTTCCTTATTTCATGCAATTATAATCAATCCACATTTAAAGTTAGTAATATAAACAATTTATTTTAGACAATTTTTGAAGATAACATGTCAATTGACTCTCCCAACAAACATATTTGGCCACAAAATCAATCCTGATCACAAAATTTTTTTTTTAAAATTAAGATAGATATCAAGAAAGTAACAAACCTTTGTAGAGCAGTTTGCCATTCTCCTTTCCTGTCCGAAACTGGGAATCTTTCTATTGTTAATCTGGTTTTCATACGCCATTCCTAACAGATGAAAAAAAATTTAATAAATAAAAAAAAAAAAAAAAATATATATATATATATATATATATATATATATATACATACATACACACACACACACACAAGGTTGACAAGTGTTGTTTCATGGAAATTGTAAAACAATTTTTAAAAAATGACATCAGTGCCCTCTTTTATATAATTCTGAAGTACCCAGTAATCTTAAAAATGTAAAATATTCTCTAATCTAATTTTAGGAATGTTGACTTTAAATTTACTAATGGGCACATTAGATATTTTAAAAAACCTTGCTGCAAAATAATTTGCATATTTTCAATTTTTGATTAGTAAATTTAGTTTTAATAATACTTTAGAATATTAAAAATTTAAGAAAGCTATAATTATTAAAATTAAAAAAAAAATGTAAACAATTTTTATTCATTGAAAAATAATTTTCTTTAGGACAATAGGATCCTTAACAAATTTTATTTATAAAAGCAGTTAAAAGTTTTTCTAATTAAATAATGTCAGTTTTATTGCATTTTTTATTTTAAGATTTGGAGCAGGCATCCAAGGAAATGAGTTTGGAAAAAAAAATTGTTGATTTACATTCTGCTTTTAACTGATAAAACAAATTTTGGGATTGAAATTTAATTTCTTGAAATAATTGTGTGCGTGTGTGTGTGGATAACATGTATTAAAAAGAATTTTAAAAAAAATGATTTTATTCATTTGTGAGTAAGCCCTAAAAGTTTCAATAAAATCCAACAATTGATTTTTTGCAAATATTTCCAAATCAAGGTGTTTTTCATTGGAAATAAAAGGGACTAAAAAACTAATCATAAATATTATGATATTATGTCAACTCCTAATGCAAAAGATTAACCAAAATTTTGAATGCGCTAGCAAAGGATTAAAAAAAAAGAAAGACTTTTTTTTAAAAGGAAAGACCAAACATTTTGAGGATAAAACTATTTTTATTAAGTCTGGGACCTTTTTTCATCATGTTATACTGTGTCCCCACCTGCCAGCAAATTAGCAGAGGTACCCAGTTTTATAATAAGTTCCCCCCACCCCAATAAAATCATGAACTCTTTCTGTTCTAATATTCTTATGAATTTTTATTGCATTTTTTAAAGTCCTCACTGATAATCCCAATGAAAGTTATAAATTTATATGAACAAAAACAAAAGAACTTGTATTGCAGAAGCATTAATATATCATTGCTAAACAATTCCTCAAATCTGTAAATCTAATGTCTCTTACTTTATAGTCACTTGGTGGTTTTATACTAAGACCACAAGCATTGCCACCTGGTGATTTTCACAGAAAAAAAAAAAGCTACGAAAGTTTACATCAGACATGTCCAAATTTCAACCATGAGGCCAATTACAGCCAGTGGTCAAATTTCATATGGCCTCTATCCTGTCATACAATGTATCCCTTATGGCCCATTGGTATTGTCAACCAGCACAGACATGAAATGTAATTTTATGTTTTACCAATAAAAAGGCAGCAGCACTGTGTGGCTGCCCTCTGGCACTGTGACCCTGATCTTGGCCTTTTGCCACAATTTCTAAAATTACTGCCTTTGAACCACACCTGGCCTACATACAGGAGTCTAGATCTCAGCATCTAGATATCTTATTAGAGCAGGTAAGTCATTTATTTTTGGTCATCTGAGACAAATAAATTCTAAAATCTTAGCAAATTAAATTTGCTTTGTGTTGTTAAAATCAGTTATAAATATACGCTCCTGATCAAAAATTTAAGACCACTTAAAAATCTTTAAAAAGAAATATTTTTTTACAGATAGGTTTTAAACTCCTACCACTTAAGGTTACCAATACTACAATCTATAAGGTTATGGAAACAAAAAGCTACATTCCAAACATTTTATTTAGAAATTTACATTTTTATAAAATGAGGCAATTTACGCATGATCAAAATTACAAGACCAGGAGTATAAATTGTTAGATCTATGGTAATTCCAATGTTTTTAGTTCAGTTACAGATTAGCAATCACTGTGTAAAGGTGTTACCATGCCTAAAGCAAGCAAGCTTACCAAAGTTGAGCGTTCTCTAATTCTAGAATTCCATAAGCAAGGTTTGTCACAGCGGGTGATCACAGCTAAGGTAAATCGCAGTAAAACTGTGATTTGCAACTTTCTAAAGAACAGTGAGAATTATGGAAAAGCAAAATCCTCTGGTAGGCCCTCAAAAATTTCTCCTGCATTGAGTAAGAGAATTAGACGGGTTGTTATGAAAGAGGCGGTACTTTCTTCTAGTCAAATTAAGGCAGTCACAGATGCTGATTGCAGTCTCGTAACCATCAGACGGCACTTATGACAAAAAGGCATGGTAAATAAAAAGCGTAAACAAATTCCTCAGCTGCTTCCACATCACAAGGTGGACTACTTAAAGTTTGGTTGTGAATACCAAACATGGGACGTTGAGAAGTGGAAGAAAGTCCTGTTTTCTGATGAGAAAAAATTCAATCTAGATGGTCTTGATGGCTTCCAACGATATTGGCATAACAAAAACATGCCTCCTGAAATTTTCTCCACACGTCATAGTGGTAGAGAGTCCTTAATGGTATGGGGTGCCTTTTCTTACAGAGGAACGATGGAGCTCCAGGTGGTGCAGGGTTGTCAAACAGCGGCTGGTTATGTTAGCATGCTACAAAAAGCATCACTGATTATGGAGGGCCATCGTTTGTGTGGTTGGATGGTTATTCCAACAGAATAATGCTGCAATCCATGCAGCAAGACGGACCTTGACCTTTCTACAAGAAAATGGGGTCCATCTCTTGGGACATCCTGCATGCTCACCAGACTTGAACCCAATTGAAAATGTTTGAGGATGGATGACAAGAGATGTTTATCGAAATGGCAAACAATATTCAACAAAAAATGAATTTCATGAAGTCATCTTCAGAAGCTGGAGCAACATCCCCCGCACCTTAATGGAAACGCTTATTTCTAGCATGCCCGACAGAATTTTTGAAGTCATCAAAAGCAGTGGAGATAGAACTCATTATTAAATTTAGTTGTTGAATGTTTTCATACACTTTTTGTACAATTCGGTAGAATTTTTGTCTCTGGTCTTATAATTTTGATCATGTGTAAATCGCCTCGTTTTATAAAAATGTAAATTTCTAAATAAAATGTTTGGAATATAGCCTTTTGTTTCCATAACCTTTTAGATTGTAGTATTGGTAACCTTAAGTGGGAGGAGTTTAAAATCTATCCGTAAAAAAATATTTCTTTTTAAAGATTTTTAAGTGGTCTTAAAATTTTGATCAGGAGTGTATTTGGACATTTGGACTTGTGTCACTGTTTTCTACTTCTTAAGATGAATGTTGGCATTATGTTCCTATTCATATGTTTTTAATTTTAAAGGTGACAGACAACATTAATTAATTTAATATGTAATGTTTAAGATTTACACAAGATATAGCTCCCTGGAAATTCTTTTTTAAAACATTTTACTTCATTTTATATGGATTTCAGATATGACAGACTGAGTGCTTTTAGTAAGACCTGTTTAAATGTATTTGTCATCTATGTGAAAAAAAGAAAATGTGCTATTTGCAATAAAAATTTTCGTCAGATAGTTCATTTGCATTTAGTTTTAATGCTTCAAAAAAAAAAAAAAAAAAAAAAAAAAAATATGCCAAGCAAAATGGTTGGCCCTCACACATATTCACCTCCTCAAATCTGGTTTTCTTTGAATAAAGTTTGGACACACCTAGTTTACATATTAACACTTCCTCAAGTGGTTTTTTTTTTTCTTGCACTATACTCTGGATTAATTTTCACTATGGAAAGAAAAAAAATTTACCTGAACTAAAAAGGGAGGGGGCTTTTACAGCACTCTCCCATAATAGCAGCTTGTCATAAGGCAGTCACTGAGTTGCTGCGATTATCATTTTTTTCTTATTGAGCATGTCTTGCAGCAAAATCTATCATTAGTCTTTAACACTTTTTAGACAAGGATAGAGTATCTAATAAACCTCGTTATCATCTCTGCAATCACCATCCTGATAAAAGAACAGAGTGATATCTCCCACAAATTCCTGTCTCTGACCATTCAAATAATACCATTATCTCTAGAGATTATTGATAACTTGTTGAATTTGTCTAGTTTGAAAGCAAGCAGAAAAACATTGACCTTCTCAATTAGGGAAGATTAGCAAGAAACATGAATAACAGAACAGGATTCAGTTGATTGAAAGACTAATTTTTCTATCATCATTACTCACACAGGATATCAACTTATTCAATTTTAATAAACTCAATAGCTACTATGTAAAACTTGACAATAATAATACTTAATTCACCTGTGTCATAGCTATTCAAATGAGCTGACCAATCAAGGCTTTGTAATCAACTTCTTCAGATTAAAATGGTTCAGTGGTTTTCCGCACTGCATGTAAACAACTGATAACATGAGATAATGATGTACCTTGAAACTAGTCTCCAGTTATGGCATCACAGGTTGAAATAAAATTATCAACATACTGAAAGGACAGACATGCAGAACGTCTAATCAAAAAGACATTTTTCAAATGTATCAATACTAGCCTAAAAGAAGTCATTAACATACATTTTCTTTAATTTCAATAGCATATAAAACTCAGGTAATGTCTTTTTTTTGGGCGGGGGGGTCAATTTTATTACCCTCTCAATATACAGTCTTTGCATCTATGGTACAATGACCAGCAGATTTAAAGTAGCCAGAAAGCATGCAGACTTGATGGTATCCCTGCAAAAGTTCTCTTCAAAGTATAATGCCTTGCTGCTTTTTGCTTTCCAGCTTGTTGGAAATCCTCTTCCATAGTTTCTCTTTTTAAGAACTTAGGCAAAATAGCTGATCCTTCAAACTATTGACCTATTAGCCCTTTACCACTTTTTGGCAAAGTATGAACAACTCTAATCAGCTGGATTGGTTAAACTATATGGCTTTTGCTTCTCTAGATCAACTACTGATTTGTTAATAGTTGTTGTTGAAAGAGGTTGTTCCTGCTTTAGATAAAAATGGAGAAGCTTGAGTTGTTTGCTCTAATAATAACCATTCCAATTCATATTGGACAATTTTTCTTGATAGAATCTCTTGTCCCTCCAGAAGTTTACCATTCTTCCGTGAATGGAGTGTTGCTGCCATGTCTGGTTTGGTACATCTATGTATCTAGAGATTCCTGACAAAATCCAAAGAAGAATCCGCAATATTATTGGTCCTGACATATTGCCTTCAGTTGCTATCTAAACACCATAACATGGCTTCCCCATGCTTTTTATATAAATATTCTCATAGTAAGTGGCAAATATGTCTCATTTTACTCCTGAAATTCCTAGATGTAACTGTCATTTATAGTCTAATAATTCTCAAATTTCTTGCTTGTGGAACACTCTTCCAGCTTTCCTGCCAATTACAATCTTCAAAATTTTAATTGTAATAATCATCATCATCTGTCTTAAACCCTGTTCTTTTGTCTTCTTTCCTCAATACCATTTCCCCAGTTTTTTTTGCATTCTCAGTGGCTTTATCACCTTGCTTATTCTGGCATTTTTCTTGTTTAATGGCACATCAGCCTATGTTGGTCATCTTAGTGCTGAGTTCTTTATTCAGTATACTTATAATTTGTAAGAAAGTTTGTAGTTAGTTAAATTCTTTAGAGATGAGTTTTTTGGCTAAAGAGCTTATAAAAGAAAATTGGAGGAGGGGGTTGTAAAAAAATTACATCTTTGTGTAAAACCTCACCTCTGTTTTATAAAGTTAAGGATGTTATTTAGGTTAGTTTGTCTGAAAAACTTGTTTAGGTCTTACATTTTCATAAAATTTCCCCCCCAAATATGGTCAAAGTCAGTAGAGTCTATAAGTACGTGCTTGATGGCATATGTACATATTAGAGTTTCATTTTTAAGAAAAGAATGGGTTAGGTAAGTGTGGCCAATAAAAAATTAGCTAGTTTATCGCTTCTCTTTCTACATCCTCCAAATGTGGTTTGGATTTTTTGGAGTTTGTTTTATATGTACAATTCATGATTCTTGCCATTTGTTGGTAATAGATTTACATATGGTTTCTGTGTGTCAGGGATTTCAATGTTTGAGATGCAGTCACCTTGCTTGGGGTGAAATGACAAAGAAAAAAAAATTTTAATGCCAGGAAAATAGCAAGGCAACCTACTTCTTTTGAACATGTTGGTGATTCAATAGAGATTGGCTGTGCCTTCCACAAATCCAAAACTGACCAAATTAACTTTGGCAAAAACAGTCGTTCTTTATCTTTTCAATATCCCATCTCACAGACATAACATTTGAACTTGAATCTTTAACTTCCTCAAGACCAAGCTGTTGTCTGTCAACCATCACAGGCAACCTCTCCTGCCTTCCATAAGCATGGACCAAGCGATTCTCCCTGAGAGCAACACACTACGCCTCCTCGGCCTTACCCTCTCTGCAGACCTCAAATGGAACCACTATATTGATTCCATAGCTAAATCTACTGCTAAGAAGGTTGGGTCACTATGCCGATCCAGGATGTTTTTTCTGTCTGAATCCATCCTGCATATATACAAGTCCGTGCATGGAGTACTGCTGCCATTTATGGTCAGGCACCCCTGCCGTTCTCCTCAGTGTTCTTGACAGGCTCCAAAAGAGAGTCTGTAATGTGATAGGCACTGATCTGGCGACTCGACTGCAGCCACTTCCCCACCGTCGAAATGTGGCCTCCTTTTGTCTGTTCTATAAATACTTTCATGGCTTCTGCTCAGACAAACTTAAGTCACTGGTGCCTCCTCAACGTGTTTACTCGAGCAACCAGATTGGCAACTGGGTCCCACCCATTCACAGTTAAGTTAGCCAAATGCAGACGACAATTCTACTCCTGCAGCTTCACTCGCACTTCCCGCCTGTGAAACTTGCTCCCATATTCTTGCTTTCCTGACGGCTACAACCTCCAGAAATTTAAATGCAATGTCAATACTCATCTATTAACCACTGGACTCTAGCTCTCTCCGCACCCCCGTATATCCTTCCCTTTCTCTCCACCTATGCATCTGTCATCGCACCTGCATTCTCAACTTTCTATTGCTCCTTTCTAACTAGTTTGTACTCCTCACTCTTTTCTAATTAATCTTTTTACAGTTATGTAGCCCCCAGCTCATCAGTGGCATTTCTGCCTTGCTCGGGGTGAAATGATTAAAAAAAAAAAAAAAAAAATACACATTAACCTTCCAGTTCACCAAATATGACCAAAACTACCAGCAGAATCCCATTTAACAGTGTTTGTATTTGCCAGTATCTTTTCCAGTTCTACTCAATATTCTACAAGAAATATAGACTTCACTAACAGAGTTTAGTTCAAAAATTTGTTCAAATATCAATTTTTTTTCTAACTATTTCTACAGTTTTTGCAGCCTTCTGATTTTTTTTTTTTTAACTTGAATTACATTATTATTGACATCATTAATATTGCCAGTCATATACATGATCATCAGGGAGGTAATGGTTGCTACCATCATCATTATGGTGTCCTGAATTTTGTACTTATGAATTACTCCCTTTGCATTTGAAATTTTTTCTGTGCATTCATGTCATATGACAAAAATGAGCACATACAGAGACACTACTATATTGCACCAATATTTGCTCTCCAACCTGGCCCATACCATTCATAACTGTCACTACTTTAACAATATATTTTATCTCCATTATAAAAACCTTTCACATTAACATTGTAAATATTACTCCTTAATCCTCTTTAGATTCTCATGTCTGATTCAAATTTTAAAGAAACATTCCTGTCAGGCCATATGCAACATATTCAAGTTCCTTTTCATAGTAAATGCAGTTATTATAGATCAAATAGTGGGAGGATCACTATTGAAAAATGTCTAGTTTAGTGTTTTTAAACTAAAAACCAAAACAAAACATTAAAAAAGAAAAAAAAAAAATTTGCATATCTCCAATGAATTACCATTTATATCATTGCTGACATTTAATTACAAATACCTTAAGAAATGGAAGTTGAAAAGCTTTAAAATTATATAAGCATTAATTTTTTTTTTTTTTAAATAAGAAAACGTTAATTCCTGAAAAAGGAAGAATATGTACAAGAAATGTGTCCAAAAGTAAGACATAAATATTTATGGCATTTACTTACCCACATGTAATCATCAATATCAAAAACAAATGGAGACTGTCCAAAATTTGCTTCTACTACTTCACCAGGAGTCTGAAGACCAACTGTTGGGTAGAGATTTTGCTGAAATGAAGTAAAGGAGTGGAGAGGAAAAAAGTCATTTTTTTTTCTTGTTAGCATGTAAATTTAAATAAGTATTTACAGAAAAATGAAAAATTAAATATAAGTGTCAAAAGACAGTTTTATCCCTTGACACTATCATTTTAACTACCTTCACTCTTCAGTAATTTTTATTGTTTTAAAAAGAGAATTACAATTTTAATAAAACCGAAAGATGTGAAAGTGAATTTATACATTTTCTTTGACAATAAAAAAAAAAAACACATTTAGATTGTTTATTAGAACAGTTGGCAAAACATTAGCTTATTGCAAATTGATTCAAACTTCATAAAATGATATATACAGTTGGTTCATATGTTTAATACATGAATATATAGTTGGTTCATATATTTTAATAATTTAATAAATGTTTATAAATTTATGAATAAAAGATTTTTCATATTTATTCATAAACTGATAAATACTGCATTAGTTTTAGTTGTATTACTTTTTAGAATGTTGTAAATATAAAATTATTCTTGTAAATCTAGTAAATTGTGTTTAATATTTTTTGTAAATTGTCAAGAACAAAAATATCTATACATTTTTTTATCAGATAAAGAATTATTACAATGCTTAAAAAAACATTGTGAGGAGAGAAGATAGTTAACTAAGTGTTGGAAAAATATTCTTTTGATGCTTCATTTGGGAAGGTGGAGCACAAAGGTCCAAGATTGTCACACAACACCAGCTGCATTCAACACAGCATCCCTCACAAAAATAGGAGTTCAATAAAGAAATAACAGAGTTATTTAGCAAGGTTTTTGGTTAATCAAAGTCATTAGGATGCAGATAAAGAAACTTTCAAAAGTAAATAGCAAGACAATGCATATTATAACATCTAATTGTTCAGGGGAACAAATAATGATAAAAGCTACTAAGTGACACAATTAAGGGAAATCATGTTGAATTAAAATAAAACACAAATTTAATGATTTTTGCCTTGAGGTCATTCACAGAAAAAAGAACTCAGGAATGTTATGGAACATTTACTTTTGAGTAAATCTAGGAAGGAGATATATTTATAAGTGAAATTAGTATTTCATTTCTAGCTCAATAATTTCCTATGAAGCAAGAATATGGACATAACAAATGACACCTAAATTAATACACTTTTAGAATCATCATTAAATTAGATTGTGTAATTTTGTCAGATCCACTTTAAAACCATTGAAAATAGATCTATATAAGCATTACTTTGAGTCATTAACTTGAAAGAGAAACTTCTATCATTGCAGTTCTATAGTCCAATTTTAAATAAATTTCTAACATAGATAATAGGAGAAGACAGCATAATATATATATATATATATATATATATATATATATATATGGGACTGATTTAAAATTTTTCATTTCTTTTCTCACATGCTTGTTGTCTGATTCTGTTGACTGCACAGTATAGGTTTTGGAAACAGCATGCTGTCTTTCTTAGCATTCATACTGGAAGCTCCAATATGAAGATTTTTAGAGTGCTTGGTTTTCAATCTAAAAACAATAAAGAGGATTTGGAAAGGGTTGGATAAGTCTAAAGGTAATTACAAAGATGTTTGGAGTGATCATTAGTGATAGCAACACCATGCTTCCATTCATCTTCCCACAGGGCCTACATCAAGTGCCTTGAGGAAGTAGTGATGCTCTGAGCCAACAGGACTCTGCATCTTGTCACACAGGCTAGAGAACCCAGACATGGCTGTCAGAAAATTTCTGCAATGACATCATCCCTTATATATGGCCTTCTAACTCACCAGACTGCAATTCTGGATTATTATGTATGAAGCACAGTTGAGAAAGAGACCAACAAAAATTCTTGCAACATCAAAGATGAACTGAAGTCAATAATTATGACAGCATTTGCCAACTTAAACAAAGAGACCATCCAGAAGAGATGCCGGAGATTCCAAAGTCGTCTGAAGGCTGTAGTTGAAGCCAATGGTGATTTTATTGAATAAATTTATTTTTAGCATTTCAAGATATTTTTGTGTAATTTTGGAAATATATCTGTTAAAAGGTCATGTCAGTGTTATTTTCATTATTGTGTAATTTAGACAATTTATCCATCGCACCACACCTCTCTCTGTATGTGTGTGCGCACATTAGAATTTCTTTTGCGTCATTTTTCTTACTTAAAATGTTATTTTTAGTATTTGAATAGAAGCTCCTCTTTTTTATTTTTTTTATTTTAAACAGTATTTATTTTGTCTATTACCCTGAATACTCCAGAAAATTTACTAAAAAAAAAAGTGTGGCCTCTGGCAGGATTCAAACCTGCAACCTTCTTTAAAGGTAAAAAAAAAATCATCTGATCTGTTGTGATCATATGGTTCTAATACCTCCCCAATTTTTTTTTAATAGGGATAGATGTTTGACCCTTGTTCCCTGTTTAGGATTGTGATTCTGATTCCTTCTAAAGTCTATTTCAATTCTATGCTTCTACTGTGTACTTCTGACGTCTCAACCTGAAATTTTATTCAGTAATTTTTTTTTCTCTCCTAATAGGAGTAGATAGGTTTGCTTATCTTCTGGTTCACAGTCCACTCACAACCTTTTGAAATGGAGTAGAAGTTTATCTCAATTTCTGGATTGGGTTTCTGGTTCCTTCCAAAATGTACTTCAACTCCATAATCCCAACATCTCTAACTTTCCTGTTATACTATGGACTAAACATGTGAGCAATGAAGTTTTGAAGAAAACAAAAAGAACTCTTATGCTCCAAATCAGGAGGAGATAGTTAAAATTATAAAAGCACATAATAAGGAAAAAGAGCTAAGAAAATTTGACACTCAAAAGATATATTGAAGGCAAGATGAAAGCAGCACATAACCTACTTAATGAGCTTGTGTAAATGGTTAACAAAACAGGAATTAGAGGAGATAGCAAAAAAAAACAAAAAAACAGGAAATTGTGGAGAGCTATGATTGCTTACATCTTGAAGGGACACAGCCCATAGAAGAATTATATAATAGTTGTACAAGAAAGTGCTAATCTAGTAGCTACTGACAATTTCATGCAATTTTTGCAACTTGCAACTATTAATAAGAAACTATATATAAAAAATTTTATACATGGGACCCCTTCTTGACACTTGTCAGCAGCAGTAGGAAGGTGTGCACAGACGTTTGTTATATATCAAAAGAAAAAAATCCCTTTTATATATCAAATGACTACTCCAGGGGTTCTCAACCAGTGAAGAATTCCCCTCCAGGAGGAAATTTCAGAGTTTTAGAGTGGGGAATTGGAACCACAGATTGGTACACTCAAAATGTTAACTTTCAAATTCCTCAAGGTGTTACAACCCACAATGTGTATCAGCCTGCACAACTGAGAGGCTATTGTGGGTTTTCATTCTGCTAACTCATGTTTTTTGCCACTACAAAAACAATCTACATAAATGTATACATAAAAATAAAAAGATAACGGAAAAATAAAAATTTTCAATAACATATGTATATTATTTGGAATGCACCTTTTGAGTTGGACAATGTTGGAAGTGGGAAGGGGGATGACATTCTGACTTAAGGTGAAAAAGGTACATCAGGCTGAACAGTTTAAAAACCACTAGTCTACTCCAATATTTATTTAGTTACCATATATAAAAAGGTTAAACTGAATCAGCTATATTTATGTACTTAGGTCATGGCCAGTGTGCACACCCACTGACCAAGAGTGCCTGATTGGGGTCGGGGGCGGATAGGGGGGGTAGTGGTTTTAACATTTATATGCATTACAAATTAAACTATGCGCGACTTACTATTAAAGAATGAATAATGTTTTTGGATTATGATATCATTCTGGGTTTTTGCTCAAATCTTGATTTATTTTGCTCATGCTAAGTTTTTAAAAATACTATATAAAACGAACTATTTTTTTTCTTTTTAGCCATAATGTTAAGTTTGTTAGAATTATTTAACTTTTTTAAGAAAATTCTCAAGTTTATGTTAAAAATTGCCACAAGTTATTGATTTATTTAAGATGGAATGATCTATAATGACATGTCTAATTTGTAAATAGATACATTGTATTTATTTTTAATTTTTCTAGTTATGTATAATCCATTATTGTACATAATTAAGATATAAAATTTGTATTTTATATGAAAATGAAGATGCAGGAGGGGAGGAGGACAATGCACCTGCCCTAACTTAGGTCATGGATGCAACAAGCGAAAAGGAAGATGATATTTTAATTCTCTTTTACTAAGACAGGTTTCCAAATTTTTTCAAATACACAAATTGTTTATGCTTGAACGTATTTCCACCTGAAATGACAAAGCAAGCATGATATCTTTCAGCACATTTTGGTAATTATTTCTCTGGCCACAGGTCAAGAGAGAACAAAAATAATGGACAAGCATCTCTTGTAAAAGGCTTAATGGACTACATTTAAAATCTTATTTTCAAACCTGAAAATAGCTGTGGACACCATATACTAGAGACTGTTGCTGTGGTAATCCCTGGGTTGAACCCTAAGACACTGCCACCCTATTATTGAAGAAAGTAATTTCTTTTGGGAAAAAAAAAAAAAAAAAAAAAAATTCTTTAAATTGAAACTAATAGCAATTGTAGACAAAAGAATAAGAAAAAAAAATGTCAAAGAAAAATAGGATCACACCACAGTTGCAGTGTTATCCCAGCCGGCTCCTCCTATTTCATTACATGTATGACTCATAATCAGAAGGCAGGCAGGCACAAAGAAACACCTACTCTTCTCTGACCCTTCCTCCATGATCTATTGAGCTAACCACTTTACTAATCATATGAACAATGAAAAGTCAGTTTTCAGATGAATGGAAAGACAAATACAATGTCTACCATCATAATCATCTCATTTTTTTTTCTATTTACAGAAAACTAATAAAACTCAAAAGTAATCTGTCAACAACTGTTCACAAAATAAAAATGTAAACACAATATATATATATATATACTTACTGGTAAATCAGTGAAAGCAATACCTATTAAAGAAAATGAAAATATTTCTTTTAAAAAATCATGCAAAGTAATTAACAAAAAGCATAGAGAGTTAGTAAATTAGTGTGACTTAAAATTATCCCAAATGAGTTTTTCCAGCCATCAGTTACTTGACAAACTTTTATTGAATTCATTTTTAAGGGTACTATTTGAAACCTGGGATGATTGTATATTTGAGTGAAAAAGTTAACTTAAATGGTTAAACACACACAAACAAACACACATACATTGGTATGGTTACAACATGTGTAAAACTTGCTATTGGCTACCTAGTGTTAGATTTATTTTAAATAAAGGTTGCTCTGAAAGTAATATTTATTATATTGGAGGTAGATGCTGAATTTTATAATCAAAGACCCATAATTTTCTGTTGCTTTGTTACAGATACCAACTAAGCAGCAGTCTAGCAAAATGGGGACCAAAAACACATGCATACAAAGTAGTGTATGACTAAAGTCCTCCATGCAGAAAATATTGCATTCATTGACATTCATCAACACTTGAATCCTCTTTTGAAATCAAACAGCAGATATAAGCACAGTTGAGCAGTAGGTAATGTGTTTCAGCGGTGATGACCATGTGTGTGACAAGCCTTATTTGGAGTAACCAACGAAATGAAGTGTACTTTAATTCATTCATCGACTTGAATTGGACAATTATGACCTAAGAACTGAATGCCACCTTCAAGGAATTATAAATAATACGAGTGACATTGAGATATCACAAAGTTTGTGCCAATTGGATTATATATATGCTCACAGAAGAACAGAAAGCTCCTCAAATACAAGCCTGTCAAGACCTAGCAAACCAATATGAGGTTGCATGGACCGCATCGTTACAAGTGGCATGACACCAAAATGAGCCAGAATTAAAACAACAGTCCCTGAAGTGTCGATGTGAATTCCCTATCAAAGAAAACTGTTGTAAATGGTTGTGAAAAAAGTGGTGAACTATAGATAGAAAAGACCCAATTTTCTTGGATTTCATGGAACCTAGAGAAACTATCAATACTGACCTTTATATTGTGATAATAATTAAGCCAAGGCCCAAATTTCCAAATTCAGCACAATGAAGAGACAATATTTCATTTGCAATATGATCATGCTAGGCATCCCCATATCAGTTTAAAAGCCTTTGATTACATTCCAAGGCTTAGCTGGAATATTGTACAATATGCACCATTTTTAATAACTGAAAAGAAATTTATGTTCTTTAAAAACTACAGGAAGTTCAGCAAATGTAATAACATTTGATAATTGCAAGTCTCTTGATTGAAGAGATTAATTTAGCAATAGACAAAAATTTTTTAATGTCATTAAACCAAATGGCTAAAATCAGCTTTGTATGAATAATTGGTTCAGGGATTGTTTAAAAATGAGTGGTAATTCAGGTACTTACAAGACTTGACTAATATCAAGGATCTTTTGGATAAAACAATGACAACCTTTGTAGTCATATGAATGATGTTACAATAATAAGAGGCAGAATCCAGTATAAAAGAATGAGAAAATTGACAATAGACAGTATATAAGGTGCGATGGGTAAATTGTCATTACATATTCTTTTCCATTTTGTACAAGTGCATTGTTTGTTTTTGTTGACTTCACAGTATAGTAGAGCCAGTTAGGCATAGTCTGTTAGAAAAAAAAGAATCATGATGCAATTCACTCAGCCAGAAATTGGGAATTAGGATAATCTGAGGATCTGGAATTAGTTGGATGAGTCTAGTGGTGATTACAAAGGTGTTTGGAGTGACCACTAGTGATAGCAACATTATGTCTCCATTCATTTTCCCACAGGAGCTCAGACACAACACAGTGGCCTACATCAAAGAATCTGGAGAAGGTAGTGCTGCCTTGGCTCAAGAGGGTGGCAGCTGGCAACAGGACTTTGCATGTTGCCACACAAGCAGAAGAACCCAGTCATGGCTGTCAGACAATTTTTGCAACCACATCACTCCTTACATCTGACCACCTAACTTCAGTAACAGCAATCTCCTTGATTATTATCTGTGGAGTGCAGCTGAGTGAGAGACTAATAAAACTCATTGTAACACCAGAGATGAACTAAAGACAAGGATTATAGCAGCATTCATCAATTTAAACAAGGAAACTATCCAGAAGAGATACAGGAGATTCTGAAGTCATTTGGAGGCAATGGTTAAAGCCAATGACAATTTTATTGAATAAAATTACTCTTTCACTATTTCAAGATATTTTTGTGTAATTTTGCAAAATATATCTGTTAAAATTATTACAGATGCAATAAAAAAAAAAAAAAGCTAACTCTGAAAAATCGATGAGAATAAAATATTAAAACACAATGAATTGCTAACTTTTTTCATAACTCCCATATTTCAACTCGTTATCCCAAACTGGCTAGTTTAGGGTGCAAAAACTGGCAAATATAGTGAAATTTTCTTCAATGTCAACTTGTGATATCTTGCTTATTTTTGTGGCTATTTTCATAAAATTTTTATGTAAATAAAATGTAATCTTTTCTCTATAAAAATATAATTCTTTCTCTTGTGTTATTAATAGTATATTTTGCAGGCCGCTTCAAGTTACTATTTTTGGTGATGGCAGCTTTATTTTTTATGTGAAAAAAGAAGTTGATGTTTTTCAAATTTAATGTGTGCAATATTGTTATCTCTACACATAAAAAATAATTCTCATTTTAAAGAAGAAAAATGGGTTACTCGTAAATGTAGTGTGCTTATGTTTTAAGTTGTCTTTAGGGGGGGGCAAGCTGAAAATTTTAGTGTATAAAATACCAAAGAAATTCAATTTTTAAAAAATTCTGAAATTTACACCATTTTGTAGATAATCTTGTCTTTAATATTCTGTTGGTGTCATTATTACGCTCATAAATCAAAGAGCACTGTAAGTAAAAGTGGGCATTCCCCACCCCACATGCCGAGATTTACAACTCCAGACACAGTGACAAAGTAAACATACATCACCAAACTCAACTGCCAGCACCAACAAAATAAGCTAACAAAAACTTCAACAAACCGCTTGTTTCACTATGGGTGGATATATCACAGTTCTTAGGTGAGTTTAAATTTTTTTTTTTCTTTTTTAAGTTGTATAAAGTACTTTATTGTCTAAAATAACAAAACAAGTTCAGTAAAATGGTCATGTGGATAAATCAACTTCTGTCATCCAATTACAGTGAAAAGCATTTATTCTCAAAAAAAAAAAAACTAGTACAAGAGAATAAATTAAAACATAAAAGAAAGGGAAGAAGGTCCACAAAAACTGCAACAGTTTTTGATTTCACCCTTCCAAGAGCAAGTTAGCCTACTTAAGACAAAACAGCCACTACTGAATACCCATCTGTTTCACAAGTGAAGGCCCTGGAAAAAGTCCTTGTGAAACTCTGTATCAAAAAAATTACAAAAAATGAACGACAAAAAGAAAGGAAAAAAGTGTCAAGTTGCTGCTGAAAAAACAGCATGGTGGTCCTGTGAATTCCGTTAAAGAGATACAGCAGGTTTCAAGAATTGGCTTGGAAACACTGAAAGACCAATTAAGATATCGCAAGGTTGTTTTAGGTATCAAGATCAACACCACTGGAAATAAAGTTCAGCTGGAAGCTGCTCTGTGGTTACTTGACAAGAATAAAACCAGTTGTTATCTCCACCTCTCAAGCAACATAAAAGTTGCTCAATGAATCTGCCAAGCATTCAAATAACACCAGCAGTTGTGATGAAGAACCACCTCAAATTATTCTCAAAAGTGCCAAGGACAATGAGTTGCTGTATATTATGACACCAACTTTTACATCTCCATCCATTGCTGTAATAAAATTTTTAGTCCCAACTAAAGGTAGAAATGATTATTTTTGATGGCCTTTGTCTGATGATATTGCACAGGTGGAGTCAACATTTGTTTATAGATGGGATTTTTTATGTAATACCAATTTCAAATGATGGCAAGATTTGGAATATTCTGGATATAGTCACTATAGCAGAAGCCTATAAAAAAATTCTGACTGCAAATCACTAAAGAGGGAAGATTGCAGGAAGACTATCAAATCTGCCTAGAAAATATGTTCTTTCAGTTAAAAATATTTTTTTGCTCTTTGAAGTTTAAAGCTTTACAATAAAAATTTGAAGAAAAACAAAAATTTATGATTTTTGTATAACAAATTTCTAAATTTTTTAGTTGTCTGGTTTTTTTTATCAAGTTGAGAACTATAATTTCACCAAAGTTAAAATGTGTCTATAACAAAAAGTTCTGATATTACAGAGAAGACAATACAAGTAAGTTTAGTGACGTATGCTTTTGACTAATTTTTTTAAAAACCTTTTTTGCCCTATTATCAAATTGTGTTTCCATCTGTTTTTTACATGGTCCAAATAAGAGTTTTCTTTATTGATTTACTATTAAAAGAAAAGTTTAGCTTGAGTTCTAATGTGCTATGAATCATTAAGAGTCAATGAATTAGCTGTTAAAATGAAACTTATATGAACAGTCAAAGTTACTCTTTTGTGTTGTTTTTGCACATTTCCAGGTGGATGATAGGATTTTGCCTAATGATTAGGCTGGTTTGATCTATTAATTATTGCTTCCATCAATATTAATTTTCATTTACCACATGATGACATTACACTAAGGATTTTTCACTTGTGTGAAGTCTGCATTTTCAGTTATATGCTGTTAAAATTGGCTTCTAGACTAATAAAACATAAGACAGCAAATTTTCTAATTCCCAACAAACTTTAAATGGTCATAACTTGGTGGCTAATAAATTTGATTCCATTGTTGTTTTGCAAACATCTGTTTGTCTAGATGAAAATAAAATTTTGGTTTAGGATACCTAATTCAACTCCCATGTTTCAAAACTATCCAACACACCATTTATTATTAAAATTTATATGAGAAAGTTCTGGAACTACCAAGTTGTGGCATGGAGATTAGGTCAGAACTTCCCAAGTGTCTATTAATGCTAAATGTTTTTTTGTGGAAATTACTACTAGCAGTACAAGTAGCCAAACACACAAAAACCAAAGATTAATATCAGAAATTTTAGCATCTATTATACTAAAAAAAAAAAAACAACAAGTAAAAATATCACATTTGGAAATTCTGGCAAAAATCAAATTTTCAGGGTTTATTAACAAATGAATTTTTTTTTGTTGTTTTAAAGGAATTTTTTTTTTTTTTTTTACATCTTTTAATTCAAAATTATTTGATTTTATGAAATTTTTAAAAAATTAAAATTTAAAACCTTAATATTTATATTAGTTAAAAGAACTACTTGGAGAATTTAAATCCTTAAATTTTTTTTTGCAAAACAGAAACACCATTTACTGAAAATGTCTGAATAATAAAATAAAAAAAAATGAAACTAAGACAATATTTAATTAGAAAAGCTTTTACAAGTAAGATCTATTAAGAACACTAATGTCTTAAGGAAAAAAATTCTTAAGATGAAGTTTTACAAAACTTTACTTTTCTAAAATTTAAATTAGAATAATTAATAAAGTTTCAAATTTAAATTTCTGCATTACTTTGATCCAATGAGGCAATATTGTCATCAAGTAAAAACTATATTTACTAATCATAAATGGAAAAGCTTAGTACAAATCAAACACCAGTATTATAAAAAGAATTGATTTTTTTGTGTATAAATTTACCAATTTTTGTAGATATGGAAGTTTATACACAATATCCAAAAATAAGAGTGATAATTGCAATAAATTTAAAATCAAAGTAATTAAAATTCAATTAGATTATAGAGAATATTTTCCTAAATTAAGATTACAAAGCACTTAAAAATTACATAAAGTGCTGATATTATATTCAATTATATTTTTTAGATATAGCCACCTTAAAAAAAACATTAGATAAACCTCCATCTTTCAAGCTGTTAGCACCTTAAACAGCTACTACCATATTAAAAAAAAATAATTTCTGTAATATTTTAAACTTAAATATTTGTTTCAAATCATATTAATTATACTTTAAATCAGCTAATATTCTGCAAATAAAGTTTCAGAAATTTATATTTTATTTCTGTAAAACTCAAGAGAATTATATTGCAATAAATGAGGGTTAAAAACAGTGCTGAAATCAAAAACATTTAAAGTATTAAAAAAAAAAAATTCTTCCAGTCAATTTAAATTAGTTCAGAAAAAGAGTAAATTTTTTTGCTTATTTGAAATATTAAATTTTATCTATTAGCTTGGAATTAAAACTAAAATAAAAGCCTCAAGAATTTTTTTTATTTTTAATGATTTCTTTTAAACTTTAGGTATTACGAATCAGTTGTGGTACCCAAAAGAGTCCCCCCCCCACAAGATGGACAATAAACAAAGTATTAAAAATATATATATATATATATATATATATATATATATATTTTTAATACTTTTGCTAAATAACAAGGAAGCTTGCATTGAAAGATAGTCTAATAAAAATATCATCATGTATTAAAAGACAGTTCTTACAAGCTGGCTGGCTGACTATAGTTTTATTAATGTTTGACCTTTAGTTGCAAAGATTATTTTTAGAATATCACCAAATCCCAGAGTAGAGAAGACTTGAGAAATTTTGCCAAAAACAATATGGAATATACTGGTCAGCATAAGTAAAACAGGGCTTACATTTTAGCTACTAAGTTCATTTTGATTTACCAATAATAGAATTGAGTTAGTTGGCTTTGTTTTTTCCTAATTCATTTCAAATAATTATCCACCTAAAAATATTGGTATGCCAAAGCCAATTATATACAAATGGTAAATGCGAGCTGCACTTACTGTAATATAGATATTTCCTACACATGTGCATGCAATTATGAAGTGCATCAGCAATACATTTTACAACAGCATCATCTTATCATGTTAGGTAGGGGTCTGGAGCTAAAAGCCCACCATTAAAACCATGTGTTTTCTCATTATGTTACAGAACAATCAAACAGCTAGTTTCCTGTTAAGTTTAGCTGAGTAATGTATTGTCTAATCTAGGTACCTCTAAAGAAAAGTTTTGTCAAAATCTTTTAAGAGGAAAGATTAAATGACTTTTGCTTATTAAATTATATTTTCTGATCTTTTTTCAAATCTTCAAAATTTTGGTTAAATTTTTTTTTTTTGTGTTAGCAGGTAAACAACACTTAGTATGGGAAATTTTAGCTTCTTTTGCAGTGCAAAACACACCGATATGGACATTCTTGCACAAATCAGATTATCAAATTTTAATGAAACTTGCAGGAATTATTCACATATGAGAGAATTTTTTTTTTACATTTGTTAATCGCTATTTAATTTTTATATTAATTATAAAGACAACTGTTCAGATGATTTAAATCATGAAATTTTTATCAAACAAAACCTTCAGTCACAAATAATGTGCTCAGATTCTTAAGATAAAAAAATGCAATAAAACTAAAACACTTAATTAGAAAAGCTTTTACACTTATGTATAAAATATATTACAGAGATATATACATAATAGACGCTTGTCTGAAAAAAAAATCTTTTGATGAGTAATGAATTTTTGCAAAAACTGTTAAAACATTTTTAAAATTTTAATTAGAATAATTTATAAACTTAAATCTTTTAAAATTCTGTATTACTTTATAGTGGCAAGTGATACTGTTACTAAATTAAAACTGTATTTATTAATCATAAATGGAAAATCTCATTACAATTCAACAACCACCAATATTTTAACAATTTTGAATTTATTTTATGCATGTATGAATGTGTTGATTCCTGTAAATATGGATGTCTAAACATGACATTTGTCAGAAAATAAGAGCAGTAAATTTTGCAAAGTTAAAATTTATTGAAAATATGCTAATGTTTCTCCAACAAATTTGATGGATTTTCTTTAAAGACTTTCCAAGGTCAAAAAAGCTATCCAACATCCAGAAAATGTATTCCAATGAGTCATTTTTAGAATTTTAGGTTTAAGAATTATCAGTATCCTAGTTCAGGAGAAAAATCATTTGAATACTATCTTGTTGTATGATCATCAGTTTGTTAAAATCTTTACAGATGTACTCCTTTTAATTTTATTGTTGTCCTCAATAATTTAAACACTAAATTGTCCATACCACATTGCCTCATCGTTAAAACATATCTGGTTCCCTAGCATCTGAATTCAATCTTTGGATCTGGTAGGCCTGACTTGTCAGAATAGTTCAGTAAAAGAAATGGACAAGTGGCACAAATTAGCTCATAAAATATATCCTAAGCATGGAAAGTTAAAGAACAATCTGCATTAACTGGATAAAGGGTTTTTCTTGAAATTCCAAGAAAGAGTTACCAAATAGAAAAACAGAAGGCTGAAGAATACAATAGCTGAAATGTGAGTTTAACAACCAAGAAACAACTCAAAGAACAAATAATAATCATTTTGTTATGATCATTTAAATTTAAAAATTATGTTCATTTATTAGAGGTTGGCTATTAAAATAATTCACAAGATAATCAACCAACAGAATTATTTGGAAGAAATCTTTCTCACCTTCAAGAGACAATTTTATTCACATTGGATAGAACAAAACCATATTTCTTAATTCAGATAAAATACACTATTTTTTCTGATGGTATCGAACAAAATTTTTTCATTATCAGATAGCATAAATATATTTCTTTGAGCAATGAAATATTTTTTCATCATTGGATAGTGTATGGCTATTTCTTTAGCAACAAGATATTTTTTCACCATTGGACTGCATATGGCTATTTATTTCAGGAATAAGACTTTTTTTATCATTGGATAGCACAATTTAACTAGCACTCTAGAAAAAAAAAGATTAGGTGTGGAAAAAAAAGTGCAGAAGAGCTTAAATCTATTAACTCCTCAAGATGTACATATGCCTAAAACAATGAGAAAAGATTTCCATGAATTGCAATATACTATCATTTTTTTTTCTTTCTTCTTAAAAGCCAGTTGTCAAGAAGAGGAATTCAGCCTGAATTTTTGAGACAAGTTATTTATACTGACTATTGTCCTCATCTTTTCTGAGATCAAAGTTTCATCTGTTGTGCCCTCTACTCTTCTTCAGGTGCCTTTCAATCTGAATAAACATCAGAGAATTTAAAAATGAACACTTTGTTTAATCCATCAGGGTAAATTGTTCTTATTCAACTGACCATGTCTAGCAATATGACATCTAGGTCTTATATAGTACTGCTCAGTTATTGCTTATCCAGTTTCCATGGAGTCTAAATCTGCACTACCCAGCCCAAAGATTGAACTCACAATTACTGGGTCACCAAATTCCTGAACCAACATTTTATCCACAAGGCTATTGCACCATTTGTTTTATTTTTAATAACTGTAGTGGAAATTTGTCATTTGTATTTGAACCACAGAACAATGATGACAGAGATTGCTGGTACAACCAAAATCAACGTCACCCAGGCCTTGTTATTTTCTTACAGTTACATTATGAATAAAATTCACTAGATAACACATTCCAGTGTAGGAAATAAACCAGTGAAATTACTTTCACCAAATCCAAGCCACCTTCAAAGAGTAGCTCCTTCTCCCCTGGTAGGATATTCAAAACCTAGATAGATGTATTGTATTTGGTGACCAACAAACATATGGGTTATATCTGGTGGTTACAACCAGGGTGTCGGGTTAGGGTCACCATCTTTTCATGTTACCAAAAGGAAAGTGCCATTACAACAAATGCTTTGTTTTTATGGAGAGCAGAATTGAGGCAATTACTTAACAATTATGGCTCCAATAAATTCTGTGATAATCACAGAATTTATCTATCAGTTGGAAATTGGGGAAGGACAAGTAGTCTTGGTTTTACTCAATCTTACTGAATTCTGTTTAGTTTTGGTTCTCCTTGAGACTTTTTGCAATTCATTTTATTATTTTGAAACAATTTTTCAACTTCTTTCATTTTTAATTTTAACTTTTCAATCCACTTTCCTGTGAATTTCAATGATGATCTAGTTTCTTTCCTTTTGTTTCTTTCTTTCCCTTTCACTCTTTAACCCCCCACTCTCATTAACTCTTAGGTCCCAGTGTTACATACATGCCTGCACATAATCTCTTTTCAGTAGGATTTTTCTTTTTAGAGAAGGTTGTGATCTTCAAATAGCTAAACAAAATTGGTTTACAAATAAAGAAAATGGGTAGTCACCAAAATAACATCTAAAATTGTTCTGAACAAAGAGCCAGAAGAACACCTAGTTTGAATTGGACACCCAGAAAAAAATATCCCTACAAAAATAGAGATTAGCACCTAAGATTGGGAACAGATTCATTCATTTTAATTTGTGATATTTGTCAAGTTTTATGGCTGATATTATTTTGGATACAAGTGATAAAAATATTAATTACGAGTCCTGGAGTGACTAGATGATTGACTATGTGGTCTGGTTGATAGAGAAATCACCTGAAACAAACAGTGTGAAACCAACTGATAAAGAATAATTATTGACCCAGCAGGCAGTACTTTTATCTCCTTTTTGCCTACACATTCTAAAAAATATAGATTCATCACAAAGACAGTTGTACCAGCTCTTGAAGTGGATTGAGGTTGGATGATAAAGGAGAGAGAGAGAAAGAGAGATTAGTACACCTCATATGAAGCAAGAGAGAATGTGAAGGAGTTCAGCGGCAGCTTGATTTCTCTGACCACTCACAAAAGGGAGTTGGACAATGCATAAATTTGAAAAATTACTTGAGTAAACATATTTTGGAAATATGGTATTTTAGAAAAAGGTTGATGCTGAGGGTGGAAGATAACCAAACCCAAACCCTGGTTGACCCCACCTTTGCTGGGCACAGGACTCCATATAAGCTGGTAGTTTGGAACAACTTGAAGAATCCACATTGTTTGCTGAAGTCTCTGGACCAAGACCATGTGCCAGTCCTGAAGACCAGAACTTAGAAATTGAAATAAAAATGTATAAAATGTATAAAAACAATTATATTCATAAAATAGAAAGTATTTTTTTTTTAAAAAGATACTTATGATTTACACTATTTACATTGTTCGAACTGTCATCTTCATTGCCATATTTATAACATTTCAGAAAAAATACTGTTCTGTATCGCTTTTGTTTTGAATGTTTGCATCTTTCCTTCATGTAACATCCTCAATTTTCGTATCTACTATGTGCAGGAAATATGTTGGTTTCAAGAAGGGTGAATTAATGTTTGTAAATGAGGCGAATTATATGTACAATAATAATTTATTGTTTCAAGCCTAAAAATGTGTTTATATTAACCAATATATTAGTTTAAACAGAATATACAAGAAACATCACATTTTCATACATCAAGCAACTTTTGACTGTTTACAAAAACTTAGGACCGAAACCCCCATCAATATTGTAAAGAGCAATAATTACTACTATACTTTATAAACAAATTTTGCTGAATAACAAGACATTAAGAGAAAGATTTTATACATTTTAGCTGACAGAGGTATTGCCTGCTCAGTCAATAAATGATTCCTGCCTACTCTATGCGAAGGGTTTATTATAAAACGATACAAAAGATCTGTGGTCCATATAACATCAGGACAACCTTCAGGAGTGGTTTAACACTATGCAGATCTCTTCAGAGTAAGACAACCTAGAGCAAACATTAAGGACTGTGTATGCCATACCATTCAGCTGTGGCAAGAAACAAAGGAGAAACAGCCCCACCCCACCCACTCACCATACGGCCTGACAGTGTTCTGCAGTCTTAAAACAAAGGGGGGAGAAAAAAATCAGACATGGCTGACCATATATGGAGGGAAAAGGAAGATCACCATCCTACGTGAGAAAGTTGAAATAATAAACAGAGAACACCACTGGAAAATAAGAAAACTTTAGGAATCAACACATGCTAGGCCACAGAATCTACTAAGTCAGCTAAGCATAGACATAAATACGATATGGGAACTGGTAATACAGAGAACTAGAGAAAAACCACAATAACAGAAAACTGTGCTATAAGCTCTGTTAAAAAAAGAAAATGGTTACTGAGACATTAGATTCATAAGTCCCAAAAATCTACTCACTTATGCCCCTAAAGACACAAGGCCCAGTGGACAGAAGCATTGAGTGACTCTGGAGTTTAATGGCATCAGAGGGAACAAAAACTTGAAAAGTTGAATTACCAAGGGGAATTAACTGAAACTGAGATATCCAAAGGAATGGTACATAGAATTAAAACAATCTTTCACCTGTGGACTAAATAAAGAGTTTGGCTCAAAATTCCAACTAATATCACGTGAAGAAGGATGAAGCATACAACAGCTGAAATGTCATGAATATGGCAATAAAGATGAGGACAATTAGCAAAACAAGGTAAATAGAGTAAATAGATACAATAAACCATCTCAGAAATATAGACAAATCCTTTAAACAAATTGCACACAAACTACCAACATTAAGATTTAAGATGCTGACAGCCCTAAATGTTGATGTCATGCCAAAACAAGGCTTCTATACTCACTATGTTACTAGCCAATCAAGCCCTAAAGACCCTCCTATTTAGAACCAGTGGGTCCCCACTAAATACAAAGTTTCTCTGAAATGAAGCCTCATCTTTTGTTTCTCCACTGATGGTGGTAGATTCTACAAGCAGATAAAAGGGGGGGGGGTTACAGGATCTACCCAGCAATTTCCCTCACTGAAGCAAACAAAAAAGAGACAGATCTGTAAACCAAGAATCTCAAATGGCTGCAAGCCTCCCTCCTGCAGTCATTGTGGAAAAGCATGTCCCTATCATGCAAGTCTCACAAACTAGTAATAAAAAATATGTTGTTCTGCTTTCACAATTAAATACATTGTAGATGATCCTCAGTTTTTGTGCATATACATGTTTGTACAGACATAATTACTAGAGTCAGTGATATGTTTTATATAGTTTTGTTGATGTTATATTTTGGAATACAGGTTGTTTGGTTGATTGTGGCTAGCAGCATAAACCTCTATGGGTTATTTTATGTTAAAATCTAAATATTTTGAATGCAACTGCATGCCTTCAACCACAGCTAAAATATATTGTTGGTAATGGACCCTAACAGGTGTTACCACATTGGGTCAGGGTGAATCTGGGAACAACAAGAATTAAGAAGTGGTCCCATGTTCCTCAAAACCTCCAATCCCCCAATCAGAGGTTTTGCTGCCAGATATTGTTTATCATCCTACCCAGGACAAGACATGGAAGATCAACACAAAACTGTTTTACAAAATCAAATCATTATGATGCGAAAGACTTTTCATGTTACAAAATAAGATTCATGTTTGGATCAACATTCTGTTTTGGCGGACTTTACTATTCTAAGTTGATAATGCCATTACTTCTTACAAATGTTTTGATTACAATTCCAAAAGTTATGTAACAGCTATGTCTGCAGCTTCCTTAAATTACAAACCTGAAGTGACTACTTTTGCAAATAGTTGCACTATGTGATGAGGGAGGGGGATAGAAGGGCTCAAGAGAAATTCATAAATCAATATTCTAATGATAAATGAAAAACTAAAATATAATTTTTTGGTACCTAGAAAATAAATATGGCTGTTATGTTTTGTACCTAATTAATTTTGTCTAAAATAGAAAACTTGCTCAATTGCAATAAACTAAAGTGAATAATTCATGACACTTAAACTTGAGCTAAGTCTTTGGAGAAAAATGTTTGCATAAGCATTTTGACTTAAAATCTATGGACCTTCCAACAAATAAAACAATTTTAATTCACATTTCTTTTGTGTGAAGTGGACAAAAAAAATAGCAAAATATTACATTTTCATGATCTTTGGTTTATGGCTACTTGCAAAATAATGAAGTGTTAGAGATAAAAACCATTTTGAAACTGGTGAAAATTCTGAAATTTTCACAATAAAAATTCATCTCTCTTATGCACACAAATTAACAAATATGTCACTAATGAATTTTGAACATGAGTAAAGGTTTATCCCTTATTTCCTGTTCCTTCTAAAGTCTTACTTTTAGTAACTGCTGGCATCCTAGTGGCATTATAACCTTGTTTGAGGTCAACTGATATAAATAAATATATATATATATATATATATATACACACACACACACACACACAAATTAATGACGACGTTCTCTTTCAAAAGTATAATCAAGGACAATCTTTAGTATCTAATGCATTTAATTAGGGTCAGCATCCATTTTTTTAAAAAGTGCATACAAATTATGCCCATATATAGGAAATACTCAAGAGGTACCAACATAATCTAAACCAATTATGAAAAATCAAGACAATGTTTTCAATACTACCGAATTTAATAACTTTTCATTAAAATTCTAAAAATTTATCATTCAAAGCATCAATTTAAGTTAAAACTAACATTTTATGCTACTATTTTGTTATTAACAAATTATGATGACTGAAATATTATATTTGAGAAGAAGGTTCACTTGTACAACTTGAGGGCTATTGCACTTTGTTGAGAGAAATGCATAGATCAATGGTAAGGGGAAAAACAGTTCTGTTTTGTAGTTGAGAATTTGCACTAACCAAGTATTATTGCATAGGGTATATTTTCTGTTGAAATAAATAGAACATTACTTTCAGAGCATCCTTCAGATAACAATAGAATTATTTTAACCCCTATTTTGTTAGCTTTTAAAATCTTACAAGAGAATCAAGCAACAAGACAAAACTTGATCATTTGCTTTTATGGCATATATATATATATATATATATATATATATATATATATAAAGGTAAAATTTATGCACATTTCAGAAGTATAGTTCAATTTTCTGTATAAGAATTACAAAGAAAAATTTAATGGATAGCATTTGAGAAAAAAAAATCAACAATGAAATAAAATTGTGCTTACCTAGATTCACTCCATTTTTTGTATAAAAGCAAGTGTTTTCAATGAGATTTACACAACATCCAATGACATCACCTGTAGTAAATGTGGGACCATAGGGTTGGCCAGTGCCTGATGAGCAAAATGAATTACCATCATCCCCATGGTAACCATAAGAATTCTTGTCCCACCCTTAAAATAAATTAAAAAATTAATTAAATTCAGTGCACAAGGATTATAAAATAGCAATATAAACACTAAACATTAAATAATAAACAAATCCTTCTAAGACAAATATTTTACATAATCTATGGAAATTAAGATTCTTAGAGTTTTTTTTTTTTAAAAGCTTTTAATGTCAAAATCATGTGTGTGTTTATATACACACATACACCACCTGTGATTGCAACATTTCAGCCATTTTGCCTCTCCAGCCCTTTTCCGATATCTGGTGATCTTGAGAGATTTTCAAACCAAATCCATTATCTATAGGAGCAGATCCTCTTCATTGTCCATGTTCAAAAAGGTCCCGCTTGTTCTTCAGTACTGCTCATTTATTGCTCATTCTGTTTCCATTGAGGCCGAGTCTGTACTACCCTGATTAAGGATTGAACTCACAATTACTATGCCGGAATGCTTTGATAATAAAAATTAGGACATTAATCCAAATGTAAATAATGACCTGCAACAACACTTCATAGATACAAAACACAAAAACATTTAATTGAATATATGCACAATGTTCAACTTAATACATTTTTATAACTTCCAGTTATAGAGGCCAGTTACTAAACTGACACTTAATAACACTAAGAGTATTGGATCTCAGTATCAAAGGTTATGTTTAAAACTAAATTTCAACTGGTAAAGATGGCCATTTTCATTTTTGATAAAAAGTACTCTTAGAAAAATGAAAACAAAACTAAGTTGACTGTCAACTGTCAGCAAGCTGAGATGCAGCAAGGTCAGAGGAAATTGTTGAAAGAAAATGGGTATTGACAGAAAGCAGGGTAAAAAGGACGGCCTGCATTGATGACCTTTAAGCATATTTTTTAACTTCAACATTCTCCTCCTCACATCAGATAATATGGCACAAACAAAATACTTCAGGAGAGAAAAGAGGCTATTCAGCATTATTAAACTCTGAAAACCCCCATCAAACAGATCTACATTCTATTTTGAAAGACCAATAAGGCTTGGTAGCAATCAAACCTTGCTGTAAAAGAGCACATCTTTTTAGCTGCCTACTTTTGCACAAGCTGGATTTAGAGTTTTTTTTTTGTTTTTTTTTTAAGAGAATATCAGACAAACTAGTAGACAATTTTAGAATCCATTTTTTAAAGTTGATGACATTTAAATATTGGGAATCGAATCAAATTATATTGGCTTAACCTTGTGCACAAAATCCTGCTTTTTGTTTTAGGTTGAGGAAATTCACTTTAAAAGATGTAATATAGAAGACATAAATAGTAAAAAGTCTACATAACATTTACTTTATCTCATCCTGTAAAATTTACAGTTCTGAGGAAAAAAAAACAAAAAAAAAAAAACACTCACACTCATTAAGAGTTTAGTATTACCTATGTAAACAATTTCATAGGCAGTCAAATTTTCTACCAAGCAGATCAAGAAAAATTTCAAGTCTCGTTTAAAAACCAAGTTGAAGATCAAACAAAAGGCAGTTTCTCTGGATACAATTTATCTTCTTTGTAATTAAAAATGAGCTTCATTTAACTTGAACCTCACTTGTGTATATATTTTTGACTAAAGCAAGGAAAGGAACTGACATTTCACATATCTGAATGCATAATTAAAAAAAAAAAAAGTAAAACTTAATCAGCTCAAGACGTACTACCTGTGAAGACTGGTTAGCTTTCTTTTTTCTGAGATGGGTAGAGTGTATTAGGTCATGTTCTGATCCAGATATGATCTGCATTTAATTGATCTCAAGCTGCAGCAAGGATTTAGAGCAGATATGACCAAAGATGAAACCTACAAGTATTCATCTACAAAGAATTTTTTTTTTTTAATCATATCACCCCGAGCAAGGCGGTAATGCCACTGATGTGCAGGGGGCTATGTAAGAGTGAAAAGATTGGAAAAGAGAAAGCCGGAAACCACATCCTAAACAGGAAACAAGGGATGAGCCTCTTCACCTGTTCAATAGATGTGGGTAGAGTGTGAACCGGGTGATAGTTTAGTCTATCTACTCCAATTGTGTACAATAGTAAGAATGGAGGTCACAGTAAAAGTTAAATCATTGAGTTTTCCTCAAACATTAATATAAGTATTTACATTGTTCGGACTGTTGTCCTTATTTTTGTTGCCATATTCATCCAATTCTTTGGGTCAAGTCACTGGATTCGACCAAGACCCCCCCCCCACCCCACTGAGCCATGTGTTCTCAATACCTGGCTACAGCAGAGGTTAACAATAACTTGGAGAGTTGAGTTAAAAGGGAGACATCTGATACTAAGGTATCTGGAAGAGACATGGCACGTGAAACTAGAGCAATTTACCCTGATGGACAAAATAAAGGATTTAGTTTGAAATTCCAAACACCTGAAGAAGGCAGGAGCATACAACAGTCAAAATGTTGTGAATATGGCAACAAAGAGGAGGACAACAGTCTGAAAAATGTAAAAAGTGTAAATAATTACAATATCAGAAATATAGCTTGATATTAACATAACTCCTTGCTATTTCAATAGTTTTCTGTTAATCTGTTCAAATAAATGCTCATGATCTTACACTGGTTAGACACTTGACCAGACACCCATGACTCTTGACATGGATTTCATGGTTGGGGTTGGAGGTCCTTCCTATGTCCCCAAGAGAGTAAATAGTCTAAATGATAGTTCAATGTAGCTGCTGTTAACTGACATAGCCAAGCTTGTTCAAGCATTGGATTAGATTAGATTGATGTGGGGTTGACAAAAGAGGTGAGTTGAACTGGTAGAAAGGAGCCTTGACAGACTTACCATATTTTCTTGAGGATAATATGACCATGTTTTTCTGAAGCTAAAGTCAGGGAATAAATTACATCCTTAGGTATAATACAACTCCATAGTACAGCCATCCCAATGTAACTTGCTTTTGTAAAGTTGTACCATATTATCCATTAAAATATCAATGTTATAAATATATTTCTAAAATATTGCATTTTCCATGATAATATAAAATAAAAATTGAACAAGATATTTCTTAATTGTGCTTTTCTAATTTCCATTTCAAAATGTTTGAATTTTTGGCAAAAAGGTGCTAACTAGTATTTAAAAATTACAAGTGCCAGTATACTTTTCATATATTGATATAATTATATCAGAGTTGTTTACATATTGATTTTGCATGGTTTTATTCTTTTGAATGATTTAATATTTTCAAACTGTATACTTTGTGTTAGTAAAATATGAAACCACAACCTTAGAGCATGGGAATTATTGCCCTATTTTTCAAGTGTGTGTGTGTGTGTGTGTGTGTGGGACACACACACAAGCACATAATTTATACAATAGTTAAGTCTTCATTGTAACATTAACAAAACTTGACACAGCTTGTGAATTCTCACATTAATTTAATTTTTAAAATCAATTTTGGTGAATTTTCTATCTTTGAGACAAAGACATTCAATTCTGCTGATTCTCAAAGAACAAATGTTGCAGACATATCAAATATCTTTTGTAAACAATTGTTATCAACACCTGCCAACTTTGTTTTATTATCTAGTGTGCTAAGTAAGTATTTGCAATACTGTTTCAAATAAGGTTTTGTTTTTTTTAAAGTAAAAAAAAAAAAAAATTCTGAAAACATGTACTTTTTTTGTCTTTAATTTCCATCCCAACAAAATACAGTATAGGATGAGGTTGGCTAATTACTTCTTGCTGGAACCAGGGTTATATTATGGCCAGTGTTCCTGAGAGGCACTCCTTTATATTAAGGCATTTATTTTGGGGAGGGCAGAAGTAACAGTTCAGAATGGGAAAAGGTTTGGGTAAGCCTCATAAAACACAAGAGACCTGTTAAAAAATAAATAAATAAATAAAAAAAATGTAAAAATAGTGATAAGTTCATCCCAATCCCATTCAGTAACATGTGTCCATATTTGCATATGAATCACATCTCTTCCCTATTCTGTCTGTAACTTTTTTTTTTTATTGGTTTCATTCACCCACCCTGGGTGTGTCATTCTTTACAGTCAATTATGTTATAACTTTTCAGAGTGAGCAAGTATTTAATTTTCCAATTGTAACAGTTTAAATTTTGATGAGTATTTTAGGCAACAAAATTATACATTTGTAAAAAATGGGTTTAATAGCAAGAGCACAGTAGAATGGCACCAAAGATTATCTCAAATGACAAACTGGTTACAAGTTTACTTATTAAACAAGATTTGAAATGAAAAGAGCCTTTCCTCAAACAATCAGTCTTAAACTTAAAATCTAAGAGGATGTGCTGAAAAGTCCTTGGCCCACTTAAGAAACTAAAAAAAAAGATGAACATGTTTTTACAAATACTAAAAATCAACCATAACAATGCAAAAAAAAAAAAAAACAAAAAAAACTCCCAAACATAAAAAAAAACTTAGTTTAATTTAAGATTATAAGATTCATATAATAGCCAAATAGTTACAATATTAAAAACATTTTGTAAATATCTCCATTTAGACATTAGTCAAAGACTGTTAATTAGTAAAAAAAAAAAAAAAAATCACAATATTTAAAAAGAAAAATTTGCATACCAGTGGTTTTTAAACTATTTTTATATTCTTTATTTAAAAACAATAAATAAAAGAAAAGTCACCTGTATATAAAACATTTCAAACTAAAATTGTAAACCTAGCAGTTTCATCATTTAATGATGATATTGAGAATTTTGTCAATGTTCTCAAAAAAAAAAAAAAAAAAAAAAAAAAAAAAAAAAAAAAAAAAGAGAGAGAGGGTTCGACAAAATGTCAATAATTGATTAATCTTCAGATACCTACACTTACTTTATAGCTATTTAAAAAATTTAAAAATGACAAAAAGTCTTTAAAATTTTACAATGTTAAAAACATACAACTAGATCTTACCTGGTAATCTGTTCATGTTAACCCCCTGTGTGGATAAACCAATTCCCATGTATCTACAAAAAAATATATATTTATATATATATATAAAAATTGATCTATATATATATAAAAGCCAAACAGAATCCACAAAAAGGCTATAAAAAGTTAAGGAAAGAAATTAAAATATCTTAAGTTTAGCTCATGATACTTATGGTTAAAAAAAAAAAAAAGTCAACAATGCATTCACATATAAAACCCTAAATAAAATCTTCCTCCCTCTAAACATGCTTCAAACATTTTCTTAGTCATCTGCCAAAGTTTATTGAGGAATTATTTAATATCATTTAAATACACAAGTAATGGACAGTCACCTGATTTTGAACATTTCTATTTCATTGGAACATTTTCACTGTGCTCTCTACAATTCAATAATGTCCTATTTCTTTGGTGATTACAGAATCTTAAAACACAATTGGAGTATTGTCAGTGAATTAAGTGTTATTCACATCAATTCAAGGCTGACAAAAAACAAAAAACAAAAAAAAACCCACTTGCTGAATAAAGCTAGAACAAATGATATTACAAGATTATATCTTTAATGATTTAAGCCGATAGAAATTTAAAAAAAAATTCCCTATCAGATATATTCTCCAAAAACTTTATATTTTTAATTTTAATAGAATAAAATTAGTTAATTTCATCCTAATTGCCAACACTAAAATAGGAAAGGTATACAGAACAAATGGATTGATGACAAATGGAATTATTAAATAATGAAATTCTTGAGCAGTGAAAGCACTTTAATCAAATATTTTGTTTTAGAATGGTAAGGTTCTGACCCATTTTCCTGTCAATACACAAAAGCTTTCACTTTTGTTTTTAAATTAACTTTTTCGCATAAACAATTGCTGCAGTTTCAAATATGACTGGTTTTGCTGAAAGAACCTGTGAATAAATTGTCATTTTACATTGTTATCATTCCATGAATTGTAATTTCTTTGTAAAGATATTTCATTTCCAATTATCCATAAAAATATCAAAAGGTATAACAGAATGAATGAATAACAGCAGGAGACAAGTTACACAAATTTGGTTGAATTGAAGGTTTTACCATCATTATACTTTCATTATTAATCTTCAGTTAAGAGGATGCAAATGCAGCCAATTTAAAAGGTAAAATATTTGCTACACTGAAAAATAAATATAAAGCTTGATAAGCTTAAAGTCTAATCTAGAAAGAAACTTTAATGAAAAAGAAAAAAATTAGCTAAAAGGTTAATTAACTGTAAAAAAAAAAATCATACGATAAATGAAGTGACATTTAACAAGTAGCACAATGACTATACATCCAAGTTCTTTAGATATTTTCTCACTTGTAGCAGAATTTATAGAGATAATTTAGAAACAAATTTTCATGCTTAATAAAAATAAGTTCTATCTTGAATGTCAGTCTGTAATTGGGAATATAAGTTTTAACAGTAAAAACAAAAATTCTGAAAGGAAGTTTTCATCATTCCATATATTTTCCGAACTGTTCTTTTCTCTTGAACACATTTCAGCCAATATATTCTTCAGCCTTTTTCACTGCATCTTTTTTCTTTGATGCCTATAATATTGTCAAACTTATAAATACTAATACTGATACAACATGAATCAATATTAACAGACACAATTATATCCTGGATCAGTAAAAAAAAAAACAAAAAAAAAACAAAAAAAAAAACAAAAAACAAAGCATGATATATATACAAGAAAGAAGGGTCATAGGATCTACAAGGTAATATAGTAAAACAGAAAATTAATATTTAAGGCAAATAGCTAAATCAGGATAAGTAGAGTATATATGAAATCATGAAAAACATACTGACTCCTCTGTCGATTTTGTTTAGTAGCATATATCCTCTATGGATTATTTAATGCCAAAAATCAAAATATTTTGAATGCAATCTTATGGTTTCAACTGAATATATTTTGTACATAATTTTATAGTTTTAGCAAAGGTTTTTTTTAGATATAGTTTATAGATCATAAAATGATAATTTTACTATAACTTTTTTTTTTTTTACACTGTTACATTGATGTCATTTTTCTATAAAAATGTATTGTTGGCCATTTTATAAAAAATGGCCTAGTTCTTGTTTGGGAATTCACTATTTATCCATAGCTGGGACCCTAACAGGTGCTGCTATCCCAGGTCCACTTGGGAACAGCAGCAAAGTAAGAGATAGTTCTATGCCCCTCAAATCTGCCAGCCCCCAATCAGAGGTTTTGCTGCCAGATGTAGTTTATTATCATACCCAGGATGAAGTCCAAACAATAGATATACAACGACGACAGAAAGCTTATGTGAAAACTACCCAAGAGTTTGTCAAAAACAAATATAGCTTTTAATACCAAATGGGAACCAGTGCCAAGAAAGACTAATTTTAGCAGTTTAATCCTTGATACAAACAGGCTTTAAGTCATTTGCCGATGTCCAGAAATAGCACCACGAACACAAGTCAAGACTAATATTCAGTCACTTGGAATTGTGATATGAAGGTGAAAATTGAAGTGGGAAGAAAAAAGTAATAAATTCATGTTGCAGATGCAACATAAATCTTAAGAAAAACAACTGGAACACTAAAACAATGATGAAAATAATAATGAATTAGCCAGATTAGATTTGCTGAATCTATTAATATATACTATTTCACAGTCAATTATAAAAATAAATAAAATAAAACATTCTTAGTCTAATGGAAAATGACACCAAAATCTGAAATTTTGAAACAGTAAAAGATGCTTTCCAAAAGGCAAGTATTAAGAGATAGAAAAAATTTATTACAAACAAGAAAAAAAGAAGTGCTGAACTGTTATGGAATACTATTCCTCCTATATGAGAGTGAATGCGAGACAATATCCTCATAGATAAAACATCTGGCAACAGATGTGGCTCAACAGAAGGATGTTGAGAATATAATGGATGAAGCATATGAAAAACGAGGAAATGTTAATAAAAAGGGAAACAAAAGACATACTAAAAATCAGAAATAAAAGTTAACATTTCTGGGACACATAAAGAGGAAAGAAAGCTTGGGGTATTTAACACCCACAAGATATACTGAGGGAAACAGTGAATAACCTACCTAACAAACTTGCATAAATGAATGACAGAACAGGAAATGGGTAAGATAAGAGACAGAACACGAAAAGAAGAGAGAGGGAGGAGAGAGAGAGCACTTCCCAGTATATAATTTTTGTCAGTTTAAATTACATTTTTAATGTGTCCAGAGAAAATACAAAAATTGTGATTGTTTTTTTAATTGATATTAACTTTGAATAGACATGGGAAAGTTTTTGAGAGCAGATAAAATTGACAAAATACCCCAAAAGAACATCTGTTTTAATGGGATAAAAATATTAAGTCTACATGAGAACCTCAGTAAAGCCAAAGGTTATAGCAAACTCTATATTATATTATTTATTTATTTATATATTTTATATTAATAAATCTTTATATGTCACATTTATTGAGTGTAAGAAGCCAAGCCTTTTCTCTATTTAGCATATTCACTTGTCATATTTTTATTCTAATTTAAACGCTTTTCCAGCTTTTATATATATATATATAAAAAAATTTTTTTTAAATATGTGGGTAGTTGTTTAGAACATGGGTCACAACAGTGCACATCAATGTCCTTGTAATGGGTCAGAAATGCTTTATTGATAGGTTTATTGATTGACCTAGTTGTTGGATCATAAATAAAATTTAAATTACCATAATTATTATTTTTTCAAAAAAGCTATTTTTAAAATGTTAATTCTAAAGCTGTATTAAGTGAACAGGTAAATACTTAAGATGATTGCAAAATCAATTATATAATCGAACTATTATTGAAAGTGATTCAAATGAATTCCTAAAAACAAAATATAAATAAATAAAAAGAGAATTAAATATATCTGAAGAAGAATAGAGTAAGCAAGTCAATAATAATAATAATAATAATAATAATAATAATAATAATAAATAAATAAATACGGTCAATATTTGAAATGTTGCTGGAAATTTTTGCACCACCGAGAACATGCAATTTTCAGTCAGTAAACGGATTAGTCAAACTGAGTTTGTGCCACTTGAGTAATGGCAAGAGAATCACATTTTGATATGGAGTGATTGTGTGTTGTGTACATGCCAAAATCATAAGATCTATAAGAAAAAGAGAACTGAGAAAGAAATGGCTGGAGAGAAACTGAATGATACTATACTCCCAGTTTCCATGCACTTTTAAATGGATTTAACACTTGACTTAAATCAGTAACTTAAATGAAGAAAATTAGCTAACTATATATATATATATATATATATATATATATATATATATATATATCTATCTATCATAATGGTTGTTACAATGTTTTTAAATTCATAGTATCAGTACACAAAAAATTTCTCATGTTTTGAAGCCAGCCCATTATGTTTTGGTTTCATCCTCAGGTGATTTTTGTTTTTTTGTTTTTTTTTAGAAATGAGAATTATCTAGTTGAAAAGACAGTTTATTTGTGTTGGATTTGTTATTTTTGGTTGTTAGAGGGGTTGGTCTGTATTTTGAGTTGACCTTTTTACTGGTCTTAGGGTCAAGTGTTTGTTTTTGGCAGAGTTCATGATAGGTTAATCTATTAATCTAGAAAGGGCTCTGTGGTGCTGGCTTAGTTTGGTTTAGGGGTTGGTAGGTGTTGTTTTGTTTTGGGGTTGGTTTCTCCTTAATGTATGTTATTTTGTATTGGGGTGTGTGCTTTTTCTTGTTTTTTTTATTTTTTATAAAATATACCTTTTTCAAAATATATCTTTCATAAAAAAGTATAAGGGTTGGTAGGTGTTTTGTATTTAGGGTTGGTTTCTCCTTAATTTAATGTATGTTTTTTGTATTGGGTGTGTACTTTTTGCTGTTTTTTTATTTTTTTGTTTTTATAAAAAATATTCTTTACAAAATACATCTTTCATAAAAAATATTTTATAATATTCCATAATATTAAGCTATTTTATAATATTATAAAATATAACATTTCATAATATTCAAGAAATATATTTTTTATAAAATCTATCCTTTATACAACTTATTTTATAAATATAAAATATATTTTTTTATTTATTTATCTACTATTCTGTTGCAACTGCATTATTTTTTGTTGGTATTGTACAGGGTTTGTTTTCTTTTGGGTGTTTCTGGTTGTTTTTTTTTTTTTTGTTTACTTAAATTTTAGCGAGAAATATTTGCGATGTTTGCATATTACTGCTAATTCGTCTCTACGGTTTAGTAAATCGTTGCTGTTAGGGTACTGGAGAATGTGTAGTTTTTCACTTAGACATAAAGGGCAGATGTCATTAAGCGAGTTGCAAGTTCTAGTTTTTTCCAGGATTTTCCATTTTACTTTGGGTTTCTCTTTTGAATCCTTTAGCTTCCAAAAGTATGTGGAAAGGGATGTTTGGTTTCGGTATAAGCTGTTTTTAAATGAGGTTAGGTGCAAGTACCAGCGCTGCTTAAAAGTATTCTTAGTTGATCCGATATACACTTTATTTATGGTTGGATTTTCGATGGATGTTATGTTGCATTGATAGATTATTGAGGTTGTTTTGCATTTATTTTGTAGTGGGCAGTTGCTAGGGTTTCTACAATTACACATTTTCGTTGTTGGGTTTGGTTGTGTTTTGGTTGCCGGTTTTATTTTGGTTTACGTGCTGATTTAGGATATATTTGTTGTGGTTAGTTATGATTTTTTCTAGGTTGTTTGTGCAGCTAAGTTTGAGTGTATTTTTGTTGAAGATGGGCTTTTTTTGTGTAGTGATACTATGAATTTAAAAACATTGTAACAACCATTACAGTATAACACATTTGTATGCTCTACATTTGTATCAAGCACTCTTTATAAAAGTAAATGCATGAACAAAAAGGTAAATAAACCTATGAGTTCAACAACTTAGTTACTATATATATATATATATATATATATATATATTAGAACATATACAAATTTATTTTATAGATATCCACTACAAATTGTACATTTTGTTTCCATATTGGACATACAATGTCTCATCAGGTGATGTGGAAAGGAATGGAAGGCCCCTTTTCTTATATTTGGCAAGTTGTGTGTGGGATGTTGGTGGGAGTTAGCAATAAGGGAGTAAGTCTTGTAAATTGTTCTTAGAATTTTGAAGAAAGTGGGGTGGGTAGGGGATATAGTTGATTAATGAAAGTGTAGACAGATTTAACATTAGAAGATAGTTCCTGGCAAGCCTTTATTCTTTGGTCTATTAGAGGGGGAGATTAAGGAGGTGTAAAGGGTGGGAAGGGATGGAATTGAAACTATCCTTAATGTTTATTTGTACAACTATATAATATATTTTTGTATTTAAGCACAGTTTTTATAATTAATCTAATTTTGTATATTTAACCTTAATTTTGACTTTAGGAAATCTCTTTTTCTATAAAACTTTAAAGTAGATTATAGTTTGTGGTGTGTAATAGGTAAAATTTGATGCAAGAGTGTTGTTAATACTATAATTGTTTATTGTCTCTAGGGGATTCTAGTTTTGGCTTTTGCAGTATTTTTATGGTGATTGTAATGTTAGTTCTTTAATATATATTTGCAGTTTACTATGGTTTCATGCCTCTGGTTTAAAAGTTTGTTGCTATTCATGTATTTAATGATTTCAATTTTTTCTTGAAGACAAAGGAAACATGGTTCCTTTATTGATTTAGCTGTTCTTGCTTGTTTGAGGATTTTCTATTTAACTTTTGGTGTTTTATTTGCGTTTTTAACTTCCAAAAGTGTTTTGTTTTTCTTTGTTATTGAAGGATGAGAGGTGATTGTAAAAGCGCCTTTTAAATATGTTCATGGGGTTTCTGATATACATTTTTTCATCTTTGGGGTTCTCTGTGGATTTTGTTGGTTGGGGTTAGTGATAAGGGAGTAAGTTTTGTTGGTGGGGCTATATAAGTATGTGATCTAAAAGATCACATACTTTTGTTTATTAGACTGAATTGTATCACTTCATGTCTCCCATAGGTTGCCTGACATTTCAGCTAACCTAATTAATATTTATGAGCATTCCTAAATTCAAAAATTTTGAAAACCTAAAACAATTTTGCTCTTGTATATAAATGCTTGTTACAAAATAAAATGCTCACATTTGGCTTGATAAAGTCACAGAGGACAAAATGTGTCAGCTAAGTTTTCCTTTTGTAATTTTACAGATTTTATATATATATATATATATATATATATATATACACACATACATACAGGAAGTACCTATTAAAATACAAATGCAACAAATATTTTGAGAAAAGTTCTTAAAATATTGAATTTTTTTTTTTTTTTTAATTATTCACTGACCTTTGCATTTCTTTATTAAAATGATAATCAACTTTAACAATAAAAAATAATTTGGAAACACTTAAAGTATGCTTTAACACCAGAATATTTATTTTATTTATAATCATTTTGTCAACTCAAATAGTAAATGAAATTCAAAGTTATTAATTATGATATTGTATTTTTTTTTTAATTATCTGTTGAATGACATTACAAAAGAATGTCTTGTATAATTTCATACAAATTTCTCTAAACAAAAACAGAAGTAGGCACAAAAATAAAGCTCTTCGCTAATTATGTACTGTTGCCATTTCTGCCCTTAGTAAGTTGGAACCAAGATTTATTTTCATATACAAAAGTGATTCTTAATTCATCTTCTGCCATCTTGTTTAGTCTGGTCAAGAAGTTTTGAGAGAAGGTATTTTAAGAATTCAAAATAATAAACGTGAAATTGTAAAAAACTAGGGAAGAAGCCAGACTCTAGTCATTAGATTTTTTTTTATTATTACTATTACATTCTACTGAATAAGCAAATAGCCAATTTCAAAGACATTGGGAAAAATTTATACTTTAAAATACAGTTTTACACCAACTAAAGATAATATAATGACTGTAATTAGAAAGAGGAAAAATTGTTAAAAATATGAAGAACTCTCTGAAAGCAATATGTCCTATATTTACAGGAAACTACAACAGACAAAGGGAACACAATTTTCAACTATAAAACCATATTTATTCATAGCAACAATGACGATGTTAGGCTATAGTGCAGCTTTCAGTGGCCCAAACAAGGTTTACCATACACATTGCTGTCACTAATACTGAAATATTACAAACTGCCTAACCATGCTCATATCCACTGTGATCTGTGCAAATGTTCAGCAAGTATCAATGAATGCAATTTTTTTCCTGCATGGAGGCATCTCATGAGATACCTTTACTTTGTACCCTTTCATGTCAGATCCTATTCCAACAACTGTTATCTGCAACAAGGCACCCACCTCCCCAAAAGAAAAAAAATGATTATTAACAGGAAGGTCCAAACTGATATTCCACTAAGATCTGCTTCTCACATATAATTGAAGGTATTACATTATATATAAATTCTTTATGAAGATGGTATGACAAAAATGTAATTAAAGTGCTAAAGTCTAGAACTAAGAGCAAAATAAACTATTTAAATATTAATTCTATAATCAATGTAGTCAATTTATTCAGGAGTTTTAATTATTCTATTGTTGTTAAGGCATGTCAGCAGTACTTTAAACAATGGCAACATTTTATTACAATTATCAAATTATGAAATGGATACTTTCCACATTTTTGGTCACTGAAGTAACGAGGTTTTTACTGATCTTTCAATGTTACAAATACCAACTCATGATTCAATCTCAACTGCTGTCAAAAATTAAATTTTTTTGATTTCTTTAGAGCAGTGATTCTCAACCACTGTGCCGCAGCACACTACTGTGCCGTGGAATGGTTACTGGTGTGCCACGAAGAGATAATAGGTGGAAGACATTTAATTCCATTTTGTTTAATGAAGACATTTAATTTCTTAATCAAGATGACAGTGCGCAATTTAAAATTGCTGAATTTCAGGAATCTAAATAATTCGCGCATACTAATTGGTAAGCATTGTTATGCTTTATATCATCTATATATCTCGTTTACAATATTAACAGATTCTTTGTAGATATTTCTTATTTAATATTTAGGTGTTGTAAATTAAGGTTTTAGTAGGACAAATAAAAAACATGATTAAATATGATAAAAATTCTCTTAGATTTTTTTTTTTTCTTTCCAATTTTAGATTCAATTCACCCTTAATTATGAACAAGTTTATCAAAAAAAAAAAAAAAAAAGCAATGGTGACAAGAATAATTCTACAACTTCATTTAAAAAAACAAAAGTTCATTGGTTGTATAGTGATGATTACTTGAAATTTGGGTTTCACTGGACTGGAGATGCACAGCTTCCTTCTCCGTTGTGTGTTGTGTGTGGCCAAACACCGTCTAATGAAGCAATGGTTCCAAGTAAGATGAAAAGACACCTTACTACAAAACATCCTAACCTTCAAACTAAAAATGTCGATTATTTCCAACGATTGTTAGAATCAAATGCAAGGCAAAGTCAAGAAAACAGTAACTGTGTCTGAAAAGGTTCAATTTGCTTCATATGAGGTGGCAGAAATGATTGCTCTTAAATCGAAGTCTAATGTTCTTGCAGAATCAGTGATCCTTCCAGCATGCAAAAGGATGGTAAAAATTATGCGATAAGGTCGAACAAGAAATTAGCAAGATCCCTCTTTCAAACAATACAATTCAGAGAAGGATTCTTGACTTGTCTGATAATAGTGAGGAAGGTGTAATATCCAAATTTCAAAATAGCCTCTTTGCTCTCCAAATCAATGAATCCACTGACATCTGTAATCAGGCAGTTAATTGCATTTATATGCATCATCAATGAAGATACCATAATCAATTTCTGTGTTGCAAACAGTTACCCACAACCACAAAAGGTCAAGATATTTTTGATACAATCACAATATGCCTAAAAAAAAATATGGCTTATCCTGGGATTTGTGTGGAAATATGGACCGATAGAGCACCATCAATGGTTGGTTCTGTCAAAGGTTTTGCATCTTTAGTCGAAAAACAGAATCCTAACATCGTGCAAACTCATTGTTCTTTTACACAGAGAAGTATTAGTTTCAAAGATAACACACAATGAACTAAAGGAGGTTTTCAATCAAGTGATTGAAATAGTAAATTTCATAAAAACTCGGCCGTTGAATTCCAGGACTTTTGAGTTATTGTGCAAGGATATGGATTCTCATTACATTCGTTTACTATTGCACCCAGAAGTAAGATGGTTATCGAAAGGAAAGGTGCTATCACGCGTAATTGAGCTTCAGAAATAACTTTTTATTTTTTTGAAAATGAAAAACTTGATAGATTTTGTAAATACCTTAAAAATGAATTGTGGATGTCCAAAATAGAGTACTTAAATGAGATATTTGGATATCTCAATAGTCTGAACAGTAATATGCAAGACAGAAATGAAAATATTCTTAAGGCAACAGATAAATTAGTTACTTTTTAGAAAAAAATTGCAATATGGAAGAATAGAATGAAGGTAAACGATTTGGATATGTTCCCTTTAGTTCGCAAAACCTGTGTTACATCCTCATTATTAGTGAGCATTTGGCATGTTTAGAAAATAAAATTGAATATTTTCCCTCAATCAGCATTGAAGAATTTGATTAGATCTGCAATCCTTTCCTAGATTTATCGGTCATCAATTTCTCCAATTTTAAGTTATGTGAAGAGGAAGAATTAGCAAGTCTTTTCAGTGACCGTGGACTCAAATTGAAGTATGCACAACTGCCATTAGACGCCTTTTGGATTTCTGTTTAGGAAGAGTATCCAACTCTAAGTAAAAAAGCCATCAAAGTCTTACTGCAACTTCATACCTATGTGAACTGGGATTTTCTTACCTAAACAACATAAAAAAATAAAAAACGTTAAAGACTAAGAAACATTGAAGAAGAGTTAAGAGTATGTCTCTCTCTCATATTTGCCCACAAATTGCAGCAGTAGTAAAGAAGCACCAGGCACAACTGTCCCATTAACATTCAACATTATTATTCTATACCCGGTACTGAATACAGGATATGTTGTATTTATGTGAATAAAAAATTTTTCTTATGATCTTTGTTTTTTATTATTTTACTGCAAAAAGGATTTATGAGTAGAAAATATTCATTTTTTGTGATAGGTGTGCTGTGAAAATTTAAAGAGCTCAATAGTGTGCCATGAGATAAAAAAAGGTTGGGAACCACTGCTTTAGAGTATTCTGAACAACATTTGTACATGCAATAAAACATGGAAAATTAAATTCATGAAATCTTACATGTTCTCATATTCAGAAACAAAGCATCATCTATAAAAAGTAAAGTAAAACATTGAAGCTAACTTGGATTTATACTCCAAGCAATATCTGGCCTCATTAAACAATTAACTTTCTTTTTTTTTCTTCTTGAGAAAGTTCAGAGCCAACAAACTAGTTAATTATAAAATGAAATAAAACTAGTAGAAATTTTTTAAAAAAAGTTTCTCAAAATTAAGCAGTCCAGTAGCAGATGTTGGTTACCAATATCCACTATGGATTCACTCCTGGACAGTTGCTATAAACAGTGTACTTTTAATATTTCTGTTGAACTTATTTAGAGCAATTGCACCGAGTTTCAGTATCCAAGAAAGATAATCCAACGTGCATTTTGTCTAATATTTTTTGGTTTCAAAAATTGCACTTTGTTCTGTTCTATTTACTACCTTTTAGCAAATAAATCTACACATTTAAAAACGCTGTAAATTTAAACCAACTTTTATCAAACTCCTGCAATAAGAAAATCTACGACAAAGCCATTCAAAAATACGACTTAAGAGAAAATATTTACCTCATCATAAACAGGAAAAAATATTAAAAACAACTGTTTTTCTCTAAATTAATAGCACTAAAATGTCCAATTTTTATTTAATGAATTTTAACATATCCAGTGTTATTGCTTTTTCGTGTTTGACAGAGAAAATAATGAAAATTAATTAACATCAATTGAAACTGGATGTATTAAGAATGTTAAAACTTGTATTATGGCACCAAGTTTTCCACAGGAAATCAACTTCAAACTTTCTAGACTACAAGAATATCTGAATTGTGGTTTTCAATTTTTAAAGAAAAACTTAATATATTTTAACTATTGCTCTCTATATTTGGTTGTTATGAACAAGTACTATTCAACCAAACCGTTGTCACTATATCAGAAAAAAAAGTTTGAATAAACTGAATAAGTCAACATATGTCACAAATTCATTTTAATTAGTCTTCAGTACAAATGAAACAAGAAAAAGAAATTACAACTGTCTCAATATACAGAATCAATTGTTAGATTCCTTCATAAGCTATAACAAAAATCCATAAATTTTCTGAGAAACTTAACCAAAATAAGTCATCTTTCACTAAAATGGTTTTTTAAAATTTTGAACTGTCATTAACTAATTCCTCAGCTATTCAACTGTCAACTTAAAATGACAGTGTTCATTTTTTTCTTTGCCCACATGTGTTTTTAAAAGATAAAACTTTATTGCTGCATTACATTTTGGTAGGTGGCAAGGGTAGATCATTGTGACACGTGTGAAGCAAACAATCCAACTGCCACTTAGGAAAGAACCTCAAACATTCAAAAGATCAAAACATCGTTAGGTAAAATACTTTAGCATCCATAAACTGCTGCTGAACAACGAGCACAAAATGTATGAGAATAGTTACAACAGCTTATTCATCAAGCCAGGTGTTAAAGTATCAATTAACAATTAACTTATACGCCAGAATTTTATAAAATGGAAAATTATTTGTATATAAAAAACTTATTTCTGAATAGGACAATCTTTTTCTTTTGTTCTATATGAAAACTCATGATGAGTGTATCTGATAATGCATTTAGCATAGTCACATAGAAGAAAAAAAATTTACTATATATATATTTTGTTATTTGTTAGGTATTTTCATCTGGACGATGAAAAAGTAATAGAAACAAAACTATTACAATTAATCAGATGATTTCTATTTGGTATAAGGGGGTGGATAATTGTCAAAACTTATGGATCAAAGAAAATCTTAACTTCAAACTTTGAAATAATCTCATCATTGAAAATTAATTCAGTTTGTAAGGTTACAGCTTTCCCTACTCTGTAATGAAACAAGCATTTTTCTTTTCACCTGTTGCAAGCCCCCTTTTACCAAGTGTTACATTTACGCATTGGCATTATCACTTCAAGCAAAAAAAGAAAGCAGCTGCTTCTCAGTCAACAAACATGCAATGAAACTCATTTTCACACTGAAATATTTGTTTTGTGTCTGAGACTATAAAATAACATTGATATACACTTCAATACTTTTTGGAAGTATGACCATCTAAATACTAACATTACTCACCAAGGAATAAAAACAAGGAAAGTTATTCATTGAAGTGTTTGAAGAAAAATACAGAGAAATATCTAAGCATTAAGAAATGGTGACACAAACCTTTATAAATGAACAGCCACAAGGGAAACAATGGAGGGGTGGGGGCAACAAAATTAAAATCAATTGGCAAAATTTTACCAACAGAAAGAACATTAACACACAAAAGATCAACAAAGGATTTGTTAAAGTCTAAAAATAGAAAAATGAATGTAGATATTTAAAAAATATTAATGATAAATTATAAAATGTAAGAAAAAAAAAATTAGATAATTAATCTCATATCTAAAAACATTAATATAAATTTGAAATAACTTTAAAGACTAAGGTTTATTAACACACACACTATATATATATATATATATATATATATAATCCCTAAATGTTATTTTAATGGATAGACGTGCTTGAGCAAATGCAGTTTTTTTGTTTTGTTTTTCTATAATAATTTTTTTTTTTTCAAAAGCAGTGTTAATTACATCAAACACTGGTCAAGCATATTCAAGGGGATCAAGAAAAATGTGCTCCTTGTCTTTATCAAGTTTCTCAAATGCATAAACTAGTAGACAGATTTCAAACCATTAAAAAAAAAAAAAATAAATAAAAAATGGGATGTCTACTTAAAGACTTATATCAACTAAAATAATCTTAAGAGTAATAAATAATGGTGGATTCAAAATAAAATCCACAAATTATATTTTTATATATATATATATATATATATATATCTCTGTCAAACAAAAAGGGAGTGGATTTACTAAAAATGATAAAAATTTAACTTTACACCTGAAATTTCACCATTATAAAATAATTATAGCCTTATCAAAAACACTTTCTAATCTAACAATGCTTTTAATTTGGAACTAAATAGATGAGTAGATCATTTTATTATATATATATATATATATATAAATAAATAAAACAGGAAAGGTTATACCATAAATATTTTCTATTCTATAGCCATATAAAAACTGGAAAGCTTATAACAAAACAGGCTAAACTGGGTTCAACTTGCAACCATGAATAACTTAACTTAAAGTACCCCCCTACCACCTCAAAATAAACTAAATGTTCACACCATATGGCCTTTCACCCAGAGAAGGATGATATATCCAAACTGGTTGGTGAGTTTCATAGCAAGTATTTTACTTCTAAAAATTAACAGTAATAATATTTACATGAAAATGATCCAGTCATATTTAGTTCTAAACTAAAAACGTTCTGGTTCTTAAATTTAAGCTTTAATCATTCTTTTGGCAATACGATCAGGTGTTTTTAATGATAAAAGTCAAATCAAGAAGGGTCTGACCATCACAGATTGTTTTTTTCAATTTTGGTTTTTTACTTATAGTGCTTCATGATACAAATTGAATGATACCTATTTTACATCTCCAGGCCAAAGGATCTTTTTTCACCTACAAAACCAAATTATATTGTATTTTAAAGTACTTGGATAGATGTAAAAGGTGATCTATTTATTTTTTTTTGTTTTGTTTAGAAGTCAAATATAACTTGACTCTGACATTTGACCTTCAATTTCTCAAAACCTCCAATTTTTTAAATTTAATTTTATTTGTTTATCATATAGATATGTACAAAATTTTGTGAACTGATTGCACCTTGAGTTACAAGCATATTACCTAGTTGAGTCAATTTTAAAATAATGGATTTTGCTACTTGCCACTATATGCTAACATTTTCATATCTCCTAATACGGTCAAGTTGTATATGTCTGGAAATCTATTTGAATGCTGATTAATTTTCACATGAGAGCTATGGTCATAAAAATCAACAGAATTTGTTATTTTTGTTTAAATATTGACCAATTCAGTAAAAAATAAGCTTTTTTTTTTGGGGGGGGGGGGGTATATTTTTATTATACAACAAAAATTCTTATATTAAAAAGTGGCATAATTAAAATAGTTATTTAAAATTATGAAAATATGCAAAAAATCTTAATAGTTAAATTTTTGTTGACATGGTATACTAAATGCACAAAATCAAATTTTCAGGATTTCTTTTTTTTTATTTAAAAAATTAAGTTTTGTTCTGAGAAAGTGATAATTAAAATGATTAGTTAAAAAAAGAAAAAATATTAACATTTACAGAGATTAAACTTATTTTCCTGCATGCTAACTGAAAAATAAAAATTTGGATATGTAAACCACTTTTTCAATCAAATTATTTTATGATGACAAACCTTGAGTGTATGTTTATTTAAGGTTATTTTAAGAAATTCTTTCCTAAAATATTTTAAGCTTTTTCCCCTCTCAATTTTCAAAGTTTATAAGTTCTTCCAGTATCAGTTATTGGATGAACTAAACTAAAACTATCAGAATAATTTAAAATTAATATATCTGGATGTAATAGGTAACAAAAGATGGGGGGGGGGGGGGGGCTTCAGCTGTAAAAAAAAAAAAAAAGTCAATTTTACCTCTCAGGATATTTTTCAAGCACATATCCTAACCACTAGCTCCTATAATAGATTGTTATAACAAATCCCTTAATATTTTCAAGCTCTATTTTGCCCCATTTTATAATTATTACTATTTTTCTCTCACATCCCAAGTTGACACTGTTTTTATTCTTACATGAGACACAGGAATAAAACTACGTAGTTTTTTGAGTTCCTGTAGTTGTTGAAGAATCTTTTTTTAAGCTTATTTTCTAAGATTTCATTTGTCCATTCATTTGTTGAGAAATATGAAATATTCATGCCTGAAATGTTTTTTCTTGAATAATGAAACAACTGTCTTAGCATCATTATTTGCTCATTATAGGTTTGCTGCTAATCTTTTCATAGTGTTATCTCACCCATCACATGGTCCTTCTCATGAGATGTAGCAAAAAAGTTCCACTCTGCATCAGTACCAAAGTCAGACTTATGATTGCACAAATTGACAAAATTTTATAATTTTTATAACAGAAATAGATCAGATTTTTTTAAAGTATTTACATAATTTGGACTATTGTCCTCACCTTTGTTGCCATTTGTATGTTTCAGTTGTCATACGCTGTGGCCTTCTTCAGGTGCTAGGAATTTCGAACCAAACCCTTTATTACAATAGCTGGGGTATATCATTCTCATCCCTTGCATAGTAGTGCCTCTTTTGGAAATCATGAGTTATCTCCATCACTGGCTAACATATACAGGGAATACTTTGAAGAGATGGCATTAGAATCCACAGTTTTAAAGCCAACTCTACGGCTGAGATACGTTGATGACACCTTCATATTCATACTCTGGCCACATCAAGAAGTCCAGACGCTACTCGACCACGTGAACTCAATAAGTCCATCCATACAGTTCACAATGGTAAAAAGAGCAACAACAAACTGGCATTCCTGGATGTTTTAATAACTCAAACAGAGGTTGGGTTCAAAACATCTGTATATGGCAAGCCAACATTCACTAGACAGTACCTCAACTTCAACACCCACCACCTATACAATGTAAAGAAAGATTGTTCGCTGCCTTCAACATTGAGCAAAAGTCATAAGCAGTGACCCAGAGTCATACGAACAGGCAATGGTTGGTATAAGCAGTACCCTACAACAAAATTATCCAGGGTACATAACTCCGACATACATGGAAGGGAGGGTGCATGAAAATAACAACTCTCAGAAAACAGCTTTGATCTGTCTACCCTATGTAAAGGGGTTATTGGAGAAAATACAAAGGATCTGTGGTTCATCAGGACAATCTTCAGAAGTGGTTCTACATTTTGCAGGTACCTCTCCCAAGTAAGACCCCAACAGAGGAGGACACGAATAAGGACTGTGTGTAGGCCATTCCATGTAGCTGTGGAAAGAAATATAAAGGAGAAACAGGCAGCCCCTTTAAAGTAAGGCTACAAGAATATCGCAAGGCCATAACACAAGGGGAGATAGAAAAATCAGGCATAGTTGACCACATATGGAGGAAGAAAGGGGATCACTGCCCCCTATAGGATGAAGTTGAAATAATAGATAGAGAACGCCACTGAAAACTACGTAAACTTAAGGAATCAGTACATATGCTAGGCTATCTCCTAAGCCAACCAAGCATAGAGATGAAACAATATGGGAACCAGTAATATGGAGTACCAGAGAAAATCATTAGTGTCAAAATTGCAATAAGAGCTCTGGTAAAAAATACTAGAGAAAACCATTAACATCAAAAAATTAGAGGGAGATAACTCATGACTTCCAAAAGAGGCACTACTACACAAGGGATGAGAATGATATACCCCAGTGATTGTAATAAAGGGTTCAGTTTGAAATTTACTAGCACCTGAATAAGGCTGGAGCATACAACAGCTGAAATGATGTACAAATAGCAACAAAGATGAGGACAATAGTCCAAATAATGTAAATACTACATAATCTCAGAAATATAGACAATTTAGATTTTTTATTTTAAAATTAAGATGAGGGGAGAGGGCTTAGTTTTCTTTGAAATTAATGGACAGCTGTGTGATGCTTAAGACAATTTGATAATATTACAATATTAATATGCTCCAGTTCTCTGTAATTTCTGTAATAACAGACAAATGGATATAATGTGGCTTGAGAATTATTCAAGTGGAAGCTTCGTGCAGCATCCTGCAAAATAAATCATTCCCAGCAAAATCTGCAATGAGTGACTTCACTATCCATCAAAAAACTTCTTAGAACAACATCTTGATTGTTCTCTGGCAATGGAATCATGCTTTTTCAAGGTCTGAAGATATACACTATAAGTTACAAATTTTTCTGTAGATTGTGATACAGTTTGCAGTGTGATTGTATCAGGTGGTAGCCAATGTTTATAAACAAAGTCTATTAAATTTTTATTTAGAGTTTCTTTTATAAACAAAATCCTTCATATTAAAAAAAAAAAAAAGTTAAAATTGAAACAAATTTTAAAAATGGAAAATATTTCTTCAAAAGGTTTACCATTATTCTTTCATTATTTTTATAATAAAAAATATAATAACGTTATTCACGTTAAAAAAAAAAGCTAAAAATAATAGCATTGTTAATGAAAAGAAAAATCCAACACTTAATAATATCAACTGTGAACACAGCAACAATATGCTCACTGTTTTCTAAATATAAAACATAACTATGACTACATATATACACAAACACCTTATATATTCAGTTAAAAGGGAAATAAAATTCATCATTGATAATGGCTAAAAGTATAGTTGAAAGCACTTGGAGAAATAAAACATTCTGACAATTTTTACATAATTTATAATCCATTGCTAAATCCGCTGCTATGAAAGTCGGTTCTCTGTGCAGGGCCCGGAGGTTTTTTTCCGTTTGAATCTATCCTGCACATTTATAAATCTACCATCCGCCCATGCATTGAATACTGTTGCCATATCTGGTCGGGTGCCCCTGCTATTCTCCTTGGGCTTTTCAACAAGGTACAGCGGAGGGTCTATAATGTGATCGATACTGACTTGGCAGACCACCTGCAGTCTCTCTCTCACCGGTGTGACGTGGCTTCCCTGTGTCTCTTCTATAAATACTCCCATGGCTTCTGCTCAGATGAACTTAGATCACTGGTGCCCCCTAGGTTCGAATTTGCAAGAGATACTAGATTAGCAACTAGATCCCACCCTTTTACAGTGAAACCGATAAAATGCAACCGCAACTTCTACTCTAACAGTTTCTTTTCTCGTACTTCCCGACTGTGGAATTCCCTTCCACATGACTGCTTCCCCGATGGCTACAATCTCCAGGAGTTTAAATGTAAGGTCAATAGACACCTCCTAACACAACTCGCTTCCATTCTTTCAAACACTCTTCCCATCCTCCCAACTACCTATCACCCCCCTTATGACATTTCCTATATCTAACCACTCTTTCCATTTACCTTCCCCTATGTAGCCCCAAGTGCAATAGTGGCAGTGGAATGCCTTGCTTGGGGTGAAACAATTAAAAAAAAAAAAAAAATTACTACAAGTTGAGCAGTCACCCAAGTAGGAGTTTGATGTTGCTGCATTGCACGTAACAGCAGCTGTACATTGGCGGTAATCTGTTAAATGATATTTCGTCTTGAGTCAGTGTACCAAGACGAATCCCCACAATCATCTTATTCATATTTTAATATTTTGTACAAACACAGTGTATTCCAGCACCACCTGCTAAGATACATTCTTTTGGTCTGAGCTCAACAATTTTTGAAAAACTTATTCTGGTTAGACTTTTTGATTTTAATAATTGATATGTCTTTTTCAGGTTACAGAGTACAAGATACTTTTTTTCTCTGAACTCTTCTACTATCCTTTATAACTTTAAATTTTTTTTTTCTTTTTCAGGCATCACTGATTTCTTCACTCTTATAAAACAGTACAACTTCAATTGTCTTTTTTGTGAGAACCTACATTTGCATACATTTGGTAGAGTTAATATTCTATGTTCATTTATAAGTTTTTTGGTTTGTCTTGCCATGAATGTTGGGGGTGCCAAATTCCATTTGAATTCTTTGGATATTCCAGCTTTAAGAAAATATTGTCAAAATTTTTACTTTTTGGGACTTTTCACAAGCTGCAAAGTTCTTTTAATTGTGTAATAATTCCACTTTTTACAGATATTTTGTGCTCTTCTATACTGGTAAATTCTTGATGAGAAATTTTAGTAAAAAAATCAGCAAAATTTTCTTTGGTACTGCTCCATAATTTTTCAAGTGTTTGGTGCTTGATTGGTGATTTACTTATCATTGATGTTAAAAGGTTGTGGCTGGTCTTCAGGTGATGTTTAAGTACTTTCAGAAAAAGTCAGGTAATGCTGTTAATTTTAGTGTATCATATCAAATGTAAGCAAAAATTTGCTAACCAACATTTTTTTTTTAAATATGTTATTATCTTAACATTAATCCTTGACATTTTAAATATTTCCATTATGTCACTAATACAACTTTATCATATTAAAAAAATATGAAAATGCTAGCATGTAGTAGCAAATAAAATCCATCATTTTGAATTTAGCTCAACTAGGTAAAATGCTTGTAACTTAAGCCACAGTCAAAAGTTCATCACAAAATTCTGTACACATCTTGCCATAAGGCAGACAAATTTGTTGACAAATTTAAAAAAAATTAAAGATACACTTTATGTTGAGATGTGAAAGTCAATGTCAAATTATTTGACCTTTAAACAATAATTAAATAAATCACTATCCAAGCACTTTAAAATGGTATATAATTTGGTTTTGTGGAGGGAAAACAACTGATTTAAACTTATTTTCCAAAATTCATCTTTTTGGTGAAGGTCAAAAGGTCATATCTTGGGAAACCCTTTGGCCTAGAGATGTAAAATAGGTACCATTCAATTCATACGATGAAGCTCTAAAAGTGTACCAAATTTGAAAAAGAAATCTGTGTCAGTGATGGCCAGACCCTTGTTGATTTGGCATGGAATGACTACACTTTATCATCTCTTAGCTTTTATTTATTTTTTAAAATATAAATAAAGTATATTCTGTGTTAATTAATAACTATGTTGTACAGTTTGATACATTATTTTACAGAGGTAGCTATCAGAAATTTTAGCATGAGAACAGAAAAAAAAAAAAAAATTAGAGGAAGTCAGTGCCATACATGATACACGCTTCGGTGATCATGTCTCAAAAGAGATATGATTGACTGGGTAGAAGATTTTCCTGCAATAGGTTGCTGACAAGTCCTATTTAAAAGTAGTATTGGTTGCTGGAGGATGAAGAAAGATTAATACCTTTTACAAGGGTATCTGCATGCAAATGAAGGCAAAGCATTCAAATGGAATTGAAACTCAGCTCTCAGATTTCTCATTCCAAGCTAATATCCACTGTACCACAATGCAGAGGAAGTACATGGTAAAAATATTCCTTTAGAAATGTTGCGCAAATTATTAAGATTGGTGTTTGTTGTTTTAAACTAGCATCTTTTATTTAGTCATTCAAAAAGTCATTTTTTCCTTTTACATAAACAGTAATGAGAATATTAGCTGTCTCCTTACAAGGAAATATTTGGCATTTATTGACCAAGCAACCAATGCTGCTTTCACTTGCAAGTTTGTGAATCTGTTGCACCAGCCCACAATCTTAAAAAAAAAAAAAAATTACCAATACCCTCAGACTTCACTCTCTCAAAGCCCAAAGATTTAACCATTGATCTTAGAAACCAGTTGTATACAGCTGACAGTTTAAATATTTCTGAACAGGTTTAGCATCATACATGACATCCATTTGAAAGCCTTGATCTGATGAGGAGGTAATTTAAGAATATAACTAGAGTTCTTAGGTTGATGTTTTGATTTTGTAGTAATTTACAATGTTGGTGAAACTATCTCTGCCACAGCCTGTTATTCTATGTCCAATATCCTTTTCTTAAAGAGAAATAAAACTATGGAAGTGTTTCTGGATATAGTTTTCTTTAGATCTGAAACAATATTCACATTAACTTGTATCAGTTGTCCTTTAAGAAAACAATATTTTTAGACAAACAAAAACTAAGATTTGCTTAGAAAACACAGTCATATTTTTAAGTAGAACCAAATTTTTCCTTGAGGATATATAGACTAAATTCCCCATAATAATTTAACCACATTTTTAATTCTTATATAAATTTGTATTCAAGATTCTCTGAAGATTTGTTTTCAGGGAAGCTATAAATTAAGCTTGATACTATATTAATTACAGGATTCTAAGCTTATTTTCAAAATTAAACAGAATATATATATATATATATATATATATATATATATTGTACAGAGCATGAAACTCAAAATTATCTTGAATGAAACACAAAGACTAAGAAGAATGGAATAAAGTTCAAAAGGAAAAAAAAAAAGTGATGTGAAAGCAGAATATATATAAATTTTCAGAATATTGGCATATTTATGTTTTCAATCAAAGTATATAGATTGAATAAAAACATGAATATTACACTTTATATGAGAGGAAAGAATTTTTATATTGTTCAATTTTATAATTTATATGAAAAAATACTCTTAGAATAATTTTAAGCTTTCAAATATAAAATATCTACAGCCATATTAACAATCATTAAGGAAAATTGAACAGCATATAATTATTTAGTAAATTCACCTTTAATTAGCACAAGGCTACAATAATGGGACACAGTGAGAAAAAAAAATTACTGAATTTGTGTGCAAAGTGAGTTTAATAACCATCAAGTTATTTTTTTTTCAGGATGGGGGCATCTATTATTTAGCTCACTGAAAAAGGAATTCATATAGCTTAATGCCACCAAGTGTTGAAAAGATTAACTGAAAATTTTCATGCCATTAAATTATTTTGCAACATACTTTCACAAATGAAAGACTAAATGTTTAAATAACATTTATTTTTATCAATTTAAAATGATCTTTTTAACCAAAGCAAATTTGTTTAATATTAAGGACAATTTACCAAGGTTTTTTTTCTTTAAATGAGGTTGACAAGATATGATTTATAAATTGGTTAAAACATGTAATATTTGAATATCCCAGTGAACACATGTGTGCTTAGCTGACATGCTAAACATGATGTAAATAAGGGTGGTTAGCAATTATTCTAAACACCTGTCACCAACACTCAGCTTGTTAAATAAAAATGTGTGTGCATGTATATATTTAGGCAGAAATCCCTTTTATAAAAGTTTTGTTAAAACTGACAGAAAAGGTGATGTTAATTTTTTCATATAATTTTTCTTTTGATCTTATTTTTTTTTCTCTTCAGTATATAAATTATATAAAAATTGTTCAAATATTTTATTTATCCAAACACTTTTGGCTATACTTTTAGCCATTATATATTCAGTTAAAAGTAAAATAAAATTCATCCTTGATAATGGCTAAAAGTATAAAAAAACTGAACTATAGCACCTTGTCTGTCATTTTTAACAAAACTTATGTATGTGTGTGGTGTGTAAAATTGTCTAAATGGAAAACATCAAAAGACTACATAAAATAAGCCCTTCAGAAAATTCATAGCACTTAAAATCGAATTAAAGATTATGTTTTTAAACATTTTACCAAGCTGCACATTACATTGCCTAACTTGTAGATGAATCAAAGGTCAACTGTTTTAAAAAAGAAATTTGAGGGACTATGCTATTCAAAGTTATGAACAGTATCACATTTTTAAAGGCTAAACAACAAAGTTGTTCAATATGAACATTTTTTTTTATAAACATTTAATCACTAAAATTTCAGTTACTTTAAAATAATCTTAAAAAAATTTGTAAAAATATTTAAACATTAAAGTGATCTCAAATGCACAAAGTAATAATATCACTCTAATTACCTTAGTGTAAGCCACACCTCAGCACATTTACTTATCAACAAGACTCTACCAAAGTCATCTCGACACAAAGCCGAAGAAACTTTTAATGACCCTATTTTAATGCTAAGTGGAAATCATTGAATACTGTCACAGTCTAATTTACTTCAAACATCAGAAAGAAAAAGCTAAAATAGAGGATCTGAACTTCTGCAAAATAACAGGCTATGATTCACATGCACACAACTGGGGGCCCTAATTTTATATCAATTAGATACTTTTTCTCAAGTTTCTGTCTTGATAGATAAAATTACATGAAAACCGAAGAAAGGAACTATAGAAAAAAAAAATCTACTCACAAAATAATATGGAGAAAAAGCATTAATTGCAGATTTGCAACAGATTAGCGTATGTCACAATAAACATTTTTAAGGAAGCTTATTTTATATATCCAAAGTATTTCAAGAAATAAAGTTAACAATTGTCAGAAATTAGCATGAAACCACATCTCTTTAAAAGCAGAAAGAGAGTACAGGACAGTAATTTTAAGTCTATTATCGAACTCTTTTTCTCCACCATTATTGATAGTTCTACTAAAAGTAAACTCCCAGAACAAAAGAGTGAACTCAGAGACTATCAGGATGAAATACTTAATCTGTCCTTGTCCAAAATTAGAAATTTTCTATTCCTAGGTTAATTTCTGATAAGGAGCTAACACAGGAATGGTCAAGGTTTTACATTTTATGCATCAATTTTTCTACACAACTTCAGAAATGCACTTTACATATCTTATAAAAATAATATTAATATCAACTGGTATTTTATTTTTAGTTAATAAAAAAATAAAAATCCTCAACAAGGCATCATATTCCTATAAAATGTTTTGAATAAATCATTAATATTAAATTGAATAGTTTTTGAATAGTCTCTTAAGCATGGAAGAAGGCAGGATGGTGCCACATTATTTTGCTTTTGATTAATGTAATTTATTCAGAATTTTTTATAAAAAAAATAATCAAGATATGGTCAAAACCAAACAAAGGAAATAGTGTAATAAGGAGGAGAAACAATTACCTAATATTATCACATATACTTAGTAATAAACCAAATAAAAGACATGTAAAGAAGAATTTTTCATCTTTTTAGTGAAAATGAGCTACCAAAAATGTCCTTGCTATCAATAAAAATTAAAAGGAAAACTCTTATTAACAGTAAAACTTATAACATTTACTGAAGATAGATTCCAACATGTTTGCATAGATGAACTAAAGGTGCATAAAAATAAGGATCAAAATACCCTTAATTAAGACCTATCAATAAATTCTATGAATCCATTCAACTATCATTTTACTAAATCAGTCAGTCAGTTAAGTGCCATACATGATACACACTTGGGCAATCATGTCTCGAAAGAGACATGACTGACTAGGCAGAAGATTATCTCGCAGTAGGTTGCGATTACTTTCTGCAGTAGACTGGTTGCCAACCAAGGCTATAGAACCCAATCTATTCTGTTATTTAACCCATAACTTGAGTGAAGAGATGGATTAATACCTTTCCCAAGGGTATTAAGGTAAGTGAATGCAAAGAATTCAACTGGAATTCGAATTCAGCTCTCCAATTTCTCGTTCCAAGTTGATATACACTGCACCACAATGCACATCCATTTTTTGCTAAATATCTTGAGGATTCATTAAAATCATGTATTAATATTAAACAAAGTGTGTTAGTTTCTTTTACAACAGTAAAAAAATTTAAATGAATTTAAAATAGGTACCTCTACTAATTCAGTAGATGTAAAGTTAAAAAAAAAAATGCTTTCTTGAAGTTTTCATTTTAGCTTTAATTTAAAATTTATACTGTAGTATATTTCAAACAGAAATTTCGTTGATTGGAATTTATTTTTTATAAAACTGGACATTTTGACAACAAAAATTCTCGGTTTTAAAAATTTTGCAAAAATAAAATATACTTCTGAAACATTATTTGACGAAAATTAGCAAGTTAAATTAATCTGATTTGAAACAAATATTACTTACTTATATCATAAAATGTATCCAAGCATTTGTTTTCCTGATGTGTTGATTTATTAACAGCCAAATGATCACCAAACATATTCATAGTTAAGTATAGCAAAACATGATAAAGTTTATATGAAGGTTTTTTCTTTTCATAAGGGGACAACCCTTATGATCTTGTTAGGTTTGAGCATCCATTCTTATAAAGTCTGCATGTATATACACATCCAAAAACAAATTGAAATTCTTTTAAAAATATTTGGGGTTGTTAGAGTGTAATAAGCTTTATGATTAGTAAATATAGTTTTACTTAATATTTTCTAAGGATTACTCCACTGAAACTATATTTTAAAAGATTTAATAGCTCTATAAATTATTCAATTTAAAACTGAAAAAACTTGTAAAAATTCATTATATATTATTCATAAAAGCAATTAAATGTTGTCTTAGTTTGTGTTTATTCTGAATAGATTTTCAGTAAGACAGGGTCTGTTACTAAAAATTACTACATTGAATTTCTCACGTTTTCATAAAATTAAATAAGGGAGTGAAACAAATGTAAAAAAAAAAAAAAAAATTAACCAAGATTTTCTAATAAAACATTTTAAAAACAACTTCAGTCATTTTGTGAATTAATCTTGAAAATTTCATTAATATCTGACAATTATTTTAATTTTGCAAGAATTTTCAAATGGGTCACAAAAATAGGCTAAAATTTGCTATGCAAACTGCATAGTTAGTCAAACTGCTGATGCAAGAAAAACAAGTTTTTTTTTGTTGTTGTTAAAAATAAATAGATAAAATAAAAATTTTGAATGTTCTAAAAAGGATTAAAAAATTTCATTAAATATTCAAGAGTACTTTGCTCCTTCCTCTAAATAATAAAACTATGCTTTTCATTGTTTGGAGCATGTTTTTATCATGGTATGCTGATTTTCTTTAATAATTTTGTAAAGGTAACTACTAATTTAATAGAATAGGACACTTTGTTTGTTTTTATATAGTTCTTTAAAAAGAAAATTATATATATATATATATATATATATATATATAAGTTTATTCCTTTATTCTTACTGTGAAATGACAAATTTAGCAATTGGAATTTTTTTTTTTTAAAACATCAAATGAATATTTCAAAAAACAACTTGAAGTTATTAATCTTTGACTTTTTTTTGTATAATAGGGGATATGATCAAATTGATGGAGTAGAATTGGGATCTTGTTTGGTTCTAGTTTTTGTTAATTGATTCATGAGCTATAATGAGCAAGTTTGGTCAGATAAGTATAAGAAATGGGCCCTTACACTTATATACATGTAGTTGATATCTAGTATTTTTAAGAGAATACCCATGCTCTACTTTTTTTTAATTATTTAAATTCAACATCAAAACAAAATTTACAGTTTAGTATGAAAAACAAATTCTTTATCATTGTTAGACATCCTAATTAAAAATGACATTTGATTAAAAAAAAAAAAAGTCTTCTGGACTTTAATAGCAATCTATTTACCAATTTCACAAGTTTTATTCTTGAAATTCATAAACTGAGTTAGAATTCTTAATGAAAAAAAAAAAATTACAAAAAATGTTTATCAAATAACCAGCAAATACAAAAATATAATTCTATGAATGATAACATTAATAAAAACTGAAAAACAAAAGTGACAAGCAAGCACCAAAATCTTTTACATGAGAGACTATTTAGAACTGTACAATTTTAACAGAACCTTTTATGGGGATGGAGTCTCATTTTCATATAAATATACTTAATATTTTATATACTCTGAGTTTATAAATTTTTTTTTATATACTCTAACAACTTATAAATTCAAGTATGCCGTCATTTCACACAGCCACCCCTGTTCACCAAATTCATATTTAATAAAATTTTTTGCTTTTATATTCAAAACTGAAAATATTCACAAGGAACAAATAAAGCAGATTCTACACTGAACAGCTAACTGATTGTGGGAAGGGATGGAAAAGTTACTAGGATGTAACGTGTTACATCTAATTATATAATGTGTTACTTTTGGTATATTTGTTATAGGCTGAGTAAGTAATAACATCCAACTGAACAATTGAATCTCAAATACCTTAACCACTTGAAACACAAAATCTATTTAATCATGTAGCTCATAATATTTTGATTTTCAATTGAAAACTATATTATAAAATATCTAATTCAGGTCTAAATTTATTGAAATGTGTCTAAAAATCACAATTTTTCTCCCGCAACTGAAATGAGTTTTAAAAATTTACTCTGCTTCCAATAGGCTATTTCATTTTACTTAAATTTTATTCCCCACCCCACTTATAATTTTTCAAGACAAATTTAGTGTGGTGTGTCCATGAGACCAGAGAATCGTAGATATTCAATTACAAGGTGTAATAGACAAATTGCAGTCTAAATTATGCAAAATTGAAAACAATGCTGACATCTCATTTTAACAGATATATTTACAAGAGTTACACAAAAAATATCCTGGAAATAGTAGAAAGTAAATTTATTCAATAAAATCATGGGCTTCAAAATCATTCCCTTCAGAATCTCCTGCAACTGTAATGGACACTCTCCTTGTTTAAGTTGATAAATGCTGCCATAATCCTTGCTTTCAGTTCCTCTTTGATGTTACAAGGTGTTTCATTGGTCTCTTGCTCAACTGTGCCACAAACATGATAATCAAGAGGTTGCAGTCTGGATGGAGTGTTAGGTAGCCAGATGTAAGGGGCAATATGGTTGCAAAAATCATCTGACAGTCATGACCAAGTTCTGCTTGTGTAGCATGGTGCAGAGTCCTGTGGCCAGACAGGGTCTTCCAGCAACCACTCTCTTGAGGGCAGCACCACCTCCTTAAGGTACTTGATGTAGGCCTCTGTGCTGAGTCTGAGAGGCCCTGTAGGAAGATGAATGGATGCATAATATCTCAATCACTAGTGATCACTCCAAACACCATAATGTATTTCTGAATTCTCTACTCTGTCCTCAGATTGATACCCAGACACTCTGAAATGTTTGTACTGGAGCTTCTGGCATGAATACTAAGCAGTACAGCATGTTGTTTCCAAATTTCTGGTGCAGGGAATTGCGTCATGGTGGACTTTTTTCACAGATGGCACCTAACTAACACTAATATACTCTGCAGTCAACAAAATCCAAAACAATGTGTATGCGTGAAATTAAAGATATAAAATGGTAACAATTTACTCATCAAACACTGTAAATACACTTTAATTACATTTCATGAGATGTTACAAAGATAGGATTTCTCAAATATACACAATGCTAATGTGGTGGATAATGCAAGTTAAATTTCAATGACAATAGAGAAGAAATTCTAGATTAGAAAACAATTTATGTTACCATTATTGTAGTCACAACTAATTGTAGAATGTGAACTAATTAAAAGGTCATCTTTCTAACAGTGTACAAAGGTTAAGTTTTCTATTCAGCCATTTTTTTTTTACTTTGACAATAACAATTTAACTTAATTTGATCACAAAGTCAAAAATGTACCCAAGTCATTGAAATTTGTAACTGCTTTTACATTTAACTGTTATTGATGAATATAATTTGGATGTTGAATTGTGAATTTTCATAACTTCTTGTTCAATGGCTCAGTAATATATGCAAACAATTACTGAGTGATGAAACTAAATGTTTAATTTTTAACAAATTATGATTAACTACTCAACATTATACATGTCATTATATAAAGTTTTTTTTTTTTAATTTGCTCTGCAGAAATAACTAGATAAATTTGTAAACAAACATTTCCTAGAATCAAGTATGTTTAATATAACAACAGCTTAGTTTGAGCTATGGATAATCAGAAAGAATAAAACAAAATTGAACATTTCTTAAATATAATTCTACAATAAAACTGATCTTACTATCATCATCTAAGTTCAGAAATACTCATAAAAAGAAAACTTACCCATCTCTACCTTTACTGATGATTTTAACTTCAAAGTAATAAATACCACATGAGGCTGGAATTGGATGTGTCGATCGTACACTGGCAGCATCTTTTGGAATCTTTCCAATTCCTGTATTAAAAAAAAAAAAAAAAATTTAAATATAAACATCTTTTATCACTTAGATAAATAAGTGTTCATTTTTTTTCCAGAACTACCTTAAAAAGAAAAAATTAAAATAAAGACTGACATTCCTTCCCATCCTAAAATAAATAAAAGGAAGAGTAACATGGCTTTCCAACAATTGTTTTAAAAAGGAAAAATAACATTTTTATAATATCCAATCTTAGCAGTTGACTAATTGAGTTACCAAAGAACCAATTTTACCTCATGAAGTAACCAGGCCAGATTTGGTAGCACCTCATCAGAACTTATCAGAAGTCAACTTTTAACATTCTGACCAAATAATTTCAGGCCAATTAATTTTAAGTAATTTTAATAAAGTGGTGTGTGTATGTGTATATATATATATATATATATATATATATATATATATATATATACACACACACCACTTTATGATCTGTTGCAAATTTTTCTACTGGTCATATATCTATACCGATTTGACTATAAAGAAAAATATAAATATAATTAGAAAAGCTCATTCCTTTCCAATTTCAAACATCAGTTACTTTTCAAGGCAACATACATGAAAAAATAAAGTTAATGGAGTAAATATAATAAACATTCATCATATGGACAGATTTTTACTTTTATATATATATATATATACACACTGTAAGAAAATAGCTGTTTCCTCATCCTTGAAAAATATTAGAAGCAGTAATGAAGGAGAATTCATATCACAGCCATTTATCGAAAATATTGAAAAGTGAGTACAAAAACTGGCAACACAAAATTATGCAAATAATTATAAAAATTGACACATACTACATACATGTTGCGTATGACATTCCTTAAAACAACAAATTTCGGTCATTTTTTTTTCTTATCAACCTTCATTAACTCTCCTTTGAAAAGATTTACTTAACAGCCGTCTTTAGTGGTCATTAAATTCAATCTCAAGCCATATCCTATTGGCTAAATTTATATTTTATTAAAACCATTAACCTATTTCTTTCAAAAACTACTCATTTTGGAGGATACTAGCTCATTTCAGGTCATCTTTGTAGCTGACTGTTAGTCAGTTCTTTTTAATAAGCTTGACTTGTTAAATAATTATTGAAAATACAAGCTTACAATAAAGAAAAGGGATTTGTAGTAAAGTATGGAAATTATATTTGTATTAATTTTATATATATATATATATATATATTTTAAACTTTTTATATATATATATATATATATATATATATAAAAACAAACTAAATATACCATTATTTTATGCAGCAATTCATCAGTTTTTTTTCTACACTTTTTCAATGTTGATTTTCTGCTCAACTTTTATAACAAATTCACACACAAAAAAAAATCTACAAACATTGGATGGTTATTATTGTGGAAAATACATTTGCTGACTCACATCATTTTTAAATAGTAAATTGGACTGGAAATTGCTTTATTCTTCAAATTAGAGCATTTAACAATATTGTACTAACAAAAATCTTGGTAAGATGTGGTGTTTTTGTTGAGATACAGTAAAAAAAATTAATAATTTAAACCATTTGCTTCTTGGAAATGTACTTTATACAATGAAGATTGGCAATTTTCACAATAACAAAAAATTGACCACAAAGACATCTAGGCAAATGTTAACATATGCATGCACACAGACAAGATTTTTTATTTTGACATCACCATTACTGAATACTAATTCTGCAAATTTTGTTTTAAAATGCTATTTTTAGAATTTTAATAAAACTCAAACATGAAATCTGATTTATGCACTCATTTTGTTTTCTCAAGAATTGACAAAAGTATTAAACACTATTTTATTAGCTTGTTTATTTACAAGAATGTTATATTTACAAGTTTATAAAAATACGAGAACCAACTATAATGAAATATCATATTTTGATGTAACTATGATAATTTATAAAAACAGAAAAAGCTTACAAGTTTTTTAAAATATTTCCAGGGAATTCTCTCAGCCACTCATTACAAATTCATCAAAATAATTTACAAGCATATGGGTTTATACTCCCCCTCAATAATAAACATCAATTGCTAAAGACTACTTATTAGTCTGTTTATTTACAAGAATAATGTTTATTAAAAATCTAAGTTTGTTAAAATATTAAACATTGAGTATATAGCAATAGTGCTGTTCAAAGAAAAACCATCCTTTTCATATACTATTTTTTTCAAACATTGCCAAGGTCTAATGGTTGATTTTGAAGTTTTTGTCAAGGTAAATTATGCTTAAGGTTTACTGAACAAGTACCAACGAACCTGTCAAAATTTTGTACAAATTAATTACTTTAAAAAAATCTTTAAGAGTAATTTCAGTTACTTGAAAATCAAAAGTTAATTTTCAATTAGCTGAGTTAACAGTAATAAACAAATACAAGTTAATCTCTTGGGATAAAAAGATTTCTTCAGCTGCCATGATTAGATTTAATAACCTGCACAAGAACCATTCTATTAGTGAGGCATCATAACCATTACATATCAAAGTCACATGGATTTTGAAGGACTTCATTATTCAATCCTAGCTCTTAGATTGGGGGATGTAAAGAGAGTCTAGTTTACATGTACAAGTGAGAAATTTCAGAACTATTAGTTATTATACAGAATTCTTTAAAAAATAGAGCTAGAAATTATTAAAATGGAAATACAAAGAAAAATGAAATAAAATGTCAAACAGTTAAAAGAATAAAAATAAAAAATAATTATGTTTAAATAATATAAATTTGAAGATTTTTTTAACATTCTATAATAAAAAAGAAAAAAATTTTCAATTGGAAATACTGTGTATGTAATTTTTCTCAGCACCATATGAAACCAGTTCTGTTAGTATCAGTAAAAGTGCGTGTTCACCAGACCTACTCACAATCTTCTGCATTTGGTAGAATGTGGTTACTGTTTTCTTCTTTTTAATTACAAGTCAACTATTAATGCAAAAGCTACCATTAAGGTGCAGACTCTGGGGAAGCCATTGCCAAACACTTTTAAAAATGAAAAAAATAGCAGGGAGGTGTGGTGACCAAACAGATTTAACCAATATTAGCAGGACCGGTTTGCACTGAAGAAAAAAAATTCCAAAATTACAGATGTATGATGTTTATTACCTGATGAAAGCCAGAGAACACATTAACCAAAATATTGGTGTAAAAATCAGGGTCATTGGTAGTAATAAATCCACATACCAGAAAGTATATATTAAAAAGAAAAAAAGTTAAACTATTTGATAAGCAGTTTTAAGCTTTTTTTTCAAATGTTATTGGTAATCATTGAATTTTTGTTAGAAAAATAAAATAAAAAAAATCCCATTTTAATGACAAAAACTTAATCTTTCAATATTAAGGATTCAAAAGATTTTGAGTAAAACAATGAACGAATTGTAGAAAAGAACCAAATTATCAAAATACATTTTCAGGCTTCTTTATTTCTCCTGAGTTAAAGTAATAGTAATCAGCTAGAAAATATTTTAGCAACATTTTTACAAATCTTAACTTCTTTATCTACTTACTTGCTCCCTTTACAAATCAATAGTTCAGTAGCCAATTTACTCATCAAGCATATTTATCAATTAAAGTGTGTCAAATTGATCTTATTTGAAATGGGTAGGAATTAAAATAAGGAAATTGGGGGGAAAAAAAAAAGTTTAGTGCATGTACAATGAAAATACCTACAGAAACATTAGATATCGGTTTTATTAGGTTACTAAGTACAATTACAAAAAAAAAAAAAAAAAATAGTTTCAGTAGAAACGCCCAAATTCATCACAAGGAAAGAAAACCAATTTTAGTATTCAGCTTAACAAAATTCTGAGACTTAAAATATGTGAATATTCTACATATTTTTAACGAATATAGAATTTTTACATTTTTTATATTTTTGGAATTTCCTGTTTTCATTGCGATTCAAGTTTAAAATTAAAGAAACTGTTAAAAATGAAAATAGTATACCAAAGTTAAATCATGAAACATTTTTATTAACTGAAGCCATTTTCTTTTAAGAATTCTCATGTCACACTTCAACTGAATCTTAAGGCTATTTTGAAAAATACAAAGAATATTCATATTTTTATATTTAGACTATTCATATATGGTGTCAAAATAAATGAAATAAAATAAAAAAATTTAAGTTAAAAATTAGTGTGTGTGTGTGTGTGTGTGTGTGTGTAAAAACAAAATTATATGCAAAAAAATTTGCTATACTTATAGAAGTGCTAGGCATCAGAGAAAGAGCAGAGAGACTGTGAAAATAGAAATCAACAGTGCATGGTCAGTGTCAGTTTCACATTTCAATGTAATCTTCAGACTAAAAAAAGTATTGACATGTCCATGCTAATTATATACAAGTTTTATTAAATTCAACTGAAAAGTTAGTCTTGTATTTTTCTAATTTAGAAAAAAAAATAATAAAAAGTATTATCACATCTGAATTAACATTGTGGGTAAAAATGACCAGTCTTTTTTCACTTGATTGTCAAAGAAATTATAAGGAACTAAATATTATCAGCATCAAAGAAATGCCTCGTTACCTACATCCTGACATCTGTTTCTTTTTAACACTACATTTCAGATTTAAATATACAGTGAATTGCATAACTGACACGTGTTTACAATGGTTTCATAGGACTTAACACCAGAAAATTAATATCTTAAATACTTAATACAATTAAAACGCTATCTTCTGTGGTGAAATATTTATATTATGCAATAATAACTGCATATTTTGAGTGTTTACTTGCAGTGAGTGCTGTATAGCATTTTGGTTGTTTGTAATCTGAGGATAAATATTTGCATGAATTGTGATAAATTTTAATAAGTGACAATTAGTCTATGACAGTATTAGATACTAGTATCCTGGTTACTTATATACGAAAAGTCTACAAACAAGGATTCCAAAAATTCCTACCCCTCTATATATGACTTATCCAAATCTCAAACCAACTTACTATAGTGAATAGTTTTAATTCCACTAATGAATTTCTTGAAATACTGCACTCAAATAAACCTAATAACAGCACCATTGCCTTGTTAGATGTTGAAAGTTTACCAATGTCACTGTCAAAGAAACAATGTTGCTTTTACATCATTGTATAAAAAAATGAAGAAAAAAAAATCCATGAAAACCAATTACAAATGTCTTTAGATATAAAATAGCTATTAAAATATGATTAACCTAGCAAAAACAATTTCTTCACTTTTTTTTTAATAAAAAGAAACATGCAACATAAAACAGTTAATTTTCCAAAACATGTTGCCAACAAGTAAATAAAATTAGCTTTAAATAGGTATCCAAAACTGCTTTAATTCATACTGTGAATACGTATCAAAATAGTGAAATATCCTTCCATTGCAACTGCTGATTTTTTTTTTTTTTGGTTATTTTGATAAAATTAGCATCTAAACAAAATGTAATATTTTTCTCTTTATAAAAAATTCAATTCTTTCATGTGTGATGATTAGTTTTTATTCAAATATCTTTTCAATAATCAGTTTCATGTTTGTCCTGATAGACTAGAGACACATGTGAATTAAGAAAAAAAAAAGTATGCTATATTTATTTTGTGCAAAACCAATGAGACCAAGGCATTGAAATTTGTATTGCTGAGTGAATGAATATTGCCAGATGAACCCTATTTTAAATCATTGTGATATTGATAGATATTCAATTAGTCAGTTTAGTACCATACATGATACATGACTGGACAGAGGATTTTCCCCATAGTAGAATGACATTACTTTCTGCAGTAGACTGGTTGCCAACCAAAGCTACAAAACCCAATCTGTCCTATTTAACCCATAGCTGGAGGAAGAAGTGACCAATTAATACCTTTTTCAAATGTATTTGCATGTAAGTGAATGCAATGAATTCAATTGAAATTCAGACTTGTCTCTCAGATTTCTTGTTCAAAGCCAATATGGATATAACAGCTTAAATCTTTACATTTTCTTTAATAATTTTAAAACTGTATAAAGTAGTAAAAGTACTTACTGTATTTTGTCCAAACTGGCATGTTTGAATACTTTCACCTCAGTTTTTATATTTAGGCATTTTCTTAAAAACAATTCTGTTAAATGGTTTTTATTTATATATATATATATATATATATATATATATATATATATATAAACAACCAATATATGAACTGAATATATTGAGATTTTTTTTTTTTTTTACAAAAGTATCCAGTTTTCCTTTTAATGGTCATTCCTTTTGTTTACATTTGAAACTGGCAATATTTTTCCCTAATTTTCAAGATTTGGGTTTAAATTAAAAATCTATTTACATTTTATTAAAAAAAAAAAAAAAAAAAAATACAGATAAGCTTAACTCTGGGCATGCATCCATAAAAAATTTAAATGTAATCAATTTCTTTTTTTAATGATTATTTGTTTACTAATTCTAGGGATTAGGCTATATTTCAGACATGAAAAATCAATTTTTTCACTTTTTTGTATAATAAAAAAAAAATTAAAAAAAAAAGGAGATACATTTTATAGTTCTTCAGCTTTTAGCAAACATGTCTTTTTGTAATTTTTTTTTGTTTTCCTTAAGTTGTTACGAAAGATAAGTATAACATCATTTTTAAGCAAACATTTGTTAATATTTTTTTTTATTTGTAATGTATTCCACATCAGAGACCTCAACCTAGATGTTTCATAAAACTTTCATTTAATCTTCTGTTCAGTGGATAATGATAATGTCCTAATATGTAGTTTTCTTCTAAGTGAAAGAAGCAAGGTGAAGAACTTAAATTCATTGCAATGTATGCTGATAAAGTTAAAAATGAATGGCGGAAATAGACATTACTTGGATATAAACATCATCTCCAAGTCTAATGGAACAAAGGAAGAAAAAAAAAAAGCGTTCAGTGAAATTGGGTATTCAATCAACTCTAGCATTTGTGATGAAGAACACTCACTTCAAAAGACCTTCAATTATGAGTACCAAGGCCAATGGGTTGCAGTATACTATTACTCCAACTTCTACATTGATCAAGTCATTGTTATTACATCTCCATCCCGTATTATAATCAAAATTTTAGTTCCAACCAAAGGCAGAATTTATTTATTTTTGATGGACTTTGTTAATGGTATCAACATTTGTCTTTAGATAGAACTAATATAATGCCACTTTGAAGTGATGATAGGATATAGTGTTCCTGAAATATTGGCTATAGCAGAGGCTTAGAAATAAATTCAGACTGCAAACCATCATTAGAAGAGGAAATTGACAGGCCAATTCCAACTACCCAGAAAGTTTTTTTTTTTTAAATAATCAGTTCCAATGAATGTAATTCATTTCAGTTTTTTTCGTTTGAAGATAAAGGAGCTTAAAGTTTTACAACAAGCATGTGTTTAGAAATTTCAGGAAATAAAACAATTTTTTTTGCCATTACTGTCCTTTTTTTGACAATTTAAAAATTGCATAATTACATAGAATTTTCCAAAATTAGATATGCCTATGACAAAAGGTATTCATATTACAAGGATAAAATTTAAAAAAAAAAAAAATAAAAAGTAAAAAAATAAAATAAAACTAGAATTCCTCATTCCAAAGTTTCAGACTGATACTTTCACTGGATACTTATGGCAAATCCAGGATGGTATACTTTTAGCTTGTTTTTACCCTATTATCAAATTGGGCTTCTTGCTGTTTGTGTCAAAAAAATAGTTTAGCTTCATCTGTTGTGCTATGAATCACAGCTAGAAGTTGCTAGACGTTAACCATTGAAATGAAATATATATTTCTGTGTCATGTCTTAACTAATTTATTTCTGAGAATAAGATTTTCTCAAAGGTTTAGGCAAGTCAGATCTAATAATTATTGATTCTACTATTATCCTTCTTTTACTTTGAGGCTATCTAAATGACATATTTATAAGGATTTTTTTTCACTTTTTTGAAGCCTGTATTTTCAGTTATACACTGTTAAAATTGGCCTCTGGTACAAAGAAAAATTTAAGTTCTAACCAACTGAATAATTATAACTTTATTGCTAATTGAGCAACTGAAACAAAACTAACCAAGAACATCATTAACTTATTCTATTATAACCTGATACACCCTTAACTATGAAGATAGTACATATCACTGATTTAAAAAAATTCTATTTAGGAAAATCTTTAAAACATCCAATCTAATTAACAATAAATCCTTCCTGGAGGAGAAAAAAACAAGTTATTTATGAATTCTTATTTTCTTTAAGAGATTGCAACTACAAGACCAAGAAAAAAAAAAAATCTTTACATTGTCAGCAAATACTACACATTAATTCATAGGTTAATTTGCCACTTACTGAAACTAAACAATTTGTGCACATATCAATCATCAAAATGCAAACAACCAAAATATGAAGGAACATAAAACAAATATTAGCATATACTTATAAAATAAGTTATAACACTCACTGAAAATGCTCAAAGAAGAAACAATCTGCACTAAATCTGTTACGATAGGGACAGCATTTTAAAATTTATATAAAATATGTAAAAAGGCACATAAAAATAATGAATATAAAATATTCAATACATTCATCTTTTAGTGTGACCAAGCTGTGTGAAACTGTTCTATATCTGATGTCATTTATACAACACATGGAAAATTAAATTTGAAATTTAATACACACACACACAAAAAAATTAATGCTAAGATGGAGCTAAAACTTTTGTCTATGATACTGACATTATTTAGTTTCTGATAAGGAGCCTAAATTCATTCAACAACAAAAAAACTTTTGGTGTTTTACCTAAAGTTTTGATTTAGATGTGCAAAAACTTATTCAAAAAATCAAAAAATACAATTAAAAATATGAAACCAACAATCCTTTTTTGAATTTTATGAAATTTATTTAATTGAACCCATGTCATTTGTTTGTATGAGGGCCTAAAAGTGCAGTTTAGACATATTACTGACACATTAGCAGTGAAGATTTGTGAAGGATCAGTTTAAATTTTATGGAAAGAACTGATAGCAAAGAAATGGTGCAGTGTAATTCATGCTTTTTCCAAAGATGATGCAAAATGAACAAAACAGAATTGGCCAGAATTTTAACTTGCCTCAGCATTTTCACATTGTGCGTATACATGAACACACAATGTGGACATAAAATCAGTATAGAATGGTAACTGTCAGTTTCACACCTCAGTCATATATGTATGTATAGTCATCCGCAGACAGTCCTGTTTCACAGCTCATCAGTATAGTTAGACATCCAATTGCTTCTAGCCAGGATTGAAACCCGACCAAATTGACATCAGCCAGCAGTTTTAAATTTAAGCTATGGGTATTCGATAGAGGAAGGCAGGTTTTTAATGTGTTATATACACAATGTAAACACATGCCAGTGTATATAAGTAATAGATAGTGGCTTAGATTGAGGAATCCAAGAGCCAAGTTCATTACATTCACATGTGCTAATAGTCTTGGGAAAAGACATGAATCTATCTCTTCCCCCCCCCCCCCCAACCACTATGCATAAATAGCAGGACAGACTGGATCCTATACCCTTGGTTGACAACTGGTGTAGGAGGAGAACCCTGAATTCAAAACCTTGTGGCATACTGTGCACTCTGTATACAGCTCTTCCAAAATGAGCAGTTTGTTCTACAAGTTTTTACCACTATAATCAAATCATATGTACATGTAGTCTGGCTGTTTAGTTCTAAGAACTGAGCTGCTGAACCTTCATATATTGAGGAAAAACAATGGGAGAGTCCTCCATAACCCCTGATGAGTGGACAGATAGGTATGTCTATGAAACTTTGGAATTGGGATGCTGAACGTAACATCAATTAGGAAAGTGACAAACTTTATTTGTATCAATTCTACATACATACAGGTGTGATGGATAAATTGCCATCTAAATTATGCAAAAATTAAAATAACACTGACATCTCAATTTAACAGATATATTTACCAAAATTACATAAAACATCTTGAAATACTAGAGTAAATTTATTCAATAACATCGCCATGCACTTCAACCATAGCCTCCAGATGACTTCTTGCAACTCTTCTGGATGGTCTCCTTGTTTAAGTGTGTTAATGCTGCCATAATCCTTGCCTTCAGTTCATCTTTGATATTACAAGAAGTTTTGTTGGTCTCTCACTCAACTGCACCTAACACCATAATAAATAAGGGGGTTGCAGTCTAGAGAGTTAGGTGGCCAGATGTAAGGGGTGATGAGGTTGCAAAAATTGTCCAATTGCCACACAAGCATGAGAACCCAGACATGGCTAATTGCAGAGTCCTGTTGCCAGACATATGATCTTCTAGCAATCACTCTCTTGAGCCAAGGCAGCACTACCTCCTCAGAGTACTTGATATAGACCTGTGTTGAGTGGGGCTATTCAAGACTTCTTTTAGCAGAATGATCAGAATGAGTTTTTCTAGCTGCCATACCTTTGTAATCACCATTAGACTCATCCATGTCTTTCTGAATTCTCTGCACTGTCCTCAGATTGCACCCAAAAACTCTGAAATGTTTATATTGGGGATTCCAGCATAAATGCCAATTGCATCATGGTGTTTGTTTGTTTTTTTTTTATTCCTCACAGATAGTGCCCAACTGACTCTACTATATTGTGCAGTTGACAAAAATAAAACAACATGCATGCACAAAATTAATATGAAATAGCAACAATTTACCCATTGCATCCTGTACATACAAAAAGGAGGAAGGGATGCACAAAGGTTTTGGGAACAATAAAAAAGAAATTTTAAAGAAAAATTTTTTAAAAAATCATATTTAGTCAGATTCAGGGGAAGAGGGTTGGGCAAAGAACTTTTCCAGCACCAACCCAAAACTTACCAGTATTCTAGTATAAAGTAAGAATTTTATTTCTTTCTAGTAAATTATAATTAACAGGTTACAAATATCTAGCACAAGGGAACAACCTGCTGCTCATAATAGTGTTATCATTACAAGAGAGCCTAGAAACAATGTGTAATAGACATTTTAACTTTGGTAGACTTAAAGAGAAAAGTTTGTTCCTTTATTTTTTTCAAAACTTCATGATACAGGATTCAAATTTTAGACCAAAAAGTGGCAAAATTGACATCTTAACTGATGATAATAAATATGCTAAATAATTAGAAATTCAAATTTACTGTATCATGATTATATAAAGATAAAAGCTGAATTTATCGTTTTTGGTGATCAAGATAAAATGAGCCTAGTTGTGGTCAAAGGTCATTCAGTGATACATGCTTGGGTGATCATGTCTCGACAGAGACATGACTGACTGGGCAGAAGATTATCCCGCAGTAGGTTGCCATTGCTTTCTGCGGTATAGAACCCAATCTGTCCTGTTATTTAACCCATAACTGGAAGGAATAGGCAGATTAATACCTTTCCCAAGGGTATTTGTGCGTAAGTGAATGCAACAAATTCAGCTGGAATTCGAACTCGGCTCCCCGATTTCTTGTTCCGAGCCGATATCCAATGTACCACAACGCACATCCATTACTCAACAATAAAAAACAGAGCATTTATGAGAGTTCATCTAGAAGTGTGCACACACACACACATCAAGAGCAAAAGGGGAGAAGTACATAATCTGACAGATAATCAGTGGCTTGCAGTAACACTTGCTATTAGTTTGTGTAAAAAAAGAAAAAAAAAAAACCTTGCAACACTGGAGATCTCTGAAGTAGTGACAGAAATATGTGAAAAGTCATGATTGATTGAAAAACATCTTTACTGGGTTAGGCAAAATTTCCAAAAGTAATTTCTATTAACTGGTAAACAGTGTGACCATACTACATATATTGGTACTTAACATTTATTAACCTATAAAACAGGCATACTAGTTTTGACTGCAGATACTTAGAATATGTAACTAATTGAAATGACAATCTAGTTAAATATTTTTTATCTTTATCTTAATAGAAGTGGAAGAAGAAAAACTTGTAACTTTATAAACAACAACTAAGTGCCAAGTGAAATGTAGATACAATAAGAAACCAAAACACACACAAGTGGACCCATGCCGTCAAAAATTATGTACCTACTATTGAGTATCTTACATTAAGACATAAAAGCATGACAGTAGGCAAATATATATATATATATATATATATATATATATATATTCTTCACTACTCTACAACTTAATTATTGTAAAAAATAAAATAAGTTATTGTTAAGGAGCAAACACATGGTAAGAGGTTTAATAACTGGTAGTAAAAAGAATGAAGTGAGCTGACACTGCCTTGCTATGGTGTCTCTCTCTATGAGCACGAGAGGAAGGAGGGGGGAATAAATGCACACACAACGGTCTTTATTATAGAGAGAGGATGGATATGGATAGATATTTTTTCCTCAAATTAAAATAATTTTACTTTTACTATTAAACTAAATAATTCATTATTACAATATTAATACGTACCAGACTGGATTATATGTACAGCCACTTCCCACTTAATGACTTACGACTGACTATAAACAGCCATAAATCAGATTAGAGTAATTTCTCAAGCAAAAACACTTTCAGATTTAACTCAAATCTTACTTTTCTACCATCTTCAGAAGTACATTTAAGAAATTCTGATAAAACAAAGCTGAGAAGATGAACCTACAATCAAAACAAACTGCTAGTCAGTTGAAAAAGTTGGGTTGGTTGATAGATTAATTTTGCTTAGCAGCAAGCACATCAACTATGGGTTATTTAATACCAAAATGTAAATATTTTGAATGCAATTGTATGCCTTCAACTACAGATAAAATGTACTGTCAGTCATTTTTATTATAGAAAAATAAATCGTTAATATTTCTATTATAAAAATGTATATTTATACTTCCATAGTGTTTTGTTTGGAGGTGATCACTATTTGATCAAAGCTGAGACCCTAACAAATGCTATCACCTGGTTTGGGGTAAACTTAGAAACAGCAGCAATTAAGAGGTGGCTCCATGCTCCTCAAAATTTCCAATCTCTTGACCAAAAGACTTGCTGCCAGATGTAGTTTATCATCATATCTAGGACTGGAAAAAGTTGAGAACTTATACAGGCATGGCAAGGTTCAATAAAAATGATCCAAAAGAGGCTAAGTGAAATGGCACCAAGACTAGCTTATAGGATAAATCAATAGCTGGTTATATCAGCAATTTCAAGAGAAGCAATCACAAGATAAGTCAACCTGTTGAGCGTTAGGCGTACTGTACAATTAATTTAGCAATGTCTTATTGTTAATCTTAAAAAAAAAAATGAACAAATATGTGGGTTTGGTGTTACATTAGTAGAATCTGTTTTTGTTTTGAACATCTTTCCATTTGTGCATTTCGAAGCTATTAAAAAAAAAAAAAATTACCATAAAAACATATGGGCCAAGTATAATGTGATATTATCTATCTTTTAATCACCTTTTATAAACTTGAAAAGAAATCTTTATTCAAAGAATGATGAAAAAATATTTGAGTTATTAATATTAAGGTTAAAACATTGCACTGTTGAAGCCAATTGCAACATCAACAGTGCTTAGGTGCTAGTGTCAGCTTCAGAATGGAATGTATTGTTGGTTCTAAAAATTTGTTTTTGGTGATCTACATTGATAAAACAAGCCTGATTTGAGGTCACAAGTTATCCTCAACAATAAAGACTAGAGACCAATTATGGGAGCTCATCCTGAAACACACACATACACACAGAGAGCAAACACATGATCTGACTAATAATCAGGGGCTTGTAATGACACTTGCTGCTATTAGCATGTTCATAAAAAAAAACTTTCTTTGACAGTGTGCTTATTGTTGATGAAAAATGAGTTTCTGTATAGTAATTGGTAATGTGGTTTTTCTTGGGTTGACAAACTTGACTCTCCTTCAACCTTCCCCAAACTAAATCTTCACTCTGCCGTAAATTAACTTGAAGTCCCCATCTTTCAAGAAGCATCCAGCAAAAACTGATGCAGCTAGGTATCCATATACTGGTCCATACACCCTATTCAAATGACCTGTTTTCTAATGATCACCACGCTTTCAGCAGGTGTATACCAAATTAGACCAGCTTAAAAATACCTTTTGGCAGTTTTCTAACTTTCTACGACTAGCTTCCATAACAGAATATTGGCAACATTGTGTTGATTGAAAAGATCCTTGCCTGATAATATTACATTTCAAAGTTTGTGGCTCAAAGGATCTATTTTGTTTCAACCTTGATATTATATATATATATATATACACGAGAGCATAAATATTTAATAACTTATTTCAAATACTTACATTAAATATGGCATGGTAACAAGAGATGACTATCATATCCTAACGATTTCTACTTTGTAGCACATTTATCACATAATGAAGATAAACAATTTGAAAATTCTTTTTAGGTAATGAAATTTTTATAAGTAAAATGACTATCCATAACAAATCCTTCACAACACAAATGATTTAAAAAAAAAAAAAAAAAAAAAAAAGTGAAATTTAGATAGGTTTTTCTTTTTCCAAACCTCTTAAAATTATTTTTCTAGCACATAATTTTCATAAAAATGGAAATCTAAACATTACTTACAATTAGAGTTGTATAAAACATAATAGACAAAATATTAAGATTCATAAAAGTTTTCATTCATCTGGAAAAGTGCTGAAAAATTTCACTACCAATCCAAAATTGGATCCAAACTCCAGTGTTTAATCATTTGCTCAGAGATTAGACAGCAAATTTCCTGGCCTTCTGGCTAGGATCAGTGTGTGTTATTTGTTCTTCACCTTTCTATGTTTCTGATCTTCAGGCAGTTCAAGGAGAAGCTATGAGGAATGCCTGTTAACGGAGATTTCAATCCTGTGGTAGCACCTCCCTTACTGTAGGTTGCCATTGCTTTCTGCAGTAGACTGGTTGCCAGCCAAAGCTATAAAACCCAATCTATCCTGTTATTTAAACCATAACTGGAAAGAAGAGATAGATTAATACCTTTCCCAAGGGTATTTGGGTGTAACTGAATGCAAGGAATTCAACTGGAATTCAAACTTGGCAACCCAATTTGTCAATATCCACTGCACTACAAAGTAAATCCTACTCAGAGGGAGGGTAGAAAGTTTAAAAACATTCCCAAAATTTTAAACCCCACCTGAAAGAGGAAAATACCAAATACAGAATTCAGCAGAAAAACTTATCACTCTTTCATAACTCATATATATATATATATATATATTATACACACACAAAGAAACCCAGCTCTGAACCTGATCTGTTAAAGTGACAAATATCGGAAGTACAGCAACAAAAAAAAAAAAAAAAAAAAAAAAAAAAGCAATCAAGTTATATTGACAAGATATAAAACAAAACAAAAAAAATTTAAATCTAGACACCTAATAAGAATACTTGCTAAGGTCTTTCGTGTAAAAATGAAAAGAAATATTTCAGTGCTGACAGTAAATACACAAATTGAATAAAAGATTCTTGCAGATATTCTAGACAAATCTTACACTAAAAATACTTTTTTTTTTTTTTTAAATATGAAGTTTATTTTGTTTAAAATGTTTTCATAATAAAATTAAGGAATCAATTTTGGTAAAATTTTCAGAATATATTTATTTAAACAAAATAAATTCTGAACTACTTTACTAGAAAAATAATAATGTCAGTTTTTATTATACAAACAAACTGCAATATGAATAAATACAAACAAAACAACTACAGAAACATTAACACAATATACCATATATACTAGAATAAATTATTTCATGCATTAATACAAGTTCCTTGGCATTCTAGAATTTTCAGTTTTCCAATCATTGAGTTCAACTTTTGAACCGTTTTAAACTAACATTATATGCAATTTTTATTGCTTGCCAGATAGCTGCTTGGGTACATATCAATCATATTAGATTTCTATCCAGAGAGGCTGAGAGCCCAGTTCATTAATTTGATGTCTTTAAATTTTTTTTTCTTTTGTATCATCATAGTTGCAGAAGGCAAAAGGTGCATTATCTCTTCATCCTTAAGCTTGCATTTTGTCCCAAAACTTAAAATAATAATTTACATTTATGATGATACATCAGCTTTGAAGAGAACTATAAACTTTACTGCCTACAAAACCTTATTCCATGGTTACCTCTCCTACAATTGGCTTTTAAATAATGTTGGTTATTTCTATAATGGATCAAACTACTCTGGTTCATCAGTTGTAGTTCTACATTCAGCACCGAAGTCATACCTGAAAGAGCTTGATAAAATTCATCAAGTATTACAACTTGTCCTAGGAGCTTTTAGAACATTGGTAAAAAGCCTGTACACCAAAACCCACAAAATGCTTCTAAAAAAAAGGGGGGGGGGGGCAGAAATTAGCTCTACCATACTACTCATACCAAACTACATTCATGCCCAAATAACTCTACATTCAAAAATGTTTCCCAATCACAATATAAAGATCTATTATAACAAAAATAAAGCAGCCATCAAACTTTGACCTTTTACATAGAAAATGTTATTAAGGAATTCCGAATAGTCAGTCAGTTAAAAGCCATACGTGATACACGCTTGGGCGATCATGTCTCGAAAGAGACATGACTGACTGGGCAGAAGATTATCCTGCAGTAGGTTGCTATTGCTTTCTGCGGTAGACTGGTTGCCGACCAAGGCTTTATAGCCTTGGTCGGCAACCAGTCTACAGGACAGATTGGGTTTTATAACCCAATCTGTCCTGTTATTTAACCCATAACTGGAAGGAATAGATGGATTAATACCTTTCCCAAGGGTATTTGCATGTAAGTGAATGCAAGGAATTCAACTGGAATTCGAACTCGGCTCTCCGATTTCTCGTTCCGAGTCAATATCCACTGCGCCACAACGCACATCCCTTGAATCTAATAATACTTTAGAAAACACACCTTGAAACAAAACCACCAACAGCTTTATTAAACATTGCAATACACCTAAAATTAATGCCAGTTCATCTACCTTTTCAGAAGAAATTGATAACATTTTACATGAGCACCCGAACTATAAGCACATATATACTGACGACTCAAAAAAAAAAAAACACTGATAAAGTCATCTGTTCTTGAGAGCAAATCCTTTATTTTTAGTGCTGAAGCTATAACCATAGATTTTTCTTTAGAGATAACAGACAAGCCATAAAATTTAAGTTTTCTCAGAATCATTATCCAAACTGATTTCAATGAAAACTAAAACACAAACAATATCTTAATAGTTAAATTACTAAACATAATCAATATCGTCTACATGAAAAAGAAAAATCAAAAAACCCTTATCTTGTTGGGTACATAGCTATATCGGTATCCACAGAAATGCAAAAGCTAACATGACAGCAAAGGAATTCTTAAAAAGAAAAATCTCCTATAAAGACTTCAAAGCAAACTATAAACTCATACATTCTAAACAAGTGGCAAAGGTTATGGAACTACTAGCCAAACAAACTTTACAAAATTAAACCCTTTCTAAAAGGGCACCATTGTCTCAAACTTTCTCAGAAGGAAGTTGCTCTATCAAGAACCAGTAGAATACACCTATATCACTTATTTATTAAAAGAGGAAAGAAAAAAAAATTGTACATTCTCTTGAATGTACAGTATGTCAGGAAGTATATATACCATAAAATATTGTAGTGACTTTGTCCCTATACATTCACTACCGTATTTGATGGCATATAAACTTTTCATTTTATTTTATTATATTTAGATTTAACTAAAAATATCTTAAAATTCCCCTGCACCTTATATGCCACATTCTTGAATTTTTATTTTCTTACCTTTGGATATAACAAAGTTTTCGTAGACTGTTCTTTTTTTTCCTATTATTTTTCATTAATTGTAATCGTGGCTTGTTTAACCAAAATCATACCTCATAAATATAACCTAGGCTGTACCAGTTACTAATAATTTTACTGATTACTATTTTTTTCTTAATTTGTCCTTCTGAAATTGTAATGTATTTTATATGCCATCAAATATGGTGTTTTATGACATGACTAATCTAGAGGACCTTTTCAAGAAAGACTGTCCTAGCATACTTGAAGAAGGTTAGTCTATACCACAAGTTATAGCACACCAAATAATGATTCTAAAAGCAAAACTAAAGAGTGATTAAATCAATGGTTAATGGATTGTTTACCAGCATTAAAATTAAAAGGAAAAAAGGGGATATGCCGTTAAAAATAGAATGATCAATTAACCAAACATTTAGCACTAAAAAGACAGTATTAAGAAATCAGTACTCATGTACTTTTTTTACCTGACTTAGACATAAGATTTGGCTGCTTTCATCACGTCTTTACAAAATGTTTTTAAGATTCATCTTTTTTTCACTGTTTACATTAGCAACATCAGCTTCTTCAAATATTTTCTTGCTGATCAAATCACTTTTCTTGCTTTTCATTTTTTTTTTCACATGACATTTTTAAAACCAGTTTTTCTCTTGTGTATGTCTTTTTGATTGTTTTGTGTTCAACTTTTAGCACTTTCAACATTGTATTCCAGTAGTGCAATAGATTTATATTGTTTTTTCTTGACATCAGATCTTTCTTATGCCTTATGGCAAAACTTATATAGCTAAAATGAAACATTTATAATCTGAAATTCATACAGTATATTCATGAGCATATAAAAGTTTTACCAACACCAATTGGTGAATCTTATTCGAAAAACACCATCTTGCATAATAAAATCTGACAGTGTAAGTAAAAAGGTTGACATGCAAGTTTTCAATATTTTTGACAAACTTTTATTATAGTATCATTCTTTACTCATTAAATTTCCTTTAAATTAAGCTAAATTGTTTCATATGCTGTTTTGATTTACATTGTTAAGCACTGAAGAGAAACTTGAGATATGAAACAAGTTCTTTTTCCATAAGAATTCCTAATAATGAGATTTCAAATATTCTCATACTATTTCTAGTCAATGCTGGAAAGAGCATTTGAATCTACAAAATCAACATTTGAAAGGGTAGTATGAACATATAACCTAAAATAGAATCCTTGTTTTGTATATTAAGAGTTCAGATTGAAATTCTCTGAAGATTAGCTGGATTGACATACATCCAAAGGTTGGATGGAACAACAGCCAAAATATTGTGATAATTAAGATGAAGATATTAGTTTGAATGTAAATAACTCATCACAAAAGTGCAGACAGAAAGTGTTCATTATATATATATTTTAGCAGATGAAAGTTAAATATTTTATATTGAAAGGTTTTAATATTGAGTCAATAACTTGTAATGAGGTTTGCATTTTTTACTTAGAAGACAAAAAACTGAACTTTTCTAAAAATCAAAAAATAAAGCAATATCTAAGTATTTTAATTGAAATACAAAAAAAATGAAGTCATTTGATTGAGTTTAAAGAGAAATGATCTTTTCTGATATCAACTCAATTTCTTCAATTTTGTGATAAAAAAAATAACTAAGAGAAACAAAAAAAAAAATACTGAAATGCTTTGCTCTTTAATACAAGCCATGACTACTCGTAACATTCCTTTTACAGCTTTTGTAGATTATTGGAAGATAATTCGTAATTTGCAGATTGATTTGCCAAGTAGATATACTTAAAAAAAGCATCCTTGAGATAGAATCAGGAGAGAATATGTAAAAGAATATATTTTTTTATGGAAACAAGCTGAATACCCAAATCTTTGGTCTTTAAATTCAAAGACTCATTTTACAAGAGCAGAGTTACAATCTTTTAGTAATAAAGGAAAAACAAAAGCCATACTGACAAAACAAAAAAAAAGTGCTTTGAATCTTCATCTCAGCACTTGAACAAAGTTATAGAAGATTACCTTCCATATTGTTTCATTAAGTGATGGTTGGACCAGATTCATAAAATGATTACCATTGAACATTAAAAAAAAATTTCTCACATTCTGGTTTTTAATGGTCTATTTTCACAGCTATCAACAATCTAATAGTGTGTTCTTTATCACCATTGGTGACGATCAAAGAAAGAAATGGCTCAAAACATGCAGTGAATATGCAAATTGACTGAATAATTTAGTGATCAAAGTCTGCTAAACTCAATGTATTGTTGCTTTTTTTCTTGTTTTATACTAACTATACTTCACTATTTGGATTCTTGCCTGAAAAGATGAAAACAAATTTTGTTCAAGAGATGACCGCTGGACATGAACTATGTTTTTAAGGAAGTCATTAAAACATGAAAAACAAGGGACGTATGTATTAAGCAGAACAAGCACATACTTGAAATTGTTTTAATGTCAGGAAGTTAGTAATCATGTGTTCAGTTATGGGAAACTTTATCCACACTTATAGAAATAATATTCGAAGAAAAAAAAAAAAGAAAAGAAGATATATGTTGATACCAAAATAAACAAAATATTTTAGCAAATATACAATTACATCCTGTAAATATTTTCAACAAAATAAGTTTGGTTAACAGAAATTTTCCAAAACTTTATTTTTGCATAGCCTGCCTTCAAAAGAACAAAGTAAAATATTAACATTTCACACTGAAATAAGATCCTATTTCAAGAGAATTATCTATGATGAACAGATGCAAACATGCTCATTTTTAGAATCCCTTTCCATTCACAGTTTTCATTCATTCAAGTTTACAAGAACCGTCTTGGTGAAGTCATTTTTAGTAATGACAAAAACAAGTTAAAATTCCAACAGGAATAAAAGGAAGCAAATAATCACGTTATCAAATACCAGTTGTTCTGGAAAAGTCACCAGTGGAAATTTGGCTATCAGAGCACTTACAATTAGAACATTGTATTGGGGTTTTTTCTCTTCTTTTCAAGTAACAAATTTATTCTTAATTAAAAGTTTATTTTTAATTGACTGTAAAGACTGACCAAATTATTTTTGAGGTTTTTTAACAATTTAAAGGCCTTGTATTTTTTAATGATAACCATTTAAATTTTGTTCAATAAAATTATTGAATACTGCCCTTTAAAAAAAAAAAAAAACTTTGCTCAGTCATGTGAACAAAAATAAGTTCTGATTTCTGGGAATGTGATTTGGGGAGTGGAAGTTTTGAATCAACTTTTCTCAATTCCCACTTTGATTTAGAGTATATTGTCAAATGGTTACCTATTTACACACAGCCACACTCAAGTGTTGCTTCAATGATAAAGTGCTTAGTAATATGTTTCATAAATAATAAATACTTTTTGTGTTCAAAAATAATTTTTGGCTTAAAAACATGGTTTATAAAAAGTATTTATAGCTTTTTGGTATTGAAAATACATATTAGTATATTGATTAAAATGATCTTCAGCTTTAAATAGATTTTAACATGCACAAACAATGCTCATATCTGCATATATTCAAAATTGTTTAGCTAGAGTAATCACAGCTTTTTTTTTTTTTGGAAAGTGATTAACAAAGTCATAAAAACATTCAAGTCACTGGCTTAAAAAAAAAAAAAAAAAAAAAAAAAAAAAAATAGATGGATCAAATGTTCATGTTTTCACCAATATCCATATCTACAATATCAGCTTCTTATCCCAATCATGAATGTGATCTTATAATTAATCAATAAGCTTTATGAAGCTAATGTGAAATTTAAACTAATCATTAACTTAGTTAACCATACTAATTTGTAGTTATACTATAAAAATTCTCATTAACAGTGGCTATTAGGCTCATGTCAGGCAAATATTGTTGGGTATGCCACACTTTATAATTAAATGTACATTGCGATTCATAATTGTATGATTATATTAAGCTCTACAATTTTTTTTTATTGAGCACTGTTTATATAAAAAAAAAAAATAAATGCCAGGGGATTCAAATATCGTAAATCCTTGGATCCTCTTCACCTGGATTTATATATAATTCTGATAGTATACCTAGAAATGTATTGAAAGAGAGAGGGGAAAAAAAAAAAAAAAAGAGGGAAAATTAAAATTTTGAAAATTTTTTATCAAGTGTCCTGTATTTGGCACTATTTAACCATCATACTCTGTTAAAATTCTTGCATCAATTCATGGTTTGAAAACACACCCAAACTCTCTTACTACTGTGCAACAACGACAAATACTTGATGCTAAATCAAGCTTCTGCTTAAGTCAATAATAACTGTCAAATCATGAACAAAGAATGAGAAACAAAGTTAAAAAAAAAGCACTTATGAAGTGAGTGAAATATGAATATTCTTAGGTAAGTCATAAATTTTACACACATATCCCCAGACAAAATTACAGAAATGACAAATAATATGAGATGACCTTTTGTGATGTTCTATTGGAATCCAACAAATGTTATCATGACGAAGTCAAAAGAACTGAGCAGCAGGACTGTTTCATAAAATTCCATATTCACATCACAATACCTTGTTGTAACATCAATCTTTCACTTTCCAAGGCTTGGAGTATATAATTTTTCCCCCCGTCTTCATTGGTGAACATTCAAATAACTGAAGAGAATTGTTGATTGCACAAGTGGTGGATTCAAATGGATCATCTGTGTCACATTCTACTTTTACAATGTTTGCAGATTTTCTATCCTGGCAGAATATCATACAAGGGCATTTGGCTATGATCTTTTAATGTCACCTCATACAAATTTGTCTATTGCTGATTTGTGAATGACTAAAAAAAAAAAAAAATCTACATATTTCTTAAAACTGTCAAGAGCATTCAAGAATAAATTGGAGTTTTGTGATGTAGGCAAAGTTCAAGGTTTTCAATTTTTGTTCCAATTTTAAGTTCAATTTCTTAGATCAGAATATTATCAATATCAATTTGGAAAAACTGTCTCCCAGCAGGACAACTTGATCTCAATATCTTTCCAACTTGGATTATTTTTGCTAATGAAAATGGAGTCAAGATTGTTGTTATAGTCAGTCATGTTTATAATAACAAGTGTTGGATTGATCACTTTTCTAAACATCTTTTTTTTTTTTCAGTTCCTAGTAAGTTTGTCTCAATGCTTTGGTGAAGCACTGAATTCATCTCACATAGGGGTGTCTGTAAGTTGGGTGAGTTAGGCCATTTCAAATGCCTTGTGTCTTAATGAATACCAAGATGCAGGCAAAGGAGTTAAAAATACCACAGACACTATACTGGTTCTTGATAATTAGTAGAAAGTCAAAAGTACTTGAACAAAAACAACAAAATATGAACTTCGGACAGAATACTCAATACTTTATCCAAAAGTTGTAAAAGTAGAATAAAAAAATTAAAGTGACAGATCTTGTTGGTTTCAGATGAATACTTGCTACCAAAATATATCCCCCACTCTCTTTTATATATTTAGGCAGCATATCTTCATTTAAACATTTTGTTAAATAATGTCTATTTTTTTTTTATATTGATCCTTTCCAGTTCTCTAATAAGGTTCTTGATATCAAGATGAAATTATTCAAGGAACCATAGTGTTTTCTTACCGAAGTATTTTTGATCTCTAAAATTACCTCCAGGGTTAAATTTCAAAGACAAACTTATTGTAATTGAAATAAAATCTGCATTTTATTGTGATGATAATATAAAAACATGCACGAATGTGCTTTGCCACAATTATTTCAAAATTTGTCCATTGTAGCTATGGAATCTTTTGCAAAATAAGCATCTCAATATAAGGAAGCTGAGCAGAAATTGGTAGCATACAAGATGGCATTAAATGTTTGTTACATGAACTTAAACATATTGCTATTACACCCATAATACATTTTGTTGAGTGTTAGTTGATTTCTTTTGATATACAGAGTTTCAAAATTTTTAAGTCTGTTTATTATTTTAGTGGCGTAGTACATTATTGCCAACAAGCATTTTTCCTGTATTGTGAAGGTGCACAGACATGTTATCATTAGTTCTTTTTAATCAAACTTGTTTGAAGATGTATGTGCATGTGTTCTACTTAATGCATAAAATATACAAAATATCTCTTGCAGTTTAATTCAGATCAGTAATATTGCCAAATTTTAACAAAACTATCACAAGGTTTGAAAAAAAAAAAAAAAAAAAAAAATTCAATTTCTCAGGATTTTAAGAATCTATTTCATAATTTCCACAGTATCTAATTTTTTACATTTTTCATTTTCCTTCAAAAAGTATACCAAAAATGTCTTTTAGCAAGTTGACTTTCCATATACCAGCAGAAATAGAAAAGGTTTGTAATTTTTATATTAGTATTATGATTGCTTTTTGGTTAATTGATAAAAAGTATCTAGCTGAAGAAATAAAACTAGTGTCCATGATAGATTCTCATGCTCAGTCAACTATCACAGAAAGATAAGCTTTAATTTTAGCACAGCAAAAGAATTTGCTATCAATTACAACTGAAAACAATTTTCAAATTCTTGAACTCAAATATTTTGTATTCATATCATATTCAAAATATCCAGTAGATATCAATTTGGATTCAAGATGCCTTTAGTAAGAGCACTAATGTGATCATAGAAGTATCAAGTGATAATGTTAATTCTAGGATTTTCTAATTTGAATCTTAAGTTATCTACTTGTAAAACAGTAGCTAAAGAGCTGAAAGTAAGTTGCAAGAAAAAAAAAAAATTTACATTCTCAAATTTATAAAGAAAACAAGTTTAGTTTTGCGTTTGAGAATAGAGGACTCACTCTCTGAAAAACCAAAAGCAACATAATTTCTGTGTACACACCATAAACAATAAGATAAATAGCTCATTTTTTTTTCTAATTCACTTGCTAGATTAGAAATAAAATCTAGAGGGCTGCTATAAAATATTGAATAGGCTGCTAATAAATCTTTGTCCATGGTCTTAAAAAAATAAAAAATGCACACATACGACTATAATGGCCAAGTGGCAGGGAGCAACAAATTGTGTCAAAGTATGCTTTCAATGAGCAGAGTGAGAAAAAATCCATGGAAATCCATCACCAGATGTTGGTGCAGTATAGAGTATGCACCATAATCAACAAGAGGTGTACAAGTAGAAAGACTTTAAAGCAGGAAGAACTGTAATGGATGAAAGCTGATCTGGTTGCCTAACAACATTGTGCATGGAAGAACACATCCAGAAGGTGGATGCCTTCATCTGGGAGGACAGGCAAAATGGAAGCACAAGCAGCAGCAATCATAGTCATCAACTATAGATCTGCACAAGCCATAGTGCATGATGATTGGGGATGGGGGGAGACCTTGATGTTTCCTCATGTTGGGTGTTCATTCAACCAAGTGGTGCAGACATAGCTTCATGAGCCATCAAAATGCTTCTTTTTGCAAGCAATAAAGAAACTCAGTGAATGATATCAGAAGTGCAGCACCATGAAGAAGAATTAGGTTAAAAAGTGGAATTAGAGAAAAATGAAAAGGTGCTGTATAGAAATTGCCTTCACTTTTTTTTTATCTACTCTTATATGTTCAATAATTTCAAATTGAACCAAAATAGAACAGGAAAAAAAAAAAAAAAAATAGCTGAGTAACAAATGATTAAAAATTTATAACCAGTTTTAATGGAAATCTAGACAGAAATAAGCAATATATTATCTTCTACAAAGTTTAATCAAGGAAGTATTTAAATTATTCTTGTTTAAATTACAAATAAATATGGCAGTTAAAAATTTTTTTTAAAAAATAAAACTTAAGATTCCAAGTTCATACTTTGGTATTGGTGCATATATTAAGATCATTATTTTTCTTTAGAAAAGTACAACTTTCAAATGTGCGCATGGGTGTGTATATCCAAAACAGATGAAATATGGATCAGAATCTGGCAAGAATAGGATAAAGAACAAATAAACATTTATCAATCTAATGTTTCACTTTTATTAGAGATAAAAAGTAGAAATCCTGAATATATGAGTTGTTTTCTTGGAAACTTGAAAGAATGTGTTGTCTCTCCTTGAATTCAGAACCCCATAATTGTACTAACATTGTTTAATGAGTCAAATGCATGTGAAGCCTGATCAACAAATTGGAAAAAAAAAGAAAAAATGAATATACCAGAATTTTGTTTTTCTTCTCCATATCTCATTCTCTGATGAAAGTGAAACATGTTAGATTAATAAGTTTCCTTATTTGTTATACACAAAGAGAAATAACTCCAGCATAATGGTAAGATATTAGCTAGATGAAGATGTCATTGCCTTGACATCATATGGGAGGCATTTTTACTGCATCTTTATGGCTATACTGAGGTATCATCGAGTCAATTCAAATGATCCTTTCCTTAGCTGCATAGTATTTGCAGCACCAGGGCTAAATACAATTTTGAATTCAATTTTCCTTCTAGACTGGCTGCCACAGCTTTTTTTTTTTTTTTGGGAGGGGGTTAAAGAATTTGAATTCATAGCTTTCCCAAGGGTATTAGCACAAAAGTGAATGCAATGAACTCGATTGAAATTCAAACTCAGCTATCCAATTCCTCAATCAGAGTTGCAATCTATTACACTACCATGCTTCCTGAAGTAAGTATCACTCATCTTCAGCAGAAAGCCATTAAATCCAATCATGAAGTAAAAATTTGCTTCCTTACAGGAAGTTCTTGACAGCTTTTTACTTACATAATTAACTGAAAATGGTTTTTCAAAATTTTGAAAAAAAAAAATAGTTAAAATCTAATTTATTACTGATTTTCTAAAATTAAAGGATTTTTTGTGACAAAATAAAAGATGTTGACAATCTCTTCAAAGTGAAATAGTTCAACTTTGAAATGTCATCTTAGCTTATGACATTAGTAAAATCTACTGACAATGTTCAAGAAGTGAGTAACAAGTGCAATTGCTTGGAGGTATGCTTAACCAACAGAAATTAGGAACTTCCCATTAACACCATACATTTTAATGCAGTATTCAGTGAGTCACAAAGAAAAGTAGATAATAAATGCATGAATATTACAATTTTACTCAGAATGACTCATAACATTCAAGAATCTAGAATGAGTCATGATAATTCTACGATAATTAGAAAACAAAAAAAATGGCATAACTAAAAAGAATCACTGATAATTATTAAAATCTATAAGATTTTATGAATTTGTTTACTCCTAAAAGAATCTAGTTTTATATAAAAGAAAAAATGTCAATAATATTGCCCTGTTTATATTGTCAATAACCATAGCTACTGCAGACAATGACGTAAGAACAATAAGCTGGTTTAAGGTGTGTAAGCAAAACTTTTTTCTTTTGTTGATTGGGTTTAATCTTTAATGAAGAAACATGTATATTAATCTAATGATAATAAAAATTTCAAAGGACTACCCAGCTCTTTTTTTCTTAAAAAAAATAAAGTTTCAGTAGCCTCTCTGATTCTGCAAATAAATCTCACTTTCTGTTGAGATCAATCAATTAAGTGCCATATGTGATACACACTTGGGCAATCATATCTTGACACATGAGAGACTGGATAGAAGATTTTATTGCAGTAGGTTGCTATTACTTTCTGCAGACTGGTTACCAACTAAGGCTAAAGAAACCAATCTGTCCTGCTATTTAACGTATATCTAGAGGGAGAAATGACAGATTAATATCTTTCCCAAGGCTATTAATAAATGAATGCAACAAATTTAACTGGAATTTAAACTCGGATCTCCAATTGCTCTTTTTGAGAAAAATCCACTGCACGACAAGTTAGATAAGAAAACAAAAAATGAAATATGTATTATATACATTTTCTTCTTTAAAGACTTTATTGGATTCAGAGAGTAATATCAAGTTCTTAACAGGTATTTAAGCTACCACTGGTGGTTGATTTAAGTTCAAATATTCATTGAATAACATTTTTCTAGGTTATCAAACAAACGAGAGTTGTTATTTCTTAGCATATTTTTTTTCTTTTTGTACAAGCCTGTAGCTATGGATTAAAATAAAATAAAAATTAAACAAGCACCAGTTTCAAATACAGTGATCCACTAAAAATAAGGTTGGAAGTAATAAAAATACTGGATTAAAAATAAGTTCATTAATTCTTTAGAAATAGCATTTCAGGAAAAAAAAAAAAAAAAAAAAAAAAAAAAAAAAAATCAAGCAGATATAAACTTTCAAGAAAATCTGAACAAGGGAATGCACATTTCTTGAAAGTGTAAATGGAACTTTGCTTGGCTGAGCAACCTAAAGCATACCAGATTAAAAGGTGTTTTTTTTGTCTACAAAGGAGGATACAGGTTTACCATCAGTCCAAAGACGGCCGATTCAGTCCCCACACACCATTGCAAAGCATACACGCGACTCTGGCTCTTTTGGGTTGCTGAGGTAAGTCACTGCTATAAGAAGTTTTAGTGATGGAATCAACCACATTATATATATAAAGATAGGAAGGGAGACAATGGGGGAGAAATACAATAAACATCAATTACAGTAGATATCAAAACTTTAAAAATGTAGTGACAAACTCTTATATGTTTTAGTATCTGACATATCTAAACTTTAAAGTTAACAAATTCCATTCAGTTTTTTATTGCATTGGTTTTCTAATGTAAACCTCACCTCCAGGATAATCAAACATATCTCCTTCCCTCACAGAATTACTTCCAATATAATCAGAGATAAAAACATCACAGTTTAAATTAAAATGTTAAGTACCTATTGTTAGTGTTTTGGTGTAGGCTGTATTTCTTGCATCCACCACCTTTCCTTTTTATATATAAGAGACCAATTCCATTAATAAAACCATTATTTTGTCTGAAGAAGTTACTTGCGAAACAAAACATGTCACTACAGATTTTCATTATGTCATTTAATTACGATTTCACTAATATTTAATTGTGCATGTGGGAAGCAATTACTCTTTTATACAAGTTTCATTAAAGATGATGGACTTAGTACTGTGGTTAAGCATCTTCTCTGAACATGAAGTGTGTAAACATTGTCTGAATTTTCTTAGACTTTCTAAGGTAACCAATAGAAACACTAAACATTTTCTATAAAAAAAAAAAAAAAATTAAATACACATCAACTAAAAGCAGAATGAAGTTTCCCCTTACAAAAAAAAAAAAAAAAAAAATAAACAAATGTAACACTTTTTAGCACTGGTGACTAGAAATGAAGGGTTAATGGATATATAAAAAAAAAAAAAAAAAAAAAAAAGAATATTTTTCTTCTTAAAAAAAGTGAAATCTCTAAACCCAAAGAATTTCCCCACAGTAAAAAATGCAAATTGCAAGAAAGCCATGTGGTAAATTTTGGACAGTTGATTAATGGTTTCTGTTTCCAGGGTATGGGTTATCAAAATACAAGACAGAATCTTGCATAAGCAAAATCGGGAATGATAAAATTTACTTAATGATCACGTCAAACAGACAACGAACAGGATTGTACTATAAACAGGATATAAAAGATTTCTTTGTGATTAAAGAAATTAACAACCCTGACAAAAATTGAGGGAGACATCTGGTAAAAATCTGATTTAAAACAGAATTTTTCCTTGTGTAGAAAAAATGATAAAATTTAATTAATGACCATGAGTTAAGCAAAAGCAAGGCATGATTCAACTGCCTTGCTTTTGCCAAGGTAGCAGGCACAGGTGAAATGCCAAGGAAGTTGAAGAAATTGCCCACATCCTTTGAAGGGCATTGCTGTGAGATGCCAATCAGAGAAGAAAGTAGTTCTTGGGACAGATTGATACCTGTAACCACTACCCATAAAAAAGGGAACCCTAGAATGAAAATGTAATTTTAATAACCACACAAAGAAACTATTGTTGAAAATAGGGAAATTACTGATTTCTCCAAACAAACAAAACATAATGTGAGATAAGGCAGGGTTTAGATCGAAATGATTGACTAATCAATTAAGCCACAGGGATTGGGTAATTTGGACTGACCAGAGTGTGAGATGACAACAATACACAACTCCAGTTGACCAGAAAAAGAAAATTAAATTTATCTACTATTAAAAAAAAACAGCTAACCTTATTGCCAACAGCAACTACTCACCTGCAAGATTCAAATTACAGAGGACCAATATTATTTATAAATTCATATCTCTCTTAAGGAACTGTGTTTCTGATCAAACCAAATTCATGAATAATATGGGTCATACCACTACAGGCCTATCAAGACGGCTCACATTGCATCTCTGACCATAGCTCAATCAGGACTCATTTAAACACACAGATGAACCTACCAAACTCCATGCACAACATACTCATGGAAACTACAATTATTGCCTTATCCACAACTCATATGAACACAAAAAGATTTAAATAAAAAGCTTAATCACAGTACCTTGTCAGTAGTCTTTAATGAAACGTGTGTAAGAGGAGGGGCAAAAATTTACATGCGCATTATATATTTTCTCTAGTCACACCAACATAAACATATTATACATCTTCCCCACTAAAACTGTTCCGAGATACACACACAAGTTCTGAACTTGTTCATCTGATCAGACATTAAAAAGTGAATCAGGCCATGAAATTTTCAGTTGTGCTTCTCAAAGCTTAGCAACATAGTAAGAAACAAAAAAATTGTTAGAAACAAAAAGTACTCAACTGTTACGTAATATCAGTCCTCCTGTATGGCAATGAATGATGAACAATGAAGACATGAGGCAACAAAAACGTTGTTCTACAGAAAGACACTGAGAATACTATGGACCAAACAAGTGAGCAATGAGGAGGATTAAGAGAGAGAGAAAAAAAAGAACCCATATTTAACATCAGAAAGTGACAACTGAAATTATCTAGAGCACATAATGAGGAAAGAGGACTTGGAAAATGTGTTATTCACAAGACAAATTGAAAACAAGAGGAACAGAGGAAAACCTACCTTGCAAACTTGTGCATATGGATGGCAGAACAAAATTTAGGAGAGACAACAAAAAGACAAGAGCTACAAAGAACAGGAAATTGTGGTGGGCCATTATCACCAAAATCCTGTAGGGACACGACACTGAAGAGTTCAAACCAAAATATTTCATATTTTACATACATAAACCCCAAAATTTGTTAACATAAAACAATTTATATATTGTTCATCTCAACTAAGAAAGAGTCAAAAATATCAACTGCAAGTATTTTTTTTTTATAAAACTTTAAACACTGCAATCATCTAAATTACTTTTTGAAGTTTTCATTGTAAGAAAACAAAGTGAGTCATAACAAATTAGTTTTAAAACAGGTTTCAGACATATTTTAATGACAATTTTTGTCATACAAAATTAGCTCCTTCAATTACACCATGACTGATAACGAAAAAATTTTAATTCCATGATTAAAAATTTTACCAAAATAAAATAACTGTTACAGAAATATACACATTAGCTAATTTAATGATTAGCTAAATGGATTTTCAAAAATATTAGTTTTCATTTAAATATAACAAAAAAAAAAAAAAAAAAAAATACATGTTTACAGTAGATGTTTTAGCTGTTGACACAGTCAAAAGGTCAAATGGGTATTGAGTCAGCTTTCCTTATCCCCATATGATTACATTTGTGAGCTGAAGTATGGATGACCAAAAAGTAACAAAATCCAATGGCCAAAGTATATTTCTGACATTAAAATACTATCATGACAGATAATACTAGTATATAAGCACACAGGTTGCCACACTTGATCATACAAACTTTTCAATAAAAAGCATAAAAATCTTTTACTTTAACATCATATGCCAAAATGATCTGAAACTTGTGTGATGGCAGATTTTTTTTTTCAAATCTTAACTAAAACAATCCCCCCCACCACTGTTAAGCAAAGAATTTTTCAGCAGCCTGAAAAAAAAAAGTCTCCTTAAATAGTTACATTTTAGTGTCTAAATATTGATACATATCTAAATATTATTAGAGCAGATATAGTAATTATTTTTAAATTAAACCTTCCATATTATGAAACAAGAATAAACAGTATTTAAAGAGAAATTAAACAATATCATAATAAATATTTAACTAATGAAGCATCAAACAGCAACACAATAGCACCAGAAAATATTGAGAAATACCAACCTTTGGCTGAAAGATTGGTAAAATAAAAGATAACAATTAAAACTAATTTCTCAAAGTTTGTCTTCAAGAAAATTAGAAATAAATCGACTTTAAATCTATAGTCAACAGACAATGGCCTAAATGTGATACACACAAAAATGTAAACAATTACTTGCTGAAAATAGTAAGTGATATACTGATTTAAAAAGTATTGTGGGATTAACAATTTACCAGCAAACTTATTCTATTAAATTGTAGAATTTGAAACTGTTTCCATTGTATTTCATACCCTATGTTTGAAATTAAGACTTTCATTTAAGATGACATTAAAGATTGAATACTTCCTTGTATATATAAAAGGATATTTAGGCAGTATGCAAACCAAATTTCATTTTAAAATGGGAAATAATGTTCATGATTATTCACAAAATATTTACAAAGAATTTAAGTAATTTAATGAATATAGATATTAAAATATTTCATGTATTCAATAGATGACAAATACAAACTTCAGTATATTTTTAAAAAATATAAAAAAAATTCAAATTGGGAAAACAATGCATGTATGCATTTTGTTAAAAGTTACTCTAATACTTCATAAACAGAATCATTTATTTTGAAGTTATATTGAGCTATTATACACCACAACCCAAGCTGCTAGAAGAAAGGTCTATCTGTACTAGCTTGAAGTCAGTTTGTCTTTAAGCATTAGGACAGAAACAAAGCCTCACACTTCAAACAAACCCTTTTTATAATATATTGTCAGCATAAGTCAACATTGGGTTTTAATCTGACAAATTTGTTCTAAACAATACTCCAGTATTCTTATATTGGACAAGAAGTTATATTTAGTTTTTAAAACTAAAAATCATTGTATAAAATTAGATTTCTTCCATCTTAAAAAGGAAAGAAAACAATTTTATTAAGAGGTAGTATAAAATAAGTTAATATTTAAGATTTTAATTAACAGTTAAAAATAAGAGAAGCAGATGAGAAAGATTATCAGGAAGTGGGGAAAATAAAGTACATGTGAAAAGCAAGTTTGAAAGAATGTTTTAAATAAAAATCCATTTTGAATTGATCATGACAAGACAAAAGAAAAATACAATGACTACATTAACAATACAAGCTTTATCCTAGATGAAATCTAAGTTTGAACAGGAAATAAAACCTGAATGACACACATAAATGTCAGAATGATAAAGAAATCTTATGAAGACCAATCCCACTTATTTATGGGTAATAATAATAAAAAGCTGTAGATAAAAAATCAGTAACACTGAGACCATCTCCTTTACAATCAGTTTAAATGAAATTAAAATCAACAACACACTTGGAAATGAGTCAGCAGACATCAGTTAACTTTGCTTCCCATTGACATGAGTTTTTATAGATATATATAGATATATATGTGTGTGTGTGTGTCATTGAAACATCAAAATTGATAACACACACACACACACACACTTACCTTTTTCAAAGTTCCTTAAGGATAAAGAAAAATAATTAATATAAGAAGAGAAATGAATCTTGCAATCATTCTCATTCAATAAACACTAAACAGTAATCATCAAAATGGGAGAATCTTCAACAAGTCATATTCTTTCAAAACTGACACTTCTTCCTGGGCTATGTCACTATAAGGTAAATATGAAAAAAATAAACAAAATTAAAATTAGCAAACTATTTCTGCAAATTATGCCTATCTCCTATTTCATAAGAATCTTTTTAAGGATAAATTAAATGTTTAAAAATTCAAATTTATTTTTCAAAATATGCAGCATGGTTATTTTCTAGCACAGCTTAGATGTGGCACAACACTGACAGTATATGGTACCCAGTGAGGATCAAACTCACTACTCAATTGTAATGATTCTAGTGGGACAAGTTTGCTTACCATTACACTATGTTGAGGACCACTCAAAATATGCAGCATGTGTGCATATATAAAATAATAATAATAAAGAGACAAACCAGTTGAAAAGCATATCTGACCAAAAAAGTAACCTATCTCCTTTACTTAAACTTTAGTACAAATAAATAGAAGGAGGGGATATATATAACCATATAATTTTATTTTGCATAAATTTCTCTAAAGGTATACTGAAAGTTCTCAGTCCAATCAAGTGGAGAAAAAATTATGATGCTTGGTCAGATTTGTGGAAAATTTTCAGCACCCTCCGTGCGTGTGTGTCTCAAAAAGCAAGGTTCCTTTTTACAGTCTAGCTCAAAAT